>JAHHUM010001454.1:1027728-1032808 GCA_036173005.1 Crenichthys baileyi | reverse complement strand
TAACTGTCAATTACAGTACTGTGCCCACTGATTTTCACAAGTAAGATTTATAAATTCCCATGTCTATCATACATCTAATCATTGCCCGTAGATTGCTGTTCAGCATTGTACAACTCTACTGAATTTAAAGAAATGCTAAAGGAACTATGGATAAGCTACAGAATCTGTGGAATGGATATGCATAATCTGGCAGTCGTTGGAAATCACACAATACTACCCATTGCAAGACGCCTAATGTCCAAGGTGTTTACCTGTACAGGGTTCGTTTGGGACTTTGATTGGATTCAGTCAAAAAACTGAAGCCCTTCATTGTATCAGTTCAAATTTGCAAGAAATTTCCCCTGAAACGGCCTTGAATATATTCTAGCCAAATCTCTTCAAAGGCCGCTCTGGTTACCACTGTGTCAGTTTTGCCAGATGCAATGCAAATTTTGGCTGATAAACAAACTGGCTGCTAACCTGGAGCAGCCCGTGAAAAGGCACCTAGGAACCGGGATTTAAATGAAAAAGGTTATTAATCCAGTGTGTGGTGAGAGGAAATGTAGAATCAGTTATGTTTCCCTCCCAGTAGCAATAAAATAATTAAAGCTATGCAATGGCTGGGAATCGAACCCAGGTCAACTGCTTGGAAGGCAGCTATGCTCACCACTATACCACCATCGCAACAAAAGGCAACATTTCAGCAGACACTTCCCTCTGTAAGAACAATCTCTCATCTGAAGATGGGAGATTTAATAAATGGACATAGTATTAAGGCTATTTTGCAAAACATGTGTGCTTCAGGTCTTATTTTTCAGGGAAGCATTTGTTACGTGTCAATGTATAGAACCTTTAAGCAGCGGAAGTGCGTGTCCGTATTGTTTTCCAAATACAATTTGCAACGGCCCGGATTCGAACCCGGATTAACTGCTTGGCAAGCAGCTATGATCACCCCTATACCACCATCGCAAAATAAACACCGTACTTTCACTGAAAATTCTTCTCTGCAAGAAGATATTCAAAATGAACGAAGCAGCCATGTTGATAAAAATGGACTTAGAGATAACCCATTGTTGATCGTAGCAATGTTCCAGGGATTCAGGTGTTAAATTTAAAATTACTTAAGCAAAATTGTTTGGATTTAACCCCCAAACAGTCAAAATCTTTGTCTTGCCTTAAATTTCCAACAAAACTCCATCTTCAGTGGCCTAGAATCTAACCTGGCCAAACATTTTAGTCAGCCAAAAGTCTGGGTTGTTGAGGGAGACACTCAGTTGTTCGGGCCTAGACATAAACCTTCCCTTCTTGATCAAGTTTTTATTTACAAGTACCTTAAACTACCCCATATCTAGGCCTTCAGTTCTGTTGCTTCAGTCTCATGCTACAGGGTACATCCCTTCATAGTGTTCTGGGAAAATTCTTTTTCATGTTCTGAACTTCCATTTACCTCTCTCCTCTGATCTCTGTGTTTTGTTACCATAGAGGAGTTGGTCTGTAAAACCATTACCAGAAGTTTAATGGTTAAAGCACATCCTGGAGGGTTGTGTCTGAGGAAGAGCAGATGGCTGTCCTCATAAATAATATTGTTACCTCTGGCCAAGGTGGGGTCTAGTGGACCATGTCTCCAAAGTCTTTTAAGTTGAGGAGACACCCTCATTCTGCTATAAATACTGTCTGTAAACTGTGTTCGGGTTCTCTATTTCACTGACTCGTCAGTGACAGGGTCTTCAAACGCAGAAATGCCTTTGAATAAAACTTATAAAGACAAAGTCCGGATTTTCTCTTATTTTGAGTTAATGTCCCTCCTACTTTCATAAGAAAATTCCATTATAATCTGGCATCACGAACAGGATCCGACATGCCAGAGAAACGCAGGAGGGGGCAAGGACGTCTGGCCAGCCTGGAGACGTTGTCTTCAGTCCCTCCACCATTTTACGGAGGGGGTCCTGGTGCCTGCCTGCGGCTTCTGGCTGATCGGATTCGAACTATTTGTCTTCAAATATATCTGGGTGAGAAGTTGCTCTGTATGATATAGTGTATATAATTTTTTATTACACATTAACCATCATCTCCTAATTAATTGATTATTGATTAATTGGGAGAAGGAGGACATCGGCTGAGGGCCAGGTCACCCTGTAAAGGTATACAGGGAGGGTTTTATTGGTAACAATAAGACAAGCAAAACAAAGAGTTGTGGTGGTTTTTAGCAATTTTCTACACCTTATAAAGGAGAGAAAGCCACTGGGCAGACGTGCCGCTGAACGGGTAAAAATGGTTCCGGAATCAAAGGCATCAGAGGTGCGTCCTTCTCCAGACTCTGTGATTTATAAAATAATGAAATGAATGATTGTGTAAATGTGCTTTAATTTGGGAAGATAAGTTTGGTTTTCTACAGGTGAAAGTTTGAGTGTAAATAAGTTAAATAGTTAAATAAAATAGTTTAAAGTGAAACAGTTGATGGATGGAGATGAGAAAAAATAAAACATAAGAAAAAGATTTAAAAGCACAGAGTGCATCAAATAAGGGGTTAAAGAGTTAAAACTTTACTGCAGGAAGTTTTGTTTGTCTTAAATGCTGCGATAAATTGGAAAAGAAGGTAAAAGTGAAAAGGGACATTAGAGATGGGAAAAGAAAGTTGTTTTAGAAAGGAGTATAGTGCATGTTCTGGAAGGAAGTGACAGGACAACTGACTGACTGACTGATAATATTTCTGTGTGCAAAATCTGAACCTATACTAAACTTTTTCTTCTGTCTCTCACATACACACACATACACATATATGGGATTTGAGTGCAACATCTGCGTTTTTGAGTCTGGACTTTAGAAACCTGCCCTTCCTATGGCTACTCTACCAGAGACGCTTCTTCAGCATGGCCTGAAAGAGAGAGGGTCTGCGTGCCTGTCTGCTTGCTGCAAATGACAGTGTGAGTTTCCACCAGAACGAAACTCAGAAGAAGTCTGGCCCCAAACCCACTGAGATGGACAACGATCCATGCTGTTTGCCAGAGCCAGAAGAGCGATACACTGGATTTATATTGAAAGCACATTTTATGCGGGCAGAAGAAGAGAAACAGGCCGGAGCAAAGTACTTTCTCTGGAGAAGTTAAAGTGGACAAGGAAGGAGTGAATGTCCCGCCAACACACCTGGGAAGGGCCTGGGTTTTTTTTTTGGACTGATAGAGGACTGTGTGCCATGACAGTCGAGCGATCGACAGAACGATTAAGAAACTGATGGGGGTAATGTACAAACACACACACATTTGCATACATTTTTCCTATTTTCTGCAACGAAGAACACTTATTAACCGCTGCTCATGTGACGCTTGCTTGACGTTGACAGATATAGCGGGTTAAAATATTATTTTATTTTTAAAATAATATTAATTATTTTAGTTATTAAAAGTTATTTAAAAAGCAGAGAAAGAGTTACATTTTCAAAACTCATCAGTAATCATGTGTTTCTATGTTATTTTCAGGACAGATCTCATGAAGGAGCATCATATTGTTTTCTGTTGTCAGAGTTTGTATCCCATAAATCTAATGTGTAGAGACCTCATTAAAACAGGCTTAGTTCTACTGCAGATGGTCCTTATACAGTCTCTGACACAGTACTTACAGTGGGGTGCAGTTTTTGTCCGCAAGTGCTAACTTACGCTTGTGGAAGGTACAAATTCATTGTTTTTTACAGCCGCTGCTGGGAAGAGGTTATATTAGTTTTTTTTCTTCCCTCTTCGGATTCATGCAGCGTGTTGATTTAAACTGTACCTTATATCAGGTCCTGACAAAAACTGTGAAAGGCTTGGTTCTGCAGTTTATTTTTTCCTCTGGGGAAGGAAAGGAAACCTAATCAGTTCTGTGCTGCATAGGAATATTAAAACACTTGTTGTTTTCTAAGATATCACCAGCTAAAACTTTTAAAACTGTTAAGAGTAATTGGTTTAGTTAAACACATTTTCCTTGGCAAAACAAACCTTTAAAATGAGAATGGAAAGAATTGGGTTATTTTTGAAGGTAAGAAAGAATCTGATTGGACAGTGGTACCACACAAAAATTAAGCTAATCTGATGTTCCCTAAAAGGCTGCATAGAAAAGGCCTTCAGGACTGTGGAATTATTTCCCACCACAGTACCAAATTTTTTAAGCGTTTTTCCTTTATTTTAAAACATATTTGTGTTTTTGTTTTGTTTTTAGGCTTGGGTTTTTTTAGCATAATGTTTGTCTGAAGCTTCTTATGAACTGGGTTAGGAGCAAATATGATCTGAGGTAAATTAGGAGCTGTGAACTAGTAATTTTTTAATCTGATTATTGTCCAAGTAGAAATAATACACTAATAAGTCTGGGGATATTAAGCCAATCCTTCAATCTCTGCAGAAAGCTAGCATCATTGTTTAATGCAGCAGTACTCAACCTGTGGTTCCTGGACTCTTGAAGCCCGTGAGCCATAGATTTTGGGTCCATAAAATTATAATGCTTAATTAAAGGTAGACCGATTACCTATTAAAACAGATCCAACCCAATGATGAGTTCCAGTCATTTTAGTGGCTTTGAAATGCAATAATATGCAAAATTTCTACTCTGGGGAAAACAGATTGGGGCTGAAGAATTGTGTTTTGGAGCCAAGGCTAGGATTCTTTATAATGGAATAAAGAGAAGTAAAATCCTTTATTTTAGGAAAAGAAAAGAAATAAAGGCTCTCACAACACTTAAGAGGATGGTCGGCTCAAACTACGGTCTCCTTGTTTGATTTCTTAGGGGTTTTAAAGATTAAAAGAATACCTATGAGTACCAAGGTACACAAGGTAATTTCAGATTAATAAGAAATAAAATATTGACACATTTATCAGCATTTAGATAAATTAAAGAGGGGTTCTAGTAATAATTTTCTCCCCAACTCTCAAAATTTAAATAGCCCAAATTAAAGAAATGATGTTGGTTCTCCTTTTGAAACGTTATGTGGGAACAAAGTCCAGTTTGAGTCAAGCTTCTTATCTTAAATTTCTGGTGAAGTTTAACACTGCAGTTTTGTTTTGTTTGGGTATGCCATAAAGATGTCAATGCCGACTTAAAATACTTCTTTGCATTTAACCTGAGCAGAGAAATT
>JAHHUM010001454.1:712728-1022728 GCA_036173005.1 Crenichthys baileyi | reverse complement strand
TGCTCAGTGTGTTAAACACGGTTTGTCAGAGATGGCTGCTGAAGCAGCTTGTGGCCTGGTGAGTAACTCCTTTCACAGCCTCAGAGCTGGATCAGGCCAGACCGACAGCATATTTGGCTGAGGTATTTGTTGGTGTTGGTTTGAAGTCCTAGCAGAGAAATATGTTGGAGTGAATGAAAAATGTATTTAAGAGACATATTAGGAGGCTGAAATATCTAAAGAAACAACAGTAAACGACTGATAATAGAAAGGGTAGGAGGTACAGTATTCATGCAGTGTTTACCTGCAATTAAGGCTCTGAGGTTTGAAAATCTTCTTATTCATGCAGTTTGGAAGCCCACCTAACTTCATGACAGAACATGTTAGTAAGCGGCAGCCTGATTGCCCTTTATCACTTCCCTTTATGGCCAGATAAAGCCATGCAACCTAAAGACAGGACACTAAAGATAATTACCAATAACCTCATTAATCAAAATAAATTTCCCTGCTGTTGTTGAAAAGACACAAAAAGACAACTTTGCTTTTGGTCTAAACAATGACTAAATGTGGTGGAAAAGTTGTTTGGGTTGGTCAAATGTTCCAAGGCTGACCTTCAATGTATTTGCAAAGACTAAACTTGGACAGGACATTTAGACTAAACAAAGTCCAATTTTTAACTTATATTGTTGGATATCATTGACAGATGGAGCTGAGAAGATATCCGTGGACGTCCAGTGTTTCACATTGTGGCTGGGCAACTTTATTTTAGAGGATTTGTTTGTTCAATATGACAATAAAATATAAGATGTATGTGTTAAAGGACTAGAGGACTTAATAGTTTGTCTTCTCTTCCGTCTTGCTGTAATTGGTGTTTTGGGGATGGGAAGGGGAGGGGAGGAGGCTGGTCATGTGGTATTTGTTTGAGGATATGACAGTGATAGTGATGCAGCGCAGGATTCGGGGATGTTTAACTGAAGCAAAGAAGCAATGTCAGATATACAGGGGTTGGACAATGAAACTGAAACACCTGTCATTTTAGTGTGGGAGGTTTCATGGCTAAACTGGACCAGCCTGGTAGCCAGTCTTCGTTGATTGCACATTGCACCAGTAAGAGCAGAGTGTGAAGGTTCAATTAGCAGGGTAAGAGCACAGTTTTGCTCAAAATATTGAAATGCACACAACATTATGGGTGACATACCAGTTTCATTGTCCAACCCCTGTATATATGTAATCAGCCAAAACAGCTATATCAATATCGGATGTTGATATTGGCCCAAATTTTCATGTCAGTGCATTCCCAAACACAACCTCAGATGAGTACCGTAAATTCCGGACTACAGAGCGCACCTGATTAAAAGCCGCATGCTCTAATTTTAGAAAGAAAATCAATTTTGTACTTACAGGCCGCACCGCGTTTTAAGCCACGGGTGTCCCACATTGTAATATGAGATATTTACACAGACAGATATTACCCGTGAGGATTTTTCCACTTTTAATTTAATCCGTATGGTAATATAAACAAATACATATTGCAAATGCTTTTTTTCGAACAGTGCCTGTAACACGGCTACCTTTAAATATATGACGTTATCAGTAACCCACAAATTACATTGCTTATGCTTTTTCACTGAACAGTGCACGAACAGTGCCTTTCATGCGTGGTCATTGGGTGATAAGCGGGGTACACAGGTCGCCAGCCCATCATAGGGAACTTTGAGACACACAGGAAACTACATTAAAAAATGTCAACGTCTCAATAATGTGTCATGTGACCTTGAGCATCAATTGCAGCTTGATAACAACGTCTCAAGCTGTTCACAAGTCGCCTTATTGTCTGAAACATGGCATCCCACTTTTCTTGAAGGGCGGCCCTCGGGTCATTTAGGTTCTGGGCTACAGAGTTACGAGCCTTGAAATGGTGACTCAGCTGATCACATAGGTTTCCATGGGATTTAGGTCTGGAGAAAATGCAGGTCACTTCATTCGAGGTACCCCAGTCTCCAGCAGCTGTTCCCAAATGATGTGACCTTGATGATTTTGAGCATTGTCCTCCATCAAGATGAAATTAGGCCTGTTTTGTTCATGCAGGAGCACAATGACTGGATTAATGATGTTATTGCTCTCCTGTTGCCTGGAGTTCTGTGGCGTTCATCATCCGGTTCCACAGGGCTCTGTTCACAATAAAGCAGTCATCAGTGTGGGATGTGGCCAAAGGATGTCCACTTCTATGTCTTTCTGTGACTCTTCCTGTCTCTCTGTGTCTTTGTTGCAACCTGCTGATAAAACTCTGTGACACTGTAAGCTCAGTGGAGACATCCTGAGAACATCCCGTTTGGAACCTCACAATGGCGAGGTACTAGTGACCAATTGTTAGGTGTTGTCTTGGTCTCATGATGTCAGAATATGAACATCATGATGAGGAGGACTATTTAAATACCGATTCTGATTGAACCAGGAAATGTATTGGTCGATTCATGGATCAAACACCTGTTGTGTATTTTGCCGTTAAGCTCCTTGTTAGAGAACAGCAAGTTGTGCGCAGAAGCACAGTAGGACGTGTGCATTAAAGATTTTAAAGAGTCACTTCGAGTTCACTTGTAAAGATTATAGTGCGTTTTAGGTTCATCTTGAAATCTCACCTGAAAGCTGAATATCCCTAACTTTTTGTTAGTAGTAGAAATAAACTGAATTGAGTAGCATATTTAAAGATTAAATGTGACATCTGGGGGTGTCTATTATTTTCAAATAAGCTTTTCTTAATGTGAACAGAATAAATAAAGAGCTTACTGTACCATTGGTGCAGCTTAACATTAACAGTGTTATTAACGTTCTGTTATGTCTTTAATAGGGACTTCGCCTGTTTCATATCTTGATCTAGTTTTTTAGTAAATATTCACAGGTTTAAGACAAGACATGGTCTGAAAGAGGTGACCTTAGCATCACTTAGTTCTCAGGTTTTGCTCTTATAATCCACGTCAAACACTAAAGAACCAAATTTTGTTGTGCTGGAAGTATACAGTAATGTAGGAGCCATGTTGTCATGCTTTGTTTTCTTCCTCTTTGGTTTTCCTTTGCTTTATCACTTCCCAATGGCGTTGTTGACAATAGGGACGATGAGTGTGTAACAGGATGATGATGCCAGGTGTTATCTGTATTCTGTATTGCTGCAGCCAAAACATTGGAGAGAGAGGTAATATGTGTGGTATCTCACACATATTGCCACAAATAACCTCTTATCTAAGATAAATGGTCAGAACAGCATTTTTTTAATGAGTCAATAAGCAAAATGCAGCTTTTTTTGGAAAGCAAATCGAAAGACTACAGAGCTACTTCCACTCTGGTGCTCTTGATGTTCTGCTCATATGCTGAATCCATTTCAGTAAAAGCACAACAGCTCTGGGTGAAACGTAAAAGCCCACACAATCTGATTTAGTGCTAGCACAGCTTGAAATAGAACACAAGAACAAAAAAACTACCAGGAATCTGCTGTGTGTTACCCACCGACAGTGCCTGGCAAGAGTGTTTACACCCCTAAAACCTCCTTCCATTTTGTCATATTTGAACTACAAACTTCAATATATTTTATTGGGATTTGTGTGGTTGAACAACATAGTATTCTCAAGTAGAAAATGATTTTTAAGATGTTGGTTTTCCAGATTTTTTATATGAAAGTGAATGAATGATGATTCTAATAAACAAGAATGAACCGAAATAACAGCAACGGAGAAAACAGACAAGGAACTCAGATTTAAAACCTAACACTGGCAGATTATGACAGATTATTGCCACATGTAGAGTACAGCATACAGGTAGAAGATGATGTTCTGGTTAGATGGGACTAAAACTGAACATTATGGCATGTAAAGAAATGACATTCAAAATGCTATGTGGGCCTGAAACAGAACACTACACATCACCTTGATCGCATCATCGGATGCTTTTCTATTGCAGGGTCAGTAAAGCTTGTCAGAATTGATGGGAAGGTGAAATGAGTTAAATGCAGGGCAATGCTGAAAGAAAACCTGTTAGAGGCTGCAAACGGCTGGTTCAGAGGTTCGTCTTCCAGCAGGACAATTACCCTTAACGTACTGCCAGAGTTACAATGGGATGGTTTATATCAAAGCATATTCACCAGTCCAGCCCTAAACCCAAAAAGAATCTTTGTTAGGGCTTGAAATTTAATGTAAAATATGTTTGGTTTTGTGGTTGTAAATTGATTGTAAATTCTTCTGGTGGCCTGTTGTCTTCTTGTTTCGTCACACAACAGATATCATGTGTGCTGAAAAACTTTTGAACATCTCTTTGCTATATAATATTTATTCACATGGAGCCTCACCTAAATGCCAGCTGACCAGCAGTATGCAGCAACAGGGGAGGGGCAGTGCTGTGTTATTCCCAGGCTTAATACAGCCAGTCAAGACTGCAGTCACTCCAGCTCTTTTCTAGCGTTTCATAAAAATGGCTAACTGATGGAAACAGGGACATGTTTACCACTGTGTTACATCAACTTTCCTTTTAACACTCAGTATATGTTTGAGGACACTAATTGTTGAACCTTTGTAGGCAGAATTCTTTCCCATTCTTGCTTGATGAACAACTTTAGTTGCTCAATAGTACAGGGTCTCCATTGTCATATTTTGTGCAACTTGCCTCTGCCGCGGACACTAACACATCTCCATACCATCACAGATGCTAGCTTTTGAATTTTGCTCTGATAACAATCCAGATAGTCCTTTTCCTCTTTGGCCCGGAGGACACAACATTCATGAATTCCAAAAACAATTTAAAATGTGGACTCATACAGCACACTTTTCCACTTTGCGTCAGTCTATCTCAGATGAGCTCGGGCCCAGAGAAGTTGATATATGGTTTTAGCATTTCATGGTAGAGTTTTAAGTTGGACTTGTAGATGTAGCAACGAACTGTGTTAACTGACAGTGGTTTTCGAGGTAATATCTGTTACAGAATAATGTCGGTTTTAATACAGTGTCTCCTGAGGGATCAAAGGTCACAGGGATTTAATGATGGTTTTCTTACGTGCAGAGATGTCTCCAGATTCTCTGAATCTTTTGATGATATTATGGACTGTAGATGATGAAAACTTGTAATTCTTTGCAATTATACATTAAGAAACTGATCCAGGAGTACTTTCTATGGGAAAGAAAAGTAAAAGATTAATGGTTGTAGTTCCTTTAGTGGCTTCATCTAGGAGAGGAAGACAGCTAAGCAGATGAAGTCTGAGCCAGTTTTCAAGTCTAGTGTATGAAAGAGAGCACATAGTTAGTCACAGTAAAAGCTCAGTCAGTAGCTATGTCTAGGAGAGAGAAAGGGTTAAACACTAAAAGTCAGGGCCAAGTGGATCATCTGTATACGCTGAGCATTAAGTTGTTGGCAGCAGCAGCTTGGCCGATGCCTCCAGGAAGGTGACACAGCTAAACACAGAGCCAGGTCAGGTGTAGCTTCTAGGAAGACAAAAAACAGAGAGAGAACATAGAGTTACAATCTGAAATAACAGCAAATAACGCAAAATATTATAAAATATTGTTCTGTATATACTGCAGATTTTTAGAATCTTTTAGATTATTGCCTCTTTTAATATTTATTAGTATAGTTTTATACATTATTTATACATTTTCACTTGTGTGGATTTTGTATTTAAGTGCTGTCGTTAACAAGATAAGTTCCCCAATGTGGGAAGAATAAAGGCTATTCTGTTCTAACTAGAAGACTGCAGGGATTTGAACAAAGTCGGAAAACTATTTATTCATCACCTTGCCTGTGGTCTTACTATCATTCAGTGTGTTTTAATCATTCAACCTTTTTGTTAACAGTTAAGACATTTTCCTGGCAATGCCTCAGTTACTGAACTAGGTCAAATATACTTTTGACCCCCACGTATATTATGAAAAGCCAAGATTCAGATAAAGCGAAGACTACATGTTTTTAACCCCAGAGTGACAGTATTACTGCAGATTGTGAGCTGAAAGTCTTTGAACATAAATCAGCAGCACAATGTTCTAAATGAGTACTGTAGCTGTCCTGTAACACTGTGAAAGCCTCTTGTGGGGACTGACCTTAAGATGATAATGCGTATGTCATATTCAGTGATATAACACCGGGTGTATAGTAGGTGTAAGCAGGAACATCAGTAAGCTTGCTGATCTGTTGAGGCTCAGTGCTCTAATCACTAATTAGTGCTACCTTTGTATCTGATACTATTCACCAAAACTGTTTTTGAATAGGTCTGTACAGTTCACCTGTCGCTCACACAGCTGGGTTTGCTTTAAGATTAGGGTTTAATATTTGAATAAAGCTTATCTTTTATTTCTAATTGTCCATTACTGGTGTCACAGGTAGTCGTTGTAGTTTCAGTCTACACTATGTTCCTTCCTCTTGGAACTCTGGACAGAGCCAATGAACTGAACACATTCTTCAACAGGTTCAGTTCAGGAGCAAGCTCAGGATCCTCCTCTCCTGCTCACAGCCAAACAGACATCCCACCCTCCTTTGACCCAAAGCTTTTCTGTAACACCTCAAATATTTTATTCTCCACCTCGGCCATTAAGCTTTCTGCTTCTACATGTTCGTCTTCCCCCTTCCACCTGTCTGTCTTCAGAGGTCAGGTGAAGAGGCAGCTGGAGAGACTTAACCAGAACAAGGCTGCAGGTCCACATGGTGTCAGCCCAAGATTCTTGGAGGCCTGTGCAGAGCAGTTCTGTGGTATTCTGCAGCACGTCTTCAACTTTAGCCTGACCCAGGAAGAGGGTTCCAGTGTTGTGGAAGACCTCCTGCCTTGTTCTGGTATCAAAGAAAACTCACCCATCAGACCTCAGTGACTGAAGACATGATGCCCTGACATCCCACATCATGAAGATCTGAGAGACACTCCCGTTGGCCCACTTGAATAAGCAAACAAACACATCAAATGAAAAACACGCAAAACCCTGAACATTGTCTTCATCAGACTGCCAAACAACAATTTGATATGAGTTACAACATTTCATTTCCCTTCAGGTTTAATAAAGGGCTTTTGAATTGAATTTAATTAGATTTTAAAATGTTTTGTGTTAGCAAATTAAGGGCTCTGTCCACACTAACACCAGTAAGTGCTGTAAGAATTGAGTACATAACTGTACAGTACATGGACACATTGTTCATGTAGCTGACATTCTGTATTTAAATACCTTTTTTCTTGGTGTGATATCATATGCTAATTTTTGAAAAGCTGAATTTTGGATCTATAGCTGTAAGTCATAATCATCCAAATGACAGAAAGAAACACTTGAATAGAATATGGTTTAGAACTGAAATACTAACATATATCGTCTTTTCAATTAGATTCTGATCTGTTTAGATGCACCTGAATTTGCTCTGACACTATGCTGGGTTTGTGCTAAAGTTGGATGATATGTAACATTTTTCCAACTGATTTTCGTCAGTCCAACACATGACAGTGGGCGATATATTCGCGCAGGTGACGTTTGGACTTTTTTTGGGGGTGGAGGAATGTAAACAGCAGTGGACTGACTTGTCCATTAATAACACAAATGTCCAAAAATGGAGGAACCCATAAACGGAGTCCTTAGTCCCAGCCCCGGCGACATTTGCCACATGTCTTCCCCTCTCTCTCTGCCCCCATTTCCTGCCTGTCAAAAAATACTGGAAAAATAACGGCCACTAGTGCCGTAAAAAAGAAGGAGGAACTAGTTATCAAAATATAGCATTGGATTATGGGTTTAAATCGGATTAAAGAGGGCAACCACAGGATGTAACTAAAGCGGTGTGCCGCTTGTGTAGACATATAGTGCCAGCAAAGGCCTCAAACACTTAGCATTTACATGTTCACCATCCGGCTGAGTATGCAACGCTATTACTCGCATACTCATGACCGGCTGCTTGGAGCAGTGTGTCACATATAAAACTGTTCAATGTGGAGGCTTTTTCCACCGAGCAGTTTATTGTGTAACACCGCGTACGCGGCCGTAAAGTCCGGCAGACTGCGTGGATGTCCGCGGAGTCAAGTAGGCTACGCCCGACTATGTTTTGCTCTTAAACTGTCGGCCAAAAAAAAAAAGACATTGAAGGGCTTAGGGCTCGTCGATGGTCAATAAATTCATCTAAGCGCCCAACCTTAGTTTGTGCCTCCTGTTCACATGCAAACAAAGTTTTTTGGTGAGAAAACTGGAAATTTTTAATAACTCAGGTGTCTCTGAAATGACAAAGCACAGGCCAACTTCACGCATAGCCATAATTGCTTTTTGTGCTAGAAAGATCTAAAGTGTTGGAGCTGGCAACTATCTGCCCTGAAAAGGGACAGAAAATTATTTGGATCATATTTTTGAAAAGGTCTGTCATAGGAAAACAGGACCTCTTGACAGTTCCTTTTGTGTGTGTTTATCCTCTGTATTTATAAATATTTTCTCCATCACCCATTGATCACCACTGACGTATTAGGCCCCGACTATGAGTGGAAACTTTCTTTTTATTCTGGGAGTTTCACCAAAGCAGCTTTGGCAGCAAACATGTTTTCAGTTATGACATTTTAGCAGAACCAGTCTGTGAATCTGGCAGAACGTGTGTATGTTGGCTGATACACTACACTTTATGAGACTATCCAGGTTTGCCATATGTTATTCATATATTCAAGTTCTGACAGTTCCTCTGTCTATCTCCTATCCTTTGGACATTTCTGATGGTCAAAGCTCAAACAAGGGGGGAGTTATTAGGAAACTGATTGGGATTATTATTTCTATTGGCTGTCCTCGGCTGCAGCAACCACTGGGTCAAATGGGTTACTTTAGGTTTGCTGAGCGATTACTTAAATGGCATTGCATTGTGTTTATTCACTAATAGATGATGATGGAATACATTTTTTGGAAAGTCTCAGATTTTTCCTCTTCAACTGGAAAAGCATTCAAACACTTATTTTACACATTTCAATGTATTCTGTTAAAGGTTTATGTAATAGACCAGCACAAAATCCTGCTTAATTGTACATTTGCAAGAAATGATATGTGGTTACATTTGTAGTTTGCCACAAGCCATGTGGTGGACACAGCAGTCATGTGGAAGAAGGTCCTCTGATCAGATGAGGTCAACGTTGAATGTTTTGGCTTAAATGCTTAAATGCTATATATGGCACAAAACTTACACTCCACATCACCCTGAACACACTATATTCTCAGTAAATCATTGTGGAGGCAGCATCATGGTGTGGGGATCTTTTTCATCAGCAGGAACTGAGAAGCTGGGACCAAACAGGAAACAGGGTGGACAAAAACCCTAAACATACAGCAAAGTATATTTAGATCAAAGTATGTTCATGTGTGAGAATGGCCCAGTCCAGACCTAAATCTAATTAATTCTAGAGTCTGTGGCTAAACTTGAATATTGTTGTTCACAGAGGCTGTTCATCAAGTCTGACTGAGATTGTAGTCTCTATGTGTGCAAAGCTGGTAGAGACATAATCCAAAAGACTTGCAGCTGTTATTGCAGCAAAAGGTCAGTCTACAAAGTATTCACCAAAAATGTTTCAGTCAGTCATTTTCTACCGCTACTTCCATAGTGGGTCACAGGGGAGCTGTTGTCTATCTCCAGCAGTCTGTGGGCGGGAGGCGGGGTACAGCCAGGACAGGTCGCCAGTCCATCATGTCGCAGGGAATCACAGACACATGCAGTCACACCTAAGGCCCATTTAGAGAGACCAATGAACCTAACAGGGAACAGTTTTTGGACTGTGGGAGAAAGCCAGAGTTCCCGGAGAGAACCGACACATGCACGGGGAGAACATGCAAACGCCTTGCAGAAAGACCCCTGGCCAGGAGTTGAACACAGGACAATAGTGCTACCTACTGTGCCACCTTGCAGGCCAAAATTGTTTCATTTGTAAAACAATGTTTAAAGCCATGTCTTATTTTCCTTATGCTTCACAATTATGCAATACTTTGTGTTGATCTATTACATAAAATCCCAGTGAAATACATTGAAGTTTGTGACTGCAATGTAGAAAATGTGGGAAAGGTCAAGTGGGTTTCAATAGTTTTGCAGAGCTCCCTAAATACCATCTCGGCTCCTAGCTGGCATACATAATAGATGAATTAGCAAATACAGCAAATGTATACCTGTTCTCAGAGCAGATTACCTGCTAATAATTGTTTTTGCAGGAACACAGACCATGTGACCACTCATCGATTTGCATGTTACCATGTTGTTGTTGTTAAGTATGTTTTAAGGCGATGTGTTTAACTGTAAATGTGAGATGCTTGGTCTCTGTCCTCCATGTTTTCGTGAAGAGGCCACATCGTCTTTTTTCCTCTGTTTGTCCACCTGTGTTTCCACTCATTCTCCATTATTCATATTTTAATCTGAATAAGATGAAGTATGAAATGATGATGCCAATGATGTTTCCCTTTTGCTCCAACATGAGGAAGCACAAGTGTACCATGCTTGACTCTCACCTGCTGCTTCCACTGCTTTGTGTTTTTGTGGATTGTAACACACCGCCCTTCTCCTCCCACTTCCCTTTAGGTTTTGGTCTGCTTTGGGTTGCCTGGTCATTATGCTGATGCAGCTCTGTAGTTTCAAGGTCAGTGCCCCAAACACCCCCCCCCCCCCCCCCCCCTCGTTTTTCCAGCTTTTCCAGCTTGGTACTAGAATACAGTTAATTCATGGAATTTCCTCTACAGAACATTCCACAGTCAGCTATTCATGGTATTATAACAAAATAGAAGCATTCATAAATGTAATACCACATATTTCACTTTTCCACTGAGTCCATTTGGCCTATTCGACTCCACTCAGGTCACTTTGCGAGCATTTCCATTACTGTTTTTTCCATACTGTCACCTACTTTTTTGGTCCCTGCTCCTGAGCAGGTCCCACCGGGGCAGATTAGGGACTACATGTGACGTGACCACACTACTGTTCACTGATTGGCCATGGGACCAGAAGAAATGAGAAGGTTTCCAGGACGTAGTGCAGGGAAAAGTTGAGAAACTCATGAGCAACAACAATAATTTTAAGGATCACAATGGCCACAGGCGGTCAACTCCAAATATAATTTTACTATTTAAAAGCTGCATTACCAGTCCAGACAGCACCGTCTCTCTCTGCTTCTCCCGTATAAACATATAGGACATTCTTGCATATACAATAATACAAATAATTTTTGTGTTTTGTTTATGTTTATATTTTCTTTTCTTTTTATCTATCGTTTCACCCAGATTAATGTGATCAATAGCTGCAGACGTCTAAACTCCAGGGTTCAGATTAGCTCAAGAACACCTTCATTGAATGTGTTTCAATAGCTAAGCAGCTGCATCAAAGCCATACATCATGGGTGCAATGCAGAAGGTTGGATGTAGTGGTGTAAAGCACTCTACCACTGGACTTTAGAGCGATGTAGACATGTTCTCTGGAGAGATATCCAGTTGAGAAGTCTGGGTCTGGGTTTCCATCTTTGTGGAAAAAGTTTAGGGATGGCCTCTCCCTGAGCCAGTTCTGTGTCAAAAAACCTGACTTGCTTGCACAGAGCTCTGACGACACCCTCACAAAACACCTTTGGGATGAATTAGAGGGGAGAGCCAGGCCTTCTCGTCCAACATCAGTGTCTGACCTATCAAATGTACTTCTGGGAAAATGCCCTAAAACAAACTATAAAACCTATGAAAATCCTTTCCAGAAGAACTGAAGCTGTTAAAGCTGCAATGAGTGGGCCAGCATTGTATTAAACCTTATGGAATAGGAAAAGGTAGCCACTCAAGTTCATTTGTTTGAAGGCAGAAGAGTGAAGACGTTTTACAGTGTAGAAAATGTCATCTAATAGATTTATTTAAGTAACAGGGTGAGCCAGACAAACAGAAAAGCAAGTTGCACTTTGCATGCAGACAGTGATTCTTCATCTTCAACCACACACAGAATCCTTGAGCATTTAGACCAATCAGTCAAGGCTGACAGAGTTGTGCCCTGAAGCTGCTTTCTAACTGGAGCAGCGTCTGATCTGAGCTTCCATCATGGTCAACTATCTCTGTTTCTGTCTGTCTGTCCTATACTTGGATGTTCTGTTAAGGATGATGCAGCGCGCCAGATCAAAGCATTCACCACAAACACAGCGAACTCTTACAGAGTTGTGATGTACCTTCTTGTCAACAGTTCAGGTTAGAAGTTTATATAAAAACATATTCTTAAAAAACAGTTGAATTGCAACACAATAAACATTTCAATACATTTAACAAAGGAATTTCAGTGCACTCTTTTAGATTTTACATTTGTTTCTCTTAATTTGCATACACCCCCAATAATATTTGGATAAATACCCTGAGCTATTTACAGAGAAACCATATGCTTTTTATTACCATCAGCATGCGTCTGACATTGGTAGAGCTCATTTTATTGGCTGGTTTCCTGGTACATACAGCCTTTCAGCCTCTGGAAGGCATGACTGACACACCCAAACTAAAAGCTACCGAAATACTCCACTACCCCACCTATACCTCCACAACACACAACTAGCCAACCCGGTGCATACATTAGAACCATGTTGATGACGATAAAAAGCAACTAGCTGACACCTATCCAAATGTTTATAGGGATCTATAAAAATTTAAGAATGTATTTATTATTTTGGACAAATCCACTATAAATTCAGAATTCAGCACCAACACTCGTTTTTATAAATTACTGAAGTTCAGTGTTGTACAATCATTTCACCATGGTCAAAAAGGTTTAAATGCCTCAGTGACAGTAGTATGGCATTCATTTCCTTGGTGAAGATGTAAGCTTCTGACCAGAACTGTCTTTATCTGAGGTAGATTCTGAGGTAGATTATCTGAGGTAGATTCTAAATAACACTACTTATCAGTGTAACAACTAAACGGACAAGGAAGGATTGTTTTTACTGGCAGTGATCATGGTTCCATGTTAATAATGGATTATATCCTGGAGGATGAATGATGTCATATTGCCATGCATTTTTTACATGTGCATTTCCTACAGTTGCCACCCACAGTCAAAACACAAATTGCATAATGCTTAAGATATATTCAGTAATGAATTAGCAATTTATATATGTTTTATTCACCATTTGCACTATAAAGACACATCTTGCATTATGATGCAGCTTAATGCAGAGTTTTGCAAGAAGCGTTTTCTTCTTTTATGGAAGTAACCAAAACATGTTGTGCAGTAGAATTAAAATAATGTATCTCTTTTTACATGTTTTATGAACAAAAATCTGACAGTATGATATATAATTTTATTCAGCCCTCATAGCCCAAAAAGCAGCTACATGTGTCTACCAGCTTCACAAATCTAGAGACTGAAATCTTTGTAGTCAGTGGAATGGTCTTCTCAGTCAGAGTGGATGGAGGCCACTTTGTGTGGAAACAATCATCTAATCTTTAACGTGAATGAAACAAAGGAGATGATTATTATTATTACACCATTTCCATCATGGGAGAAGAAGTGGAGGTGGTGGAGGAGTATACAGGTACATCTCAAAAAATCAGAATATTGGGTAAATGTGCAATGTTTTTTGCCAGAAAGTGAAATTCATGTATTATAAAGAATAATAGCACATAGAGTGATATATTCCAAGCCTTCGTTTCTTGTCATTTTGATGATTATGTCTTACAGGTAAAGAAAACCCCAAATTCAATGTCTCAGCAAATTTGAATACTGTGAAAAAGTCATTATTTGAAACTCACCCCAATCAGCTAATTAACTCAAAACACCTGCAAAGGTTTCCTGAGCCTTTAAACGGTCCTTCATTCTGGGTCATACGCCACACAATCATGGGGAAGACTGCTGACTGGACAGATGTCCAGAAGACAGTGATCAACACCCTCCACAAGGAGGGTAAGCATTAAGAGCCACCACACACAGACAAATACTAGACATGGGCTACAAATGTTGCATTCCTCGTGTCAAGCCACTCCTTTTTTATTTTTTTATTTTAATGGTGTCCTGTCCGGCAGAGTAGCGCTCAGAATTGTTGTCTGAGGGCCAAGAAGAAACCCAGCAGATTTACTTTCCTCAGTGGAGCATTACAGCTAACACTTTAATGCTCTGCTTGATATTTATATCAGAAACTTTATTAGAAACTGCTTTGGGATTATTTCAGTTGTTACGGACACGGAGACAAAAACGAAAAGGAAAAAATAAGAAGCACGAAAGATAGAGAGGTGGGGAAAAAAGGAAAAAGGGACAGAAGGAGAAAACAATGGAGGAGAGAAAGAAGGATGAAGAGATTACAAGATAACAACCTGCTTGCTTCTACACTTGCAGAAACATACATAATAACAGCTTTTTTACCGAAAAGTGCACGGTACTTATGAATGCAAGATGTAATTAGTGGTAAATGCGGTGTATCTGTTAACACCTGAATCTAAACACCTGTGGGTCTGAGTGTGAGCGCGCTTGTGTATAAAAGGTTTTTCCATAAATATATGCAATAGTGATTGTGAGAAGACACAGATGTGCCCCCCTTTACCTGGGAAAGATACGGAGGAGATCCGAGCCATAGACATCCAAAGGCCCCCCAGAGCTCAGAAACCCCAGGGGAATCATCGCCGGGACTACCGCACCTCCCCAGAGAAAAGCAGGGGAGACTCTCAGGGGAACCACCCAGCAGCCACAGTGCAGAAGCCCCAAGGAGCTGCAGCGACGAGCCCACAGGCCCTGCCGGCACCCATCTATGAGCAGATCCAGCCATGGACTCAGAGACCGGGGACATATTACTCTCCAAGCAGAGGCCCGACAGACCCCAGGGGTCCAGGCCCCTGCAAGCAGCCACTGGGAGTGAGCCGGCACACACCAAAGCACCCAGACCTGGACTCCGAGAACCACGAGTACACCAGCAGGCAGAGACACCAACCACTGGCAGGTAGTGTGGCGGGGAGGAAATAGGCCCCACATTTGATGGGGGCCTAAACTGATTCAGGAGAGGGAGGAGTCCAAGACCTAACTTGACACAAAAAAAAACACTCACATCCACGCACCCAACATAAAGACAGGCCGACCGCCCCAACACCAGCCCAGACTAGAGCCAGCACCTCACAAACCTGAGCGACCCCAGTCTCCAACGACCCCCATCCTCATTTGGAGAGGGGGCCATGTACAAAAGAAGGGTCTACCTGGTCCAAACGAGCCCGCCAACCAGAGCCGACACATGATAAAACGGTCCAAACCCCCCAATGAATTCTGATCTCAACCCCATGAACCCCCCACCCCCCATGAACCCCAACATGAATTTCCCCACAGGGCCACCCCCAACCAGGACACAGATATCGAACACATGCCCCCGAACCCAAACGCCATGAATCCCCTCCCCACAGGGGCACACCCCCACAGGTGAGCTCCATCCCTGAAAAGCCGACGAAGCTACACCCACACAGTGCAAACTCCACACACAGCCCCGCTCCAAGCACCCCTGCCGCATCCTGCACCCCACCGCACAGTGCACCGCGACGGCAAGGCAAGGGCCCCGTGCAACGTCACCCCAGCCTCCGCCCACAGGTGCAACATGGCAAACACCACTGAGCACAACGCCCACAACCGAACTCTAGACCCCACACCAAGACAGGACAAACTTGGCAAGAGGTTCCAGGCCAGCGGCAAGCAACGGGGCCAGCGTCCCCCACCATACCCCCTGCAAACCACACAAACACACCACATCACTGCCACTGCAATGATAGCCCAGGGAGAAACATTATCCAGCTCAGCTCTACCATCGCCGCTCAGCCAATCAAAATGCCGGTGACCCCACATCCAAGAAGAGGACACGACCCCCCCCACCCAAAACGCTGCACCCCCTCCACGCCACCCTCTGCCCAACTATCCGGCCAGTGCCAGCAGCCTCAGCCCGCCAGTCAATGAGAAAGAAACATGCACCAGCCGGTTAACCGGGCCGGGCAGGCCAACCGCTCCAGGCCATGCCAACCGCCCCAGTGCAGGCACAAGACATGCAGGTCATGTGGACAACCTTCCACATGAACTGCTGGTAATGTCCTGTCTTCATCCATCTCAGTGTGGTTTGGCTCATCCACAAAACAGGACAGGTTCAGACTGCAACAAACAATCAGGTCTGCAGAGAGAATCATCAGGGTTGACCTTCCCTCTATTCAAGACTAATACAGGTCTAGGGTCAGGAAAAGGGCAGCTAAAATCTCTGCAGAACCCACACTCCCTGCACACAAGCGGTTTAGGCTTTTACCTTCAGGTGGCGCTACAGTGCGCTGTCTGCCAAAACCAGCAGCCACAGAGACACTTTCTTCCCCCAGGCTGTTTCTCCGATGAACACTTGACAGAATTCCAGAACAATACCATGCATAGTTGGACTGATCTCACATTATATTCTTTTGTAAATTCAATTTTGTATATATTTACACTTACCGGCCACTTTATTAGGTGCTCGTTAACACAAATTTCTAATCAGCCAACCACAGGGGAGCAACTCAATGCATTTAGGCATGTAGACATGGTCAAGATGATCTGCTGCACTTCAAACTGAGCATCAGAATGGGGAAGAAAGGTGATTTAAGTGACTTTGAACGTGGCATGGTTGTTGGTGCCAGACGGGCTGGTCTGAGTATTTCAGAAACTGCTGATCTACTGGGATTTTCACGCACTACCATCTCTAGTGTTTACAGAGAATGGTCGGAAAAAGAGAAAATATTTAGTGAGTGGCAGTTCTGTGGGCGCAAATGCCTTGTTGATGCCAGAGGTCAGAGGAGAATGGCCAGACTGGTTCGAGCTGATAGAAAGGCAACAGTAACTCAAATAACCACTCGTTACAACCAAGGCATGCAGAAGAGCATCTCTGAACGCACAACACGTCGAACCTTGACGCGGATGGGCTACAGCAGCAGAAGACCACACCGGGTGCCACTTCCATCAGCTAAGAACAGGAAACTGAGGCTACAATTGGCACATGCTCACCAAAATTGGACAACAGAAGATTGGAAAAACTTTCCCTGGTCTGATGAGTCTAGATTTCTGCTGCGACATTCGGATGGTAGGGTCAGAATTTGGCGTCAACAACATGAAAGCATGGATCCTTCCTTCCTTGTATCAGTGGTTCAGGCTGGTGGTGGTGGTGTAATGGTGTGGGGGATATTTTCTTGGCACACTTTGGGCCCCTTAGTACCAGTTGAGCATCGTGTCAACGCCACAGCCCAACTGAGTATTGTTGCTGACCATGTCCATCCCTTTATGACCACAGTGTACCCATCTTCTGATGGTTACTTCCAGCAGGATAACGCGCCATGTCATAAAGCAGGAATCATCTCAGACTGGTTTCTTGAACATGACAATGAGTTCACTGGACTCAAATGGCCTCCACAGTCACCAGATCTCAATCCAATAGAGCACACCTTTGGGATGTGGTGGAACGGGAGATTCGCATCATGGATGTGCAGCCGACAAATCTGCAGCATCTGTGTAATGCTATCATGTCAATATGGACCAAACTCTCTGAGGAATTTTTCCAATACCTTGTTGAATCTATGCCACAAAGGATCAAGGCAGTTCTGAAGGCAAAAGGGGGTCCAACCCGGTACTAGCAAGGTGTACCTAATAAAGTGGCCGGTGAGTGTACATCTAAAAATGATATTCTATATTATTGAAAGCAAAGTGTACCAGAGTCAAATTCTCAGTTTGTCTGTACAAACTTGGCAAAAAAGCTGATTCTGATTCTGATTGTAATTCAAAAAGGCTAAATGATATACAGTAACCAGCTACTCTGGCTCTCTCATATAACTATGATAACACTCCTGAACCTCGTTGAAGATGTTTACAGAATAGATAAACCTGCTATTGCTGGCAATTGTGGTCCATCAGCAAACTGGACCTTATAGATTAGGAATTGGATGTCATCAAAATACATGTAAAAGTAGACAGACAAATACTTTTGGTAGTATAGCGTACATTAGATATTGTTTGTTCCTCCGAAACATTGTTATCCACTTCAGCTTCATTGTTTGCTTTCCGTTTTTATTGTTTGGTGTTCAGTCTTAAAATGTAGCATGGTTGCTGCATGCTTGCTTCCTCCCTTTATGGTTGCTGTTTGCTAATACAAGTGGGCGTTCAATTGTTCCGTCTTCTAGATGCTGTGGCTAATTTTCAATGCATTGCTTCGATGTGATGTTTAAATTTAAAAAAGCTTCCTTGGTTGGTGATAAAATCACATGCCTCACTGTGAGACTGAACTGCTGTTTCAGCGTGACACTGTGACTTTGCTGTATGTAGCCATTACCCTTCAAGCATCAGCTATCAGCCACTGGTGTCATTGTGAATGGCCAGAAATTAAACTGCTTTCTAAACTTAGATGTTTCAGACGTACACCCAGCTGACCTGATGACTACGATCATCTGCTTTGTCAGCATCTATCAGCAAATGTACTGAGATTCAAAATTATAGAAGGTATATAGGATCCAATGTGAGAGAAACAGGATAAGGCCAAATTACATGTGAGTTTTGGTTTTAAAAATCTGTTTTCCAAACAGAAAAATTAGCAAATAAATAGCCTCTCAATGGCTCCCCCCACTTTGTCCTGTAGAACGTCATGGGAGGTTAAAGGCTGTCCTAGACAGGCCAGCTGACAGCTTTGCCAGAGCCAGGCAAACTACTAAATCACAGTCTTTCTGGCCAATAACCCATCTCCGGGGGTACCGCAGTGTTAGAGGGTCCCCAGACACCTCTCTCGCACCCGCCACGTCGCCAACTCACCCACCCTTCCATCGTCAAACTGTCGGACCAGACATCCAGCCCCTTACACCGTCACTTACACTGACTTGTTTGGCGAGCGTTTTCTGCCTCCTCCTCCAGCCTGAGTCTCTCTCCGCCACTCCCACAACACTTTGTCTGCTCCGCACTGCTCACACTTAAAAAACTACTGAATCATTTATATTCACACATTGGAGATGTTTTGGGTAGCACAAGCTACAATACTGTCCCTGTACCCGAAACCTGATCCTGCATGATAATTGATTTCAGATTGTGCAGAGACCCTCTTATGAATACCAGCGTGTAGAAATTTCAATCTGTTGCCATTATGGTGTGACTTGTATTGGTTATATAATACTTTTTCTTACAGATGATTCAATCAGAGTAAGACTGGCAAGATTTTTGTTCAGTGTAGACCAAATTCCTCTCACTCTGTCTGTGAGTTTCACCACCTGTGGGGGATCTTAAGGAGGTTCCTAAGCCAGAAGGGAACTGTAGTCCCACCAGCAGGTTCTGGGTCTGCCCTGGGGTCTCCTCCCATTGGGACGTGTCCTGAAAACTAAAAAGAGTTTAAAATTGAGCTTCTCACCCTATCTCTAAGGTTTAGTCAGTCACATGTGATAATACTGAGTTTAACTACACACAGGATTCTATTTTCTAATTAGGTGACTTCTGCAGGCAAATAGCTTGCAATTATGTGTTGATCCATCGCGTAAAGTTTTAGGTTGAAAAGTGCCAAAAACTGATAAAGTTTAAGGGATATGAGGACTGTTGCAAGCAGCTGTAATTAGTCAATTAGAGAACAAATACTAAAATACCAGCAAATGACCCAGCCATTATATTTACTGTTGTGTATGTTGATGCAGAACCTGTACCAGAACCGGCTCTTGAGCCTGGCTGCCATGGCCTCCCCAACCCGCAGTGGCCAGTCCCGCCAGCGCTGCAAGGGCGCAGCACGTCACAGCTGTGGTCCAGAGACATACGCAGTCAACGGTCTGAACCAGGAAGCCTTCATGCTGGGATTGCAGCGCTCCACCAGTGACACTGATCTGGTCTCACCCGAGGCCCGCTCTACGCTCACCGTCAGCTCTGCCCACTACACAATAGGCCAGTCTGAAGATTTGGTGGTCACATGGGACATCAAGGAGGAAGTGGATGCTGGAGACTGGATTGGAATGTATCTTGTTGGTAAATTGGACATGACTTAGTGTATTTATTTCCACCATTTTCAAATTTTAATATATTAACATTTTCTTAAATTTATTATTTAAATGTTTTCCAAATAATGTCATGGTTGAATTATATAGTTTCATGTTTTCCTATGTTGCGTTAGAAATAGTTCAGAATGATAAAAAACGATTTCAGGCTCAAGAAACCAAAAACCTTGTAAGCAAGAAAAGTAGAAAAATGAAAATGAATTTTGTGTTGGTGGATGATTGGCATGTTCTCACCTCTCTTTCCAGATGAGACTCTTTCTGAGAACTTTCTCGACTACAAGAACCGAGGCATCAGTGGATCTCACAAGGGACAAATAGTTTGGAAAATTGATTCCAGCTCCCACTTTAGAAGCTGTGAGTATCTCTAAAAAACAGCAGCAACTAAATCTCACATCCACAGACTAAATCTATTGCTAAATCTAAATCTATTGCTTTCTGGCTCCGTTTGAAGACTGTAATAACCCAGTAACACAACTGAGCACACTCTTAAATTAATATTTTCTTGCGACAGATTTTGGTTTAATTACAGCATTGAGATTTCTTGAGTTCCCACCTGCCATCAATTATAGTAAATCTGGTGATCCTCAAGTAAAGTCTGACTCGTAATAGGATTTTCCTCTTGTTTTCTCATTTGCATCCTTTATTTAAAGGCATAGTTTGCAGAGAGGTTGCAAAGGATCATTGTCTAGTGGTACAAAGGTATCAGTCAGGGAAAGAGTACACATAAATCCAAATTCCATACATGGCTCAAGACATTATGCCTCTTGAACTTTTGTTCACATTTTGTCACATTACAACGACAAACTTCAATTTATTTTATTTGGATTTGATGGAACAGACCAACACAAGTGCATACTGAAGGAGCTGCAGAGATCCATGGCTCATCTGGGAGAATCTGTTGACAAAAGAACCATCAGCCCTGCTCTCCATTGATCTGACCTTTATGAAAAATAAGTCAATGCTGAAACAAAGCTAGCAGAACTCCTACAAGCCATGTAGACGACGCAGCAAAAATATGGGAGAAGGTGCTCTAATGACATGACACCAAATCAGATCAAAGCATATTCATGTCTGGGCCAACAAGCAAAGAATCTAACCTTTCAGTCTCCCTGAGAGAGTTTACTATACGGCTTTGGAAAAGATGCTCTTACTGGTCGAATAATCCTTGGAATCAAGAGGAGCAGTGGGGCTTTTGACCTGATCTTGCTCAGAACTGCTGAGGGAGTCATGGGGTTTAGTTGTTTTACTTGTGTTTTGTTGATCTAGGGAAGGCTGTCTCCCAATTCATGTTGGATACCAGGGGAGTACAGGTTGACGTAGATGCTTTAAAGGGTTATCCAGTCCCTGTATATCAAAACAGTAAAAATAACAAACCCTGGATCACCAGTGACCTTTGAGGTCTACTTGAAGCCTTCAACAAGAAGAGCCTTCAAGAAGGGAGACCTGGAGAGCAAGCTCCAGCAGAACAATATCAGAGATGGGTTGTCAGGGATGAAGATTACAGGCTTCAAGCAGAAGGAAGATCAGATAGATGGTCTGGGCAGAGCCAATGAACTGTGGCTAAAAAAAGAGTGGAAATGTTTAAAATGTTCAGTATTTTTCAAAAACATTTTCACGTCTTTTCAGGAGAAGTTCATGTATGGTTGCCTTCAGGTGTCTGGAGTTAATGTGTTTTAAACACAGTGGTTATACTGCAGTGCTAATTAGTTTCTAAGATATCTGCAACACATCAGCTAAAGTTCATGCAAACCTGAGCATAATTACTCAGCATTTTCTGGTGATTGACGCACAGTTACATGCTCATGGTTATTTCGTTTGAAAGGCTACCTAAATGTTTATTTACGTATTTCTATTAAATACAAATACTGATTATTTGAGCAATATTGCAAAAAATAATGAGAAAATCTTAGTCTTAGTTTGTGTGTAAAGCTGGTAGACACATATCCCATAATACTTATAGCTGTAAATAAAAACAAAATGAGGAAAAACATGAGCTAATGTTGGTGGTGTAACACTGCTTATTAAAAGTGATGTGTAAGCAGCACTAAGCTTGCTGCAGATTTCAAAATTCCCTTGTCAAGTCTCTTATTACATTTTAGGTTATACTAAAAGTATCATTTATGTTACAGGGCCTGCTTGCAAAGGCACATCTCTGAGAGAGCGTAAGTCAGAAATAGTACACAGACACTGTGTTTAGGGACATGGGGAGCTGTGAGTGTACACAGACAAGAAGAACAATACATCACGTCAACAGGAAGTGGTGCAGGTGTTTCAACTAAGCAAAGGAACATGAAATCACAGGTGGACGAGCTGTTTCAGAGCGTTTAGCTTCCAGCAACAAGAGGGGTTTTGGTAAACTGTATTAAGTCTTGATCTTCTCCCAAACATGGATCTCAGTCGCCATAGTCAAGCTCTGATTGGTTCATCATTCTTATTCAGACTTCACCTGATGGTAACCTGGAAGCAGACAGTCTGGACTAGACTCAGCCGCTTTTAGCTGATAATTGAAAAAACTGAATACACCATGTTTATAAACGCAAAATCAATAATCATGATGTCTGTTAACATGCACCACGCTTATTTCAGTAGAAGAAGAAGTTGTACTTCTACCTGTGCTGAAAAAACAAACAAAGAAGTGTGCTGGTTCTGATTTCCCAGAATGGACCAACCTTAGGTAGGTTGAGGCTTTCCATAATTGAGCTATAGGCCCAGCAACCCATGATGTTTTTGTTCGTAAGATACATGATGAGAGGGTTTTGCTACTAAAGACAGAAATGTGTCACATCGACATAGGGCACAGTCAGGTCAGTTTGGCCCAATCAGACTGAGACGATCGGAACAAGTGTTTAGATGTGGATCGACATCAACCACCCTCTTGCTCGGGATGCAATTTATTCATGATTGAACAGAATCAGATCAAAATATTCCAGTTGGCACATTTACATTACACATTTTTTATCTGATCGGCCCTTTATTTTGAATAATTAGGCCATGTAAACATGCCTAATAGCAAAATAATGCTAGGTTTCGTTTTAGTACAGTTGCCAAGCTTACAGAGTCATCACTTTCTTCAAAGAGCCGTTGTAGATGCTGGTGGCTGTGGGCAGGAAGGATCTCCTGTAGCGTCTTACAGCACATCTGAAGAAGCCTCTGACTGAAGACACTCTGTTGTTGTAGGACAGTCTGATGAAGAGAATGCTCAGGGTTCTCCATAATGTTCTTCATTTTATGAAGAATCCTTCTTTGTACAATGATCTACAGAGGTTCTAGAGGAGTCCCCAGAACAGAGCCAGCCTTCTTTATTTGCTTGCTGAGCTTTTTTAAGTCCCTGGTTCTGATGCTGCTACCCCAGCAGATGATGGCAGAAGAGATCACACTCTCCACAACAGACTTATAGAAGATATGCAGCATCTTGCTGCAAACACAAAAGGACCTAGACTTCCTCAAGAAGTACAGTCTGCTCTGTCCGTTCTTGTAGACGGCTTCACAGTTGCATCTCCACTCCAGTCTGTTGTCCAGGTGAACACAGAGGTATTTATACTCCTCCACCAACTCCACCTCTTCTCCGATGATGGAAATAGTTTTTGACCTATTCCTGTTTCTCATAAAATCTACAATCATCTCATTTGTTTAATTCACATTTAAGATGAGATGATTGTTTCCACACCATGCCACAAAGCGCTCCACCACCTTCCTGTACTCAGCTTCTTGTGCATCTCTGATCCACCACACAACTGCAGAATCATCCCAGTATTTCTGCAGATGACAGGAGTCTGTCTGGTACTGGAGCTCTGAGGTGTACAGAGTGAAGAGGAATGGTGAGAGTACAGTCCCCTGTGGTGCTCCTGTGCTGCTGACTACCTGGTTAGACTCACAACCCTTCAGTCTCACAAACTGTGGTCTGTGTGTCAGGTAGTCTCTGATCCAGGAGGTTGTTGAGGCCTCCATCTGAGTCTTCTGGAGTTTCTGACAAAGCAAATCAGGATGAATTGTGTTAAATTAACTGGAGAAATCAAAGAACATGATCCTCACAGTGCTGCTGGCTTTTTCCAGATGACAGGGGGTTTGTTGAAGCAGGTGTATGATGGCATCTTCAACTCCAACTCCACAGCGATAAGCAAACAAAAGGGGGTCCTGATAGTTTATCGTTTGCTTACTCAGGTGGGCCAACAGGAGTCTCTCTAGGACCTTCATGATGTAGGATGTCAGGGCAACAGGTCTATAGTCATTGAGGACTGATGGGGGAGTTTTCTTTGGTACCAGAACAAGACAGGAGGTCGTCCACAACACTGGAACCTTCTTCTGGGACAGGCTAAGGTTAAAGAGGTGCTGCAGAATCCCAGAGAGCTGCTTTATAATTTATATTTAAATTGATTCTATTAAAATTCAAATTACTGCCATTCTCCTGAACATAGGACTGTTTTGAGCCAGTTGAGCTTCCTGAGTTAAAAATATTAGCTTCATCTAAACCTTCAACTTTTATGTTAGACCCAAATCCAAACCAAATTATTTAAGGAGGTGTTCCCTTTGATCACCAGCCCCATTTTAGATATGATTAATCTATCTTTAGTAAATGGATACCTAGGCTTTAAAGGTCTTTGTAGTTAAACCTTTACTAAAGAAACCTTCTCTTGATCAAGAAGCCACATAGAACTGCAGACCTATACCAGTCATCAGTTCTTATCAAAAACTCTTGAGAAAATAGTTGCTAATCAAGTGTGTGATGATTTCCACAGTAATGACTTGTTTGAAGAGTTTCAGTCGGCTGGCAGAGCTCATCATAGTAGTGAAACAGGCCACTATGCTTCATGTTATTAAAACCACCAGGCAGCATGAGATAAACTTCCACTATTATGAGGATGATACTCAGCTATATTTTTCCATAAATCCTGCTAAATCCCATCAGTTAGGCAGACTACAGACATGCTTTGAAAATACAAAATCTGGATGAATTATGATTTTAAATTCTTACACAAGAGAAGTTGCTGACCTATGGCCAGTACCTTACTTACACTGGATGTCATTAATTTGCCTTTATGTTTAAATGCTGTTTTTATAATCCAATCAGCTGTTGGAGTTAAGGAAAACATGGACCATTCAAGACTACACCCAACCAAGTATTATATTTGTGTTTACTGCTCAGTAAACCAGAAAAACAGAGGATTAATTGAACCTTGTTTCAGCTCATGCAGTGCTGCTGTGGGTTTCCCCTGCTCCTGTCCAAATGTCAGTGTGTGTCTGGTGAAAACAGGCAAGAAAACATGGAGCTTTACTGTGACCTTAATCTGCATGTGTCCCCCACAGATCTGGGTTTTCACAGCTGCACACAATCTGCAAGTGGTTAATGTCACTTGTCCCTTTAAAGTCATTACCATTGTGTAACCTCTGCATTTTGTTTCTTGTAATATGCAGTTTCAACATGAATGCAGGAAATTCTCATTTTAGTTCTGTAAAGCTAGGAAGCACACATTTGAACTTTTTAGACTTATTTCTGTCTTGTTCTTTGTTACATACAGACAGATATTGACAGGTATACAGAAAATATCAAGGAAAGACCAGTTCTGAATTATTATTGTCTTCTTTTTTTCACAGCTGAGACGCAAGTCTGTTTCAGGTACTACCACGGTGTCACCGGAGCTCTGAGGGCCACTACACCCAGTGTGACCATCAAGAAGGGCTTCCCACCTGTGAGTCTTTTTTCACATCCTATTTTTTAAATGAAACTATTATGTCCTTTGTCATTGGTCAATGTGTATTTTGCTGTACTATGTCACAGAGGTTTGTACAGGGGGGTGGTGTGTGGCAAAAACAATTGTAAACATCACAGCTGATGGAAAGATCAGTTTCAGGTTAGTTTGTTGGTTTGAGTAAGCTGGACTAGCGACATTTTACAGATTCCAACGTGGATTCCGAAGCCTTTTATCTAGTCAAGATGCTGAGGAATACAGCTGTGGTAGAGAAGGCATTCTAGCTGCAAGGGCTTCAGCCAAATGAGCCAGTATATCATCCTGATATTGGACAAGCCACGAGAGATGACTTCACTATGTGAATCATGCAAAACTGAGTGGGATGCTGCATTTTCTAGCCCCTTTCCTCATGCTGTAGCCAATAACATACTGGGGTCATGTTCCACGTGCAGTCATTGTCAGGCTAGCTGGTTGGAGTGGGCCCATGGTCAGTCTGTCTTTCTGTTTTTGGCAACTGCTGCAACAATTGCTTTGCAGGTGCCGAGTACTTATAAAATCTTTCCATTTTACTCTATCATGGTTGTTTTCATGAGTAAAACAAACTGACACACTGTTGTTTATAGGGTACATTGTGTGATTTTGGTACATTTCACATAGGAACATAAACCTATCCAGTTTGTTGCGTTTTGTGGATGGGTTTATGTGGTTTTTTTGTTCCATTTGTACTCAAAAGTCTTATTTGTCAATATAAAGAAATCCCAAGGTGTCACACAAAACATAGAGCATTAAAATCCAGTATGACCACCCTATGTTTGAAACATACTGGTAAATGCAGCAATAAAATATTTATGTTTGTGCTTATTTCTCCCCCAGAAATATTTTACTTTGCTGCTCTATGCTCCATACAGTCGACCACCTTCTCTGGCATCTTATTTAACAGTCTATAAACCATAAGGTATAACAGAATGTTTTTGTGGCTTGGAACACTATAAAAAACACACGCTTTGGGACCAAGATCATCATCTTTAATGTTTGAGAGAAACACCTAGAAAACTTCATGGAAATCAGAGAAAAAAATTGCCAAAACCCAAAGTATTTAGTTGATGCACCTGTGTCCATTGGTGACTGAGAACTGTAGTTTTTTAAACTACTTTGCCAGACTTTTGATTAGAAAATTCAATTTGTATTGCCAAAAGTATTTGTTTGTGGCAAAATGCATCATTTATATTCGTCACATTTACAAAATTCTGTCTGTAGTTTTCCCAGTTGTGTTTGAAAACAAAGAGAAGCTAATACATTATTATCAGCTGACAGAAGTAACTGTCCAACAAACGATTTGACAAATAAATATATCTAAGCATTGTAGGAATTCATGACTTTTAATAAAATAAATACATTTTACCAAAAGAGGCTAAATAACAGCTGATTGAGTTTAAGGGTTTTTATGGCAAATTATGACTGTCCTGTTGTCCTTCGAACGCCTGTAAGTCATAGAGAGGATGTTTAGCAGCGATTGAATTTCCATGATTGCCCAAGCATTGTGCTGTTGTGGGCCCCTGGAAAATGCTGATGGGTCCAGAACCTGATCTGCACTTTCTTCCTGGGGACAGAGGAATATAAATAACCACAACAGAGGAGGCAGGAAAGACAGGGAACGAGCAAGCACAGATAGCACCATTCAGTCCCTTCAAGGTAAGCCTGCCAGGCTTCTGGAGGCCAGGGACAGTGCTGTCTCTTCTTCGACAAAAGAGGAAGCAAGAGCTGAAGAATTGTAACGAAGGCCCAGCAACATTTATCTGGCCTGCTTGATGTTTACTGCAGTTTGTCAGAACTTGTCAAATGCTGTAGTCGGAGAAGATCCAGTACTCTGTGAGTGAGTGTAATGGACAGCTTGTGTCTTCAGCTGGGACTGCTGCTCCCAGGTCAGCCTGCGAGGAGGAGAGGGGCGATGAGAGGGAGGAGGACAAGGCTCTGCTGGATAACCCGGGTAACTTGCGTTCCTCAAGTTTCCTAAGTTATATTCTGAATCTTTCTGCTGCAGCATTAGAGTCACTGATGTATTGCACAATTTGATCTGTCATAAACTCAGTTAAGCGTGGCAGACTTTATGGAACTCATATTCTGTAGCCTTAATCTTGTTTTAGATTGTTGCCTGTCAGATACAAAACTGGAATTATCGTTATCAAGGGATGTGCTGTCCTTCAGCTGTCTGGAGTCTGAAGGCAGTGTGACAGAAAACTCTGTAGAGGAATAACATTTCTTGCAGTGCAGGAGTCACACTAAAACTTGAAATTGTTTGGATGGAACTGGGTTTGCAGTTAGCTTTCAGCATTCTGACTATTGCTGCTCTCCTCCAGACAGGCCCTTTTCATTTAGGGGGAATACAGCACATTTGTGTGTATTTCAGTTTGACATTTACTTTTACAACCAGTTTTTAAGTAGCCAGAAGATTTAGGGAAATCTAACAGAAGGGACACAAATAATCCACTCATATTCACATTTCTGACCTTGATTCTACTTGTTTTGTTTCTATTTGTACGTTATTCAGGAGAGCAACACTCGGTGGTGTTGAGGTGTTGACCCAATATCTTTGTTGGACCCGATACGGACTTCATTCTTGGTTTGGATATCAGGCTGAGGTCACCGTTTCATTAACTGATCCTAATGTCATGGTTGGGTCGTGCTGCAGGTCATATTGTGACAGTGGATGTTTTAGCTTACAGCCCAAAAATCTCATTAATCTCATACACTGTATATAAACAGATGTATCAAATTTATCAATAGATTTCTATTTTGTACTTGGTAGACGGCCGAAAGTTGAAGCGTACAGTCAGGAACTTGTTACAGGAGTCTGCAGTTTGTGTAACGTTTGCTGGTACAAAGAGCACTCTGCTGCTTAGCATCAGCTTCTTCACAGATATTCAAGTGTTAAAAAAGAAAAAAATCCTGGACAAACGTTGGTTATTAATTGTGTGAATATTTAGTGCGATGGAGGTCATATCAAATGGTGAGAACCTGCCGAGAAAACTCTAGAGCTCTGCAAAGCAGCAACAAAGAGTTAGCATCAACACAACGGCTAACCAGATCACAGAAAGTTCCTTTGTTTTATTCTTTAGGACTTTCAAACTCTATCGATCATGGAGCATGCAGCATCTGGAAATGTTAACCTTTTGGAAGACTCTGACATAAGTTTACAATTTAGCAAATAAACAGACTGCTTTGCATTGCTAACAGTGCTACAGAGCTAATTGGTAATTGCTTAAAAGAGTTAAAAACTGTTTTAAAAATGTCACCAAAATGCTTTTGACTTTGTTTTACTAAAGTAGTTAACGCACTATTAGGTATGACTTTTCCCATCTGGCCTCAGGTCCACTCATTAATAATTAAGGACTCTTCATTGCAAAAAAAAGCTCAAATTACACTGATAGAGTGATACTGCTGGTGGCTCATGCAGCTTTGTAGATCATTCTACAACATTTACACCCAAAAAGCAACAAAGTTGACAAAGGAAAAATCCATTGTGCCTAAGGCCACTCCTAGTCGGCTCAGCTGGCACTGACTACAGGCATAAATGGATAATTCTGAGCTTTATCTTGCAAATATTAAAACTGTTAACGGTATGAACACAAAATGCAGCAGTACTGTATAGCTAATGGTGCCTCAGATATTTAATGATATTCATAAAAATGTTCTGTATCAGATAATATTGTTATTGGCAGATATTTAAACTCAGATTGAATCAGAAAACACAAATCCTATATCAGAGGGTAAACACCCAGAATCTTAGTTACAACTGGAAATAAATACATCCTAACACATATTTAGCTAAACATAAACAACTATAGGTAGTAATGTAAGGAAAGGCTAACTTCCAAGAACACTTTTACTTCTGCCAAGAAAAGTGGCTAAATTTCCTGTCAGACAAAATCTAACAAAAATTGTAATTCTGTGCCAAGTTCTTGTTTTTAAAATCATTGCAGTTATATGTTGTATAAATAATTCACTCTGGAAAAAGAACTGTTCAAATAAATAATTAAAGATCCAAAATTGTAATGACAATGATGAGTGAAAATGTTATGATTTTGGGTTGTTTTTGGTTTCGGGTTTTTCTCTGTTTCACTGTTAAGATTTTGAATCATGCTTCTGTTTATTATTTTCCTAATCATGCTTTAGTTTTTGTCGTGTTCATGTCTTACCAAGTTATGTTTTTTGTATCTGGTTATGCTTTAATTTCATAATGTACTAGTTTGTATTCAAGGGTCTCTGTTTTGCTCCAGCCACGTTTTGTTTTCTCCTGTCAATTAAGTTTTTCACTTACCGTCATGCTGCCTGCTAGTCTGCATTCTGGGGTCCTCCATTTAGCAAGTCCTAACAGAAAATAGACTTAATGCTGCTAAAATATGTGTCCATGTCTTGTGTCTAAGCTCAAACCTTAACAGCAAACCCTTGTAGAGTATATTTAGTGGCTTTTCTCTGTGTATTTCATACTCTACATCTTTATCTATTGAATATAATTGCTACTTTATATAAGAAAATCAATAACATGCTGTGCATTTAGTGGAAGATAGTACAGCTTTCTTTGGAGGAAACATTAGAAACAGCTAGTGCAGCTTACTTTGGAGCATGGGTGGCCTGCTACGTCTGGACGTGGCTCTAGTCCAACACACCTGAATCAAATGACCGATTCTACATGCACGAGTCCTGCTAGTAATCTAATTATGTAAATGTTACAGGACACTGACCCTCAGGTACTGGAGTTTCACACTTGTGCTTCCATCAGCCTTGTATTTCAGGGCGCCACATGGCTCAGTGGTACAGCAGGTGCACCTTATGCAGGAGCTACAGTCCTCAACGCAGCTGTTCCGGGTTTGATTCCCAGCTTTCCTTTTAAAAAAACTGGTGGTGTAAGAATCATTTTTTAATATTTTCTTCAAGAGATTGAGAACATTTTTCATCAGTTGATCTAAGAGTTGCTTAGACACAATAAAAATCTGGTTCTTTTGGTGCATAATAATTAGTATAACTACAGCTTAACATGGTTAGTGTTTTGGTAGTGTTCAGCTCTGTATGTGTTAACACAATGCCAGAGCAGTAAGACATCAGCAATGACCTTAGAGGGCCAACTGTTGAAGCGACTTTGGCTCAGGAAAGAGAAGTCGTCTTGCAATCCAAAAGTTGTTTTTTCGATTCCTGCTTCCTCCTGCCACATGTCGATGTGCCGCAGGGCAAGGCACTTAACCTCAAGTCGCCTACCAATTTATGTATTGCTGTATGAATGTGTGCGCGTTTGTCAGTGCAATTGTGTGAATGTGGCTCTAGTGTAAAGTTCTTTGAGTTGTTGGTATGACTGGAAAGGCGTTATATTCAGTCTATTTACCACACATTTAGTGTTGCCACCCATCAGTTTTGGAAAGGTTCTAAGACAATTTCCAAACTATTTAAGTCTATTATTCAACAATAGAAAGATTATTCACAGGTGAAAAATATTGCCATACATACCTACAGGGGTTGGACAATGAAACTGAAACACCTGGTTTTAGACCACAATAATTTATTAGTATGGTGTAGGGCCTCCTTTTGTGGCCAATACAGCGTCAATTCGTCTTGGGAATGACATATACAAGTCCTGCACAGTGGTAGGAGGGATTTTAAGCCATTCTTCTTGCAGGATAGTGGCCAGGTCACTACGTGATACTGGTGGAGGAAAACGTTTCCTGACTCGCTCCTCCAAAACACCCCAAAGTGGCTCAATAATATTTAGATCTGGTGACTGTGCAGGCCATGGGAGATGTTCAACTTCACTTTCATGTTCATCAAACCAATCTTTCACCAGTCTTGCTGTGTGTATTGGTGCATTGTCATCCTGATACACGGCACCGCCTTCAGGATACAATGTTTGAACCATTGGATGCACATGGTCCTCAAGAATGGTTCGGTAGTCCTTGGCAGTGACGCGCCCATCTAGCACAAGTATTGGGCCAAGGGAATGCCATGATATGGCAGCCCAAACCATCACTGATCCACCCCCATGCTTCACTCTGGGCATGCAACAGTCTGGGTGGTACGCTTCTTTGGGGCTTCTCCACACCGTAACTCTCCCGGATGTGGGGAAAACAGTAAAGGTGGACTCATCAGAGAACAATACATGTTTCACATTGTCCACAGCCCAAGATTTGCGCTCCTTGCACCATTGAAACCGACGTTTGGCATTGGCATGAGTGACCAAAGGTTTGGCTATAACAACCCGGCCGTGTATATTGACCCTGTGGAGCTCCCAACGGACAGTTCTGGTGGAAACAGGAGAGTTGAGGTGCACATTTAATTCTGCCGTGATTTGGGCAGCCGTGGTTTTATGTTTTTTGGATACAATTCAGGTTAGCACCCGAACATCCCTTTCAGACAGCTTCCTCTTGCGTCCACAGTTAATCCTGTTGGATGTGGTTCGTCCTTCTTGGTGGTATGCTGACATTACCCTGGATACCGGGGCTCTTGATACATCACAAAGACTTGCTGTCTTGGTCACAGATGCGCCAGCAAGACGTGCACCAACAATTTGTCCTCTTTTAAACTCTGGTATGTCACCCATAATGTTGTGTGCATTTCAATATTTTGAGCAAAACTGTGCTCTTACCTTGCTAATTGAACCTTCACACTCTGCTCTTACTGGTGCAATGTGCAATCAGTGAAGACTGGCTACCAGGCTGGTCCAATTTAGCCATGAAACCTCCCACACTAAAATGGCAGGTGTTTCAGTTTCATTGTCCAACCCCTGTATATTCCTAGAATAGGAAGTCCTAGCAAAGTCAACACCAGGTCAGACCATGCAAAGGTCAGAGAAGTCACAAAAAGCCTAAGAACTACATCACATATTGAACAGCAGTGTTTCTTAACCCTGGTCCTCTGGGTCCACAGTCTCTCATGTTTTAGGTGAGTTTCTGCTCCAGCACACCAGATTGAAAGGATTCCATTACTTTTTCAGGGTGCCAACCTGAAACACTTGAATAACAAGTGTAGGTTTTTAAATGTAAAAAAATATTGCTGAAATGATTTTTTAAATTATCTCTTATTTGAATTCAGGTACACTTTGCCAATTTTGACTGTTTTGGACAGTTCCATTACATTAAGTATGTAAAAACTGCTGCTTATAAAAGACTGATAAAGTTATCAAAGTTTGTTATTGCTTTCTAACAACAATGACTCAACTTCCTTATCTGTGATTCCTGTTGCAGGATATTTGTACAGTGTAGCTGTGGTGTTTTTGCTAACTTATTGAATTAAAGCTTGACTCTTTTGTTTTTTAGCATCCGCACCATCTATGTAATCAACCTGGGATCACAATATGTTCTTCTGGATGGATGGATGGATGGATGGATGGATGGATGGATGGATGGGTGGGTGGATGGACATAATCCCTAGGTTTGGTGATTCCAGCTGCTTTCTCTGAAGGCACACAAAGACCTTGAGCAAGGACTTGTATGATCATCTGACAAACACATTGATCCATGAACAGGGGGCCCAGTTGCATATTTTACTGTGGCACGATGACTTCCAAGACACTTATGTTTTTTCTGTAGACCTCCTGGGAGTGTTGCTAACATAATCACTGACAGAGGAGCAACAGCAGGTCTCCAGGGTCTAGTACCATCTGGGAGACCAGTCATTTAAAAAGGCTGTGATAGGGCACCTGATTCAGTACCAGGAGTCACATCTGGACAACCTGAATATCAATGCATTAATTCTTCTGAAGTGTTATGTGATTTTTATCAGATCATATTTATGTCCTCAAAAACATTTCCTTGACTCTTATCTTAAGGAGTGCTTGGATTCATCACATTGTTTTAAAAACAGTTGAAAGAACCTTAAATCTGAGAAACCAAAAACTTGTGTTCTAAATAATTCAGGGGACCTCTGAAATGTCTGGATGCCCATTTCACAAATTTGATGTTGAGGAAAGCATCCACTCCAAAGTGGAGCTGACACAACACATCAGTATTTACGGTTCTCCACTTCCTTTTCTCCTCCCCCATCCATCATTCTCTTCCTCTTCCTGGCTGAAGAATCGATGTCAGAGTAGTAAAGACAGAGTATTGATCACAGGGTACTGTAACTGACACTGAGCTGTTGAGATGAAGATGTGCATTTTAGAAAATCAAAAATGTACATGGAATGTTGATGCTGCTTTTTTGCTGTATTTACCGGGTAATTGTTATTGGACTGCAATGTCCCACTTTCACTAGCATTAAAGATTCATACATGAGATATGAAAATACAGAACAGGTTGAGTGGAGCGGCAAGGAGTGTCTTTTTTTGTTCTTTAGATAACAGAGCGGTTCTTAACTACTCCCACCTGTTTGTGTTGTCAGGTATCGAAGCCAGTGGTTAGTCCTGAAGTGAACCACGTACTGGGAAACAGGAGACTCATTAACTTTTCCCTGTCAGGTAGGCTGCTAATCTGTGTCCTTTCTCAACACAACATCCTCATCTAGCCCTCTCTTCATTCTGTAGTATGAAGCTTGAGCATTTTGAACAGTTCAAGACGTTTTAAGGGTTCTAATGGGTAAAGTTACTGTCAAAAATACAATGTATGTGTAGCTGTCAATAAACATGAATAAATCTAAGATTTGTTCTGGTGACTTGTCAACTTATACACACGCATGACATCAGATGTTTCTTCTGTGAGAATGCAAGTTTAGAAGTTACAAATAAAAGTTATAAAAGTTGCAACTTTGCAACAACAGAAGTATGAATCACAAATTAACAAGTACGAATCTAAAACCCCTGATGAAGCTTTTACACACCTTACCAGTTGGTGGCGGTAATGCACCTGAAAGTTATTCGCCAGCGGGTGTTGTGCTGTTCCCCTGCGAAGATCTGTTCCCCCTGTGTTGGGAGCGAGACAGGGGGAATATAATAATAATAAATAAACCTGGGCTTATAGGGCTTGTAGGTTATATTGTATTTATTCCTCTCAACATGGATAGTTGGCCCTGTGAATTTGGAGACATTTGCTCTTTAAGTTACTGCGTGGGAACAGAATATTTCAGATAGTTAAAATAGTCTGTTCCCCTCTCATAACATGGAAACAATATTATTTACCAGCAAGTTTTTGACTTTGTTTATTCCTCTCATCACAGACAATAGGTGCTGTGAATTTGGAAACATTTGCTCTTTATTTGCCAGGGGGCAACAGGGAGGACCAGAAAATTTCAAATGGCTGATATATAAGGTCCCCCTCACCCTATAATTTTGGCAAATAAAGAGCAAATGTCTACAAACTCACTTTTATTAATCCAGCAATGTGTTATATTTTACATTAGAATGTGATCTACAAGAATAATAAGCTACACTCTCATATTTTTAGGAAGCCTAATTGTTCCTGTCCAGCAGAGTGAGCGTTCATGCTTTTATATCCATAATAAAAGATTCTTAGGGGAACAGCACAAGACCTGCTTCCTTTTCTTCTTGTTTAACGGGGGTTTGCGAACAACTTTCTGGTGCATTACTGCCACCAACTGGTAAGGAGTGTAACAGTTTTATCAGGAGTTTTAGAATCATAAATTTGTGATTTGTACTTGTATTGTTGCATAATTGTAACTTTGTAACTTGTATTCTAACATGATGTCACATGTAGGTGTTTGTTGACAACAAGGCACAAATACAAATCTAAAATTTATTCATGTTTATTTAATTACATTTACAGATTTGGACACTTACGCATATGTTTTTTGACAGTTATCTTACCCCATAAGGTTCCCACTGGTAAAATGTATCTAGTTACATAAATTGGAGAGATACGGTAAGTGTCATGCTTAGGTTTTTGAGGACTCAAACACAGAGCAGAGCAGAATTCTATCTGAATGATTTAATGATAAGAAATAAGAAAATAAACTTACAAAAAGAGGTCTTTTATAAAGAGATGTGGATGGAAGTATTGAAAGCACAAGGAACACAGAACAACTGCATGAAGTCAGCAGAAGGGTCCAGTAGAGCACAAATCACTGAGTATATATACACTCAGGCAGGGTAGAGAAAAGAAAGGCAAACCAGAAGAGCTAATCAGAGGGAATGAATTACAGCTGAGGCAGAGCAATCAGAGGATAACTGGAGCAGCTGAGACAAAAGAAAAGAACAGAGCAGGGGAGAAAAGACAAATAACATGAATGGACATGAAACCCTAAGGAACATATCAAACAGAGACTTAACAGGAACCAATCTAAATGTGAAAGGATCACAAGAAAAACACAAAAGAATTAACTAAAGAAATACACCTAACTTTGGAAAGCATGTATCCTTTTCATTGTATTACACAATTTTGTACTACGTTGTATTGGTCTATCACATAAAATCCCAATATGTTCAAGTATGTGGTTGTAATGTTGCAAAATGTGCAAATGTTTAGGTGGATGAATTCTTTTCTAAGGCACTATATGTGACTCTAAATCCTTGTGTGTGATTGGTCATCCAGCTGCATGTTTTAAATACTGTATATACATAGCCAGAATCACTCATTACCTTATGAGAGCCATATTATGTGTCACTCTTTAAATCACAGGCTGGCTCTAACCAGTCAGATACGAGCTTAAAATAACCATGTTTCCATGTCATTTTCTGTCTGAAACCAGTCTGACCCTTCTTCCTTGCAGGGAGATGAAGAAATGTTCATTAAGTATTAAAACCGGTAGTGCAGATGACAGATATGTTAACATCTCATCTAAATTAACTACACTGGTTGGGAGAAGGTTATTCTAATGTTGTATTTATTTAGATTTAAAAAAATGAAAGAAGTGGCCGTATTAAAATCTGTTTTGTATTATATTAATATTATTAGTTCTATGTGTTTGATTGTTATGTAGCCGCCATAAGAAATGAGGCAAACACCTTTATGTCCTCAGTTAGATAACCTTACCTATGCATTCTTAAATGTAACCCAATGCTATCCTTCTCCCTGTCTGTTTGTTCCCCATGTGTCAGACATCCAGGCCGTTGGGCTGAAGAAAGGGATGTTCTTCAATCCGGACCCGTACCTGAAACTCTCCATCCAGCCTGGAAAACACAGCATCTTCCCCTCACTGCCGCACCACGGCCAGGAGAAACGCTCCAAAGTAGTGTGCAACACAGTCAACCCCCAGTGGAGCTCAGAGGTCCGCACACACACTCAAAACACACACACACACAAATACACAGTTATACATGCACACACACACACACACACACACTTGTAGTGTTTTCACATCCTTTTAGGGACCATTAACCCACATAACCCATTTCACATTGTGTGGACCGGGCAAAATGTCCGCACAATGTTGGTGTCCCGTCAGGGATTGATCAACACAACGTGTGTGTGCACACACGTACACACGCACACCTACTCTTACTTAATTCAGATTGCAGATGCATTACATGATCTAATTGCTTTTATTCAAAACAGAAAAAGCTGCTATTATTCTGACCGCTATCAATATAGCATATTTATTGTTATAGTTATAACAATGTATGGATCTATGGGTGTGTTTCCAATGTGGGATCCTGTTCCAGGAGCCAGTGTAGTTTTCTGCAGGAAGCAAAACTCCACCATATCTAGGAACCTAGGATGGAGTTTTGTGATGGAGGGAGCCAAATATTGAATATTCCCCATTTCATTGCCCACTCAGTTTCTTCAGTTTAAATTTCCTGTTTACTTTCTTGTCACTCTTATTGAATATCACAGTATTATGTTGTGCTTATATTTAAATACATTAATAAAATCAGTCATCCTTTGTGGAAATATTAATTAAATGAAATCTGGGCCTACAGTTGATGCTGAATCAAGCTCTGGTAATTTTTTCCTAAATTAAACTTGTAAAGTTAGATTTTTTTAACAAAATTTGTGTTTCCAAGATACAAATTTAAACAATCCCAGACTCCCAGGATTGAGGATTATTAACCAATTTTTAGTTTGAAAGAAATAGGCATGCTGCAATGGCTGTGACTGTGCTCTGGTCCATAAGTAAGTAAAAGCAACCACTTCACTTCAAAGGATGTAATCTAGCTAAACAGCCCAGTTTAAGACCCCACAGTGGAAACACACAGTAGGCAAAACGGTTGCAGGTATTTACACTACTCACAAAAAGTTAGGAATATTCAGATTTCAGGTGGAATTTCAGGATGAACCAAAATGCACTATAACCTTTACAGGTGAATTTAATGTGACCTTCTCTAAACCTTTGAATGCACATTGTCCGACTGTTGAGTGTTTTACTACTTTTCGCACAACTTGCTGTCCTCTTACAAGGAGCTGGACGGCAAGATTTATAACCAATGTTTCATCCATGAATCAACCAATAAATGTCCCGTTTCAATCAGAATTGGTATCTAAACAGTCCTCGTCATGCTGTTCACGTTTTAACATCATGAGACCAAGAGGACACCTAACAATTGATCAGGTACACAACTGAGAGGTACCCAAGTGTCCTGTGAGACCATTTGAAATAGTTTACATCAGCGTGGTCTGCATGCTAGAAGATTTGACCAAGTGTACCTGACTACAGCACCAGGTACAAGCATCATCATCTTGCATTTCTGTTCTTTGATGTGAGTCGATTAACGTAGAGTAAAAATGATGGCCACCAACGCTTTTGGAGACGTCAAGGTAAGGTCAACGCGTCAGACACTGGTGCTACGGTGTCGACAGGTGTGTCTATTAGATACAGAACTGCCCTACGCATTTACCCTTTTTCCACTGGCTCCATTTGGTCCTACTTGAGTCCACTCGGCTCACTGTGCGAGCGTTTCCATTACTGTTTTTTCCGTACCGGTACCTACTTTTTCGGTCTCTGCTCCTGAGCAGGTCTAACCGGGCCTGAGTCAGGACAACATGTGATGTGAACAGACTGCTGTTGACTGATTGGCCATGGGAGGAGGAGAATGAGAACGTTTTCGCTGAGGTAGAGCAGGGAAAAGTTAATAAACTCATGAGCGACTAAAAGAATGTTAAGGAACAAAATGGCCAGAGTGGGACAAACCGAAATATAATTTGACTATTTACAAATCATAAACCATGCCTGAAGGCTGAAAGAAAAGAAAGAAGACACCATGTCAGCTTTCTGAATTACAGGCAGACAACGCACTGTGTTTAAGAACATCATAAACCAGCTGATCACACATAAAATCAGCTGTTCGGACGCACAAAAATTTCCCTCAAAACAATACCACCACGAAACAGTATGTTTGGTTTGGAAATTTAGTGACGGTCCTTAAGTGAACCAGTGTCTACAGGAGGAGGGAGCACGTATAGAGTAGCTGCCCGTAATCAGACTGCCTGCATCGGATCAAACAGGAGGAAGACCCCGCTGAATCTGCGGAGCATGAATATCCAATATCAAACCTAAAACTAACTTCACTGCGGTCAAAGGTCTGCCATTTTGCACTTTCAAGTTCTTGTCATCATTATTGCCATGGCTGAGACAAAAACTACCTCATAATGCCCATAATTGTAACTTCCTTTTATGCAAACTTTGGAGCTTTACCAGACAGCGGTGTCTCTCCTCTCTGCTTCTCCTGCCACCCCCCTCACATCAGAACTCCAAAGCCTTATTCAACAAGTTCTGGCTGGGCTGTGGTCCAGATAATTATCCCAGTAGATACTTTTTTACATGTAAAAAGCATATATAAGACATTCTTGCATATTGTCACGTTCCTAAAATAATGTCCTATGTGATTTTTTGTGAAAATTAATTTTTTTCCTAAATCATTTCCTCGTGATGCTAGCCACCTATTGTAAAATTGTCTAAATCCTCATACAATTCCATGCCTGTTGTATAATGGCCTATGTCAAGAGTGTGACTTTGACAGTTTTACAGACTTTTCAAAATGATGACCGCTTCAGAAAAAACCAAAATCTACCCAGCCACTGAAGCTATTTCCTATAATCCAGGGCTCATCCCCTATTGGTAAGGGATAAGGATTACCACAATATAGGCAATCCATTGAATACTGCATAGATATTTAGTATTTTAATTCTGTCTTTCAGCCAGCATTTATGTCCACAAAGTAGCTACATTCATGAAGCTAGCATTTAGAAAGAGTGGAAGAGCTCCAGAACCTGTGGCTGTAACAATCGTTTGTTTTGTCAACTCCATTCTTTCTTTTTCAAGATTACTTTATCAACTGTTTTTCTTTTAATTTTCCACATTATATGATCTAATTGAGAAAGATATGTAGCTCAATAAAAAGGACCATAAGAAATGGCTGTGTTAAGACTCATCTCACATGGAGACGCTTCTGCTGTTTTGAATGGTTTGAAAAACCTGACTGCCACAGGAGACCTTTCACCAATCCTGAGCAGAATCCTCACCTGGCAAATCAGTTGAATGGCTTCTAATGCAGATATGAAAAGCAGCAGTTCACACCTCAATCCAACTCCTCCACATCCCATTCAGACACATTCTTGCCATACACCAACCACCCCCCTACCTTCAGATCCCCTGCCTCCACTAAGGATCTCAGAGGAAGATGTAAATAGGATCTTTCAAGGAAGGCATCAAGGAAGGCCTCAGGACCTGAAAATGTCTCACCATTATGCCTGAGACCCTGTGCCAACCAACTGGCACCCATCTTCACTGAGATCTTCAACAAGTCATTGGAGCTGTGTGAGGTTCCCTCCTGTTACAAACGCTCCACCATCATCCCAGTACCCAAGAAACCCACCATCACAGGATTAAATGACTACAGGCCTGTTGCCCTGATGTCTGTGGTCATGAAATCCTTTGAGCAACTGGTGTTGAAGCACCTGAAGGACATCACAGGCCCCCTGCTGGACCCCGTGCAGTTTGCCTATCGAAAACAGGTCAGCAGATGATGCAGTCAACTTGGGACTACACTTCACCAACACCTCGACCACCCAGGGACGCCAAGATCCTGTTTGTAGACATACAGACAGGAGGTGGATCGCCTGGTACACTGGTGTGGTCAGAACCAGCTGGAACTCAATCCACTCAAGACTGTGGAGATGATGGTGGACTTTCGGAGAGCACCACCCCCACACCCCCCTCACCATCCTCAACAACACTGTATCTACTGTGGACTACTTCCGGCTCCTAGGAACCACCATTTCTTGAAACCTGAGATGGTCCTCACATATAGACAATGTTTAGAAGAAGCCCCAGCAGAGACTGTACTTCCTGAGGCAACTCAAGAAGTACAACCTTCCACAGGATCTGCTGGTCATCTTCTACACTGCCATCATTCACTCTGTCCTGTCTTCATCCATCTCAGTGTGGTTTGGCTCATCCACAAAACAGGACAGGTCCAGACTGCAACGAACAATCAGGTCTGCAGAGAGAATCATCAGGGCTGACCTTCCCTCTATCCGGTCACACAAACTGTTTAGACTTTCACCTTCAGGTGGCGCTACAGAGCGCTGTCTGATAAAACCAGCAGCAACAGAGACAGTTTCTTCTCCCAGGCTGTTTCTCTAATGAACACTTGACAGTCCAGAACAACACCATGCATACTTGGACTGATCTCACATTACAGTAGACCCCATTGTAAAGTCAATCGTGTATATATGTACATTTAAAAAGATATTCTTTATTTCCAGTGTTATATATACAAAAACAAAAAAAATCCTCACTGAGAGCAAAGTGTACCAGAGTCAAATTCCCTGTTTGTCTGTACAAACTTGGCAGTAAACCTGATTCTGATCTGTTGTTATTACCTTTTTGGGTGAAATTGTAAAAAATTGTATACATTTTTTGTGAAGTTTTTAGTGTTTCCTGAAAAACTTGGAAAAAATGACTGAAGCCATTATTTTAGGAAGGTGACGACATACAATAATACAAACAAAAATATTATTTTGTTTATGTATTTATTTCCTGTTTATTTATTTATTATCGTTTCACGCAGATTAGGTACCGGTACTCACTACACAGTCGTCAGTGGGTCAGTGGAAACACAACAGGTACTGTGATGAGTGGAGTGGAGCTGTCCCGCCTAACTAGAAGCAGTGCAAAAGGGGCATTTGTGAATGGTACAGTGACAAGCCCATACTACCTGAATAACATCATTAATCCAGTCATTGTGCTTCTGCATGAACAAAACAGGCCTTTCATTTTTATGGAGGCCAATGCTTAAGATCATTAAGGTCGCATCATTACTGAATGGATGCTGGAGACTGGGGTACCATGAATGACATGCACTTTCTCCAGACCTGAATCACATATAACCATATAGGATCAGCTGAGTTGCCATTCAGAGGTTTGTAACTTTGTACCCCAGAAACTAAATGATGCTCAGGGTCACATGAGCACATTATTGAGACATTGACATTTTGTGTTGTGGTACACCCACCACTGTTGTTGGGTTTTGTTTCACTTTGGTTTGAGATGAGGAAATCACCAGTGCATGCCTCTACCTAAATACTCTACTTTCATGATCTCACTGTAGCATGGACCCTTTACATTTTCCATAAATTTAGCCTGAAAGCCAAATATCCCTAACTTTTTTGGAGTAGTTGTCAGTGCCTGAGCACATAGTCAATGTCTTATAACACTTATGTGTTGTTATTCTGGATTTTGATTGTACTAAATGTAGAAGTGGCACATTTTGTGCAGAATATTAAGCCAAATACTGCAAAAGTGCAGTTCTACTCCTTAAAAAGTAACCCAAATTTAACAAGCTAGGTTTAGCTAGTTAATTAAAGCCTGATACCTGTATCGACCAATGGCTAATTTGGATAAAGTTTACATTTATACGTATGCCCGGCAATGTCCTAGTCATGTAAACATGATGTCCTGTTTTTGTGAAAGTAGGAGATTCTATATGAAATACAACTTATAAAAACTGAAAAATTAGGAAAATCAATTCACACAGTCCTCATTTTTGTCTCAGCTGCATTCTAGTTTGGTTTTATTCATTGATTTTCATTAGCATTCCGCTTTCTTCACAGCATTCTAAAGTTACAACAGTCACCAAGTTGAATGTAGTTCTGTATGTCAAAATAAGTGGAAGTGAGTCTTTGTCAGTGTATTCCAGATAGGGATCGTTTATAGATTACTTTTCTGTCACTGACAGTGCAGTGTGAACCAGCTCAGCAGACGGAACTGTACTGGAAAGGGATGACAGGGGTTCTTCTTTGGTTTCAGCGCCAGACTCAGAGGATCAATGGAATCTGTGGCAATCATGTTCGCTTTGAGCAAAACAAGATCAGCCCATTGATTTTTACACTGAGGACCTTTTCTTGGAAAGGCGTGTCTGTTTCTGGAAAGTTGATCTCCACAGATTAAGGGTGGATTAGAAAAGGAACATAATAGTAAATATACAGATACAGCTGTAGAAAAATCCCCTTGCCAGTACTCAGAATGTATCCACTTTTTCTCTTTCACATAGGGCTAAAGGACAATTAGGATAATTTCTGTGGTGAGCCTTGTATGCATCGCCTGTATTAGAAAATAATATCTCTTTACTCCATCAGTATCACTTTTGTGAACCATCTTTGTGCTTTGTGTTTGATAGATAAGGCTCAATTTTATAATCTGTGTCATTAGTGGGGAATTTAAGGTGAGTACCATCACTGATGCCAGATTCTGTTACGTGATCTGATATAAAGTTTCTCTGGATTCTCCACTTCATCATCATCTAGAGTGACGGTCGTTCTAGAGTCTCCATTGAGTTCATGAAATAGAAGTAGGAACCTTGTGATATTGTGTCAGATAATGTTTACAAATCTCCGTTAAAATCTTTTCTCCAAGAACCTTTGATGATCTGACTAACTCACTTGAATTCTTTGCTGATTTTTTATACTTAAAATTACTGACAGTATATTATTTACAGTACTCCAGGAGCAAAAAATACTGATGTTTTGTTCTCTCATAATAATGAATAACTAATTGATTTGTTTGCAAACCCCAAATATTGTTAGCATGATGTGAATTGTTACTTTTACTGTTTAACCTATTCTTCTATTGTTGGTTCCAAATGGATCAATAAATGGTGCTTTTCTGTATCAAAAGCTGTTTGAACACACTTACTGTTTACTGGTCAGCATCACAGCTTCGATTCTGAATGTAATTGGTGTGGTTTTCCATTGTTGTTGCGGGATTTCTGTTGGTGAGGCGCTGACCACATAAAATGATTTATAGCCACCACTGTTGCAATAAATATAACGAAATATCATGATATTTTTAAGTCCATATTGCCCTTTCCTAATATACAATATAATTCCAAAATGTTTGGGTACCGCCTCCAAATCATTGAATTCAGATGTTAGAATCACGTCAATAGCCAGAGGTGTAGAGAATAACCTCTACAGGCACCCTACTACAAACGTTTCTAAAAGAAGATGACAACCCTGCATTATTTTAATAAAATAATGTTTTAAAGAATGATCTGCTGAATAAAACCAACCTTCTGGATGACTAATTCTCAACGGTGTCTCATTAGCTGCCTTTATTTATTAAAATAATATTTAAAGAAATATTATTAAGGAAATAGTAAAATATTTAAGGAAATATTTTGGAAAAGAGCCAAATCTTTCTGGAGAAATGGGGCTTAATGGTCTTTACTTAGTTATCAAGTTTAGTAAAATAATGTTTAGGGAAATATTATTTACTGGATTGAAAACTAACAACCTTTCTGGGTAGATGATCTTTAGTACCAAGCACATGTTCTTAGCTGTTAGCAGTTAAAGCTAACAAAAGAAGCTTGTAGCTTAGCACCAGAATCAAACACATACCTTTAAAATACCAGGGTTAATAAAAGAGTTAAAATGCATAAGCGCAGACGGCGCGTTATGATCAATCTTCTGTGTTTAAATTACCCTTTAAATAATGTTTGTCTTAACTTTCAAAACACACAAACACAGAACACAAAACTGAGCACGTGCTGAGCAGATAGCCTGTTAGCACCAAGATTGCTGAGTTCAACACAAACAAAACCAAATTTCATAAAATGAAAAACGTTTAGATTATTTCATTCTAAATAACTTCTATCTCTCTGCCCAAACCCTAACCTCATATGTGAACCATGCTGAGGAAAGGTTGTCCGGGCGACGACGAAGTTTGAAGAAACTCTGTGAACAAAAGGTTAGCTACAGCTAACCTCCGTAGCTGTGGCTGACCAGGGCCAGCTCGCTCTGTCGGGCCGACCAAACTGCACAGTTGCTACGGTAACCACGGTGATGCGGTCCCTGTTGTCCTCCTTTCAGACCGGGAGACTGCTTCACTCGCGTCGTAGAGACAGCGTCTCTGCTGGGAAATATCTGGAAACAAAGTTTGCCTCTGTAGACCTCAGAGAGAAAGTCAAGCAACACTTGTACAGGGGCGGGACAATGAAACTGAAACACCTGTCATTTTAGTGTTGAAGGTTTCATGGCTAAATTGGACCAGCCTGGTAGTCAGTCTTCATTGATTGCACATTGCACCAGTAAGAGCAGAGTGTGAAGGTTCAATTAGCAGGGTAAGAGCACAGTTTTGTTCAAAATATTGAAATGCACACAACATTATGGGTGACATACCAGAGTTCAAAAGAGGACGAATTGTTGGTGCGCGTCTTGCCGGCGCATCTGTGACCATGACAGCAAGTCTTTGTGATGTATCAAGAGCCACGGTATCCAGGGTAATGTCAGCATACCACCAAGAAGGACGAACCACATCCAACAGGATTAACTGTGGACGCAAGAGGAAGCTGTCTGAAAGGGATGTTCGGGTGCTAACCCGGATTGTATCCAAAAAACATAAAACCACGGCTGCCCAAATCACAGCAGAATTAAATGTGCACCTCAACTCTCCTGTTTCCACCAGAACTGTCCGTCGGGAGCTCCACAGGGTCAATATACACGGCCGGGCTGTTATAGCCAAACCTTTGGTCACTCATGCCAATGCCAGACGTCGGTTTCAATGGTGCAAGGAGCGCAAATCTTGGGCTGTGGACAATGTGAAACATGTATTGTTCTCTGATGAGTCCACCTTTACTGTTTTCCCACATCCGGGAGAGTTACGGTGTGGAGAAGCCCCAAAGAAGCGTACCACCCAGACTGTTGCATGCCCAGAGTGAAGCATGGGGGTGGATCAGTGATGGTTTGGGCTGCCATATCATGGCATTCCCTTGGCCCAATACTTGTGCTAGATGGGCGCGTCACTGCCAAGGACTACCGAACCATTCTTGAGGACCATGTGCATCCAATGGTTCAAACATTGTATCCTGAAGGCGGTGCCGTGTATCAGGATGACAATGCACCAATACACACAGCAAGACTGGTGAAAGATTGGTTTGATGAACATGAAATTGAACATCTCCCATGGCCTGCACAGTCACCAGATCTAAATATTAGTGAGCCACTTTGGGGTGTTTTGGAGGAGCGAGTCAGGAAACGTTTTCCTCCACCAGGATCACGTATGACACTCCTGGATCCGGTTTGAAGAGTTATGTCTGTTTGCCAGCAAATAGACATTAGCGCACTGTGTCCCTCCTGTCCCGGTCATCACCGGCTTGGAAGAGGGCGATTCCTTGGAAAGGGGGTGCTTTTATACAGACAGTGGCATCATGGGAAGTACCCCTTTCCCTGGGTGTGCCGGAAGTAGGTAAATGCAATTTATTTTGAAAGTTCCAGAAAAGTCTGTAGCGGACTTCATGTTGTAACCATGGCTGTGGTCCCAACAGTCCAAACAATGAACGGGTGAGTAGCCTCCAACCAGAATCGACATTTTTCCAAAGCTAACTTGATGGCTAGCAGTTCCCCATTTCCCAAATCATAACTCTTTGCTGTGGGTGACAGATGTCGGGAAAAGAAGGCACATAAGTGAACCTTCGGTTTCTCCCCAATAGTGCTGCCCCCACCCCAGAGCCTTAAGCATCCACTTCCACAATAAGATGTTTTTTCAATAGGATTTTGCAAAGCCCAGGAATTGTTGGAGCTGCTTCTGATTGGTGGGAACAGGCCATTCCTCAACTGCTTTCACCTTGGCTGGGTCGGTCTTCACCTGTCCACTCCTGAAGATATATCGTAGGAAGGATACAGATGTCTTGTGAAATTGACATTTATTGGCATTTACTTAAAGACAAGTTTTTAGTAATCACTGGAGGACCTTACACACATGAACGTGGTATTGTTTTACATTGTTGGAGTAGATGAAGCTACCATCCAAGTAGACAAAAACTCACATCAAGAAAATGTCAGAGGAAATCATTCACAAGCGCCTGAAAAGCTGCGGGGGCATTGGTGAGACCTAAAGGCATTACAAGATATTCAAAATGTCCAAGAGTTGTATTGAATACATTCTTCCACTTGTCACCTTCCCTGTCTCATACTAGGTGATATGCATTTTGTAAATCCAATTTGGAAAAGACAGGACAGCACATTTGCTGGTCTTACCACTGCCATAATCAGAGAGCAAGTAACTCATATAAGCTGACCCAGAGATTGACTGATAGTGAGCAAAAGGTCTTATTACAATGAATACTTTGCACAAACATGTAGTGCATCTTAGGTGAGTCTGCTTACCTAAGGGGTAGCCACTGTTGGAAGATATAAGATATTAATGAAGGTGCAGACAATACTTTAGAAAATCTTCTAAGGGGGAGAGAAGGGGGGAGGAACTCCAACATAAGCCAAGGCAGATAAGATGAAGAGTGAAGAGTGGGCAGGCACAAAAGATGTGGATTGATCCAATGTTGGAGCAACCAACCACAGTATATGTTCTGTCAGAAACTGTTGAGCCTTGAAGTCTATTGAGCACACAGTCACGAAGCAAGAGAAAAATTAAGAGCTACTATTTCAGACAATCTCCTTAAGGAAATAATATAGTCTGGTAGGAGCAGCCTATGTTCACCATAACAGCTAACAAAATGGCAAGGAGATGTCATCTCAGCTGGTCTTAAGAGGTGCCTTCATGATGGATGGAATACAGCTGTGGTGACTACAACCTGTGACTAGAGCTCCCCCAGCTGGAGAGAATTGGTAACTCACCTAAAATAGTAGAGGGGGAAGGAAGAAAGAGTAGGGGAAAAAGGTCCAGGACCGCTAGGATGACAATGACTTATTTTCTATTGTTTCATTGATAATAGAAAAATCCATTCCATTTGGCTGTGTTCCGTTTTAACTTTATGAAGAGATAAAATATGTCAACGACATGATTTCTTATTTCATGCCTAAAATACGAATTAGGACACGAATCACTGGCCCTACCCTCTATTCAGCTTAATGTTTGGGTCATTGTTTTATGGTTGTTGCCTCTCACAGAAAAAAACACAGGAGATTGTAGTCTTGATATATACATATACTAAAATAAAACCAGCAAAGAGAAATTTGCAGATGAGAAACAAAAAATTACTATGGTTCCTAAACTGATTTATCCAGTAAAACTGTGTACACAGTACTTGACATGTTATATGTACCATGAGAATTACTAAATTAAAAATTTGTTGTCAATAGTATGAAAAAAAAACATCAGAACTTTTAAGGTCACTTTCCTGAATAAGTCATATCACAATAGCCTTTAAAAAATGTTTACATAAAAAAATTAAAGGAACACTTTTTATTCAGAGAATAATATCAAGTCAGTTAAAATTTTGGAATAATGATATGGTCAGCTCAGCAGTAGAGGGTGTTGTCAGCTGTTTTAGTGGTGATAAAATCAACAGGTGCACTGAAGGGGCAGCAATGAGATGACCACAAAAACAGGAATGTTTTTTCCCTCCTCATTTTGTATGACTGCTTTTCAGTAGGTTTGGATCTGTGGGTTGATAACTTTCATTTTCATAAATGATGTGGCATCCTTTTGTTCCTAACACATTACCCATTTCATATCAGTATGGATCCATTTAAGATCTGATGTGTTTTCAAAGTGTTCTTTTAATATTTTTGAGCAGTGTAGTTGACTTTAAGGGCTTGAAGGGGTTTTGCGAAAATGGTTATTTTGGTTAATTTATATTGGTTATAATTGGTTAATTTAAGAGCAGCTCAGTAAATACTGAAAACTGTGACCCCACGTTAAGAATTAGTTTTGCTGACAGCTATAATATAAAAAGTCTGCCTCCCGTTAGCTGTCCCTGATCATCTTACAGTAAATATGAACATATTTGCATGGCTGATATTAAGGGCAGATGTGAAGAGATAAGTGAGGTGAAGGCTTCATGCTTAGAGTATTCAAAAAATCCTTGTTCAGATTAAAGGTATCTCTGGAACAGACCTGCCCAAAGCTTTGTGCTTTGTTTCATTTAAACTTTAAACATATAAATGCCAAATATTCAGAAGCATGTCTCAAAAGGCTCTAAGCTGTGCCCTGTTTTTCTCAGAATGTTTCTTGGAAAGTGAAAATGTGTTTGTAGTGTATGGATAGTTGACGTTCCACTTGGAGGCTTGGACAGTGGTAGGATATTTCTGATCCGAGACAGAGGGAGAGGAAGATGAAGTATGGACCTGGGATTATCATTGTGGCAAATTGCTCTTGTTATTGACATTGTAACCTACCTGCTCTGTTGTTGGCAGTGAACGTTACTTGAACTTTTCCTCAGTTTTCCTTTAAGGACAAAATGTCAGTTGTTTAATGGTCTGATGCACTGATATGACCCGCTTTCTCACTGAATTGGTGGAATATTTCATTGGAATTTTATGGGATACGCATAACTAAGTAGTGCATAACTGTGAGCCTAAGGAAAATGGTTCTTTTTAACATTTTTACAGTGATAAAAATCTGAAAACTGTGACATTCGTTTGTATTCAGCCCCCTGACACCACAATGCTGATCGTATCTGAAGCAGATTTGAAGGACCATGTTGGAGGCAGTCCATTGACTCTTCACTGTTCCAATCCTCTGTCTCCACCTGCTCCTGTAGAGGTTTAACTTCGTGTCTCTGCCCACGGATGTCCTAGAGGTTGAAGTGAAGGACAAGTTTGCCAAGAGTCGGCCAATCATCAAGCGCTTCCTGGGGAAGCTGTCTGTTCCTGTCCAGAGGCTACTGGAAAAACATGCCATAGGGTAACATACAGCTCACACTTACAGTGAAGAAGCTTCCCTCTGTTTAATGCTTTTCCGTCTGAATATTGCTGCTGGGACTGATCCCTCATTATTCCACAATGTGCTGTATTTGTCCTTCTCCAACTCTCTTCTGTTTGTCTGTGTACAGAGATCGCGTGGTGAGTTACTCCCTGGGTCGCAGGTTGCCGACAGATCATGTCTGCGGCCAGCTGCTGTTCCGCTTTGAGCTGACCTCCTCCATTCACCCAGGTACACACAGCATCCTCCCATCCATAACTTTGTCTGACATTAAAACTCTTAGCATTAAAGCAGAAATGATTGCTACAGATCAACGACCAATGGATGAACTTTATTTTATCCTAATGTGCACATAATGAATGAAGGTAGTTAGCTGAAGATCAAGAAATGAAGATGTCATATTGTGCTTTTTCATAATACCAAGTCACTATGAAGCAGAAGTGATTGTTCTGTCCAGGTTTACCCAAAACCTCTGAGCAGAATATATAAACCTTGGATCTGTGGGTTGATAACATATATATCTATATATATATAAATGATAGAGATATTTATTAAATAGTCAAGCTCAGAGGAACGACACAGAATCTGTTCAATTTCTTGGAAGCAAGGGTAGGCCACACTCTGCAGTGACAGAACTACAAAGAGCAGGCACCTTGTCTCCTTTATTTTATAGCACAAACAGTTTGAGTGTGTGTGTGTGTTACAAAGGTGGGAGTGTAAAAAGGAACAGTTGGTTTCCCAAATATACAGTTGGTTTCGGGGAGTATGCATTCCTTAACAGGAGATAACAGAACTCAGCCTCGCACAGTCTGCATGCTGAGTTCACATATAGGACAGATATACATAGTTTACATGAGTGATAAAGAACAAAAACAAGTTTTCCATCCAACAATAAATATATCTGGGACTACAGCAGGCAGGCAACTGGAGGGTTTTTGCTGTTTAATTGGAGACAGAGACTGCAGTGGATGATTTTTGAATTTTCTGGCAACCTTGAGGTGGAGTAATCTTCATGTGATGAGACATAAACTTGAAACTGAACTAGACTTGACTTTACCTAAATCTGGTGGCCAGTGTACTCACCAACTGGCGAGGTGTGGCTGGATGCACCAGTCTTCAAAGCTGGAGCTTGATGTTTGATAGGCAGCAGGTGCTTCTCGTCAGCATGAAGGGTACAATGATGGCTCCACCTTACACCACCTAAACATGACAACACAGAAGGGAAAGAGAAAGCAACAAACTGGGGAGGGCAAGGGGAGAAAATGAACCTGCTTTCCAAACCTCACTCCTACAGTTTGACAGTGTTTTACATCTAGGTAAAGTCCATCTGTCAAAGCACTATTCAGTTGCAGTCAGTGTGAGTTCTTCTGTGATATCCATTATGAAGCTCCCACCACTTAAAAATCGTTTGTGTGGCAGCATTTTGTCAACCAGTGGAAAACGAAAGTATGACAAAGTGACTGATAAGGCACAGACAGTTTCTATACGCTGTAAGAAATTATTGCTGTATGCTGCTGGTTAACGACACAGAAATTGGTATGAAAATATTTAACCTGATCAAATCTTTTTAATGTTGGTTGTTTTGGCATAAAAACCACCTTAGGTAGAAACAAAACAGAAAAACACTGCAGTGCCTTGTAAAAGCATTTATACCTCTTGGACCTTAACATATGTTGTCAGATGACAACCATAAACGTCTATTTATTTTATTGCGATTTTATCCAATTTTGTGGCATTTTGCCACAAGTCATGTAGGTGATGCTGCAAAGATGTGGAAGAAAATCTTCTGGTCAAATAAGATTAAATAAGATTTTTATTTTGGTCTACATGCAAAACACTACGTAGACTGCTTTTCCTTGGCTGAAACAGGAAAAAAAACCTAAACATACTGCCAGAGCTACGATGGAAGATGAAAGCATAGTCATGTGTTAGAATGGCCCAGTCAAAGTCCAAATGTAGGTTTAATTTTAGAATCTGTGGAACACTTTTCCAAAGATGAATCCAAACCTGGTGGAGAAATATCCCGGACGTCCTACAGGTATAAACACAGCAAGAGGTGTTTCTACAAAATGTTTACTTAGGGGTGCTGAATAGCAATGCATGCCGCACTTTTCAGATTTGTATTTGTGAAAAAAAAAATCTGAAAACCTTGTATCATTTTACTGCCTCTTGACAACTCAACGCGACTTTGTTTTGGTCTATCATATACAATCCAATAAGATATATTTCAGTTTGTAGTTGTAACAAAATGTGAAAAAGTTCAATGCAGATGATAGATTTTTTTCAGCTTTATTGCCAAGTTTGTGTTTGTGCAAACAAACAAGGATTTTTTATATATTTAATAAGTGGCAATAAGAAATATCTCGTTAAATGTACATATATACACAAGTGACTTTACAAAACAAGATAAGAATATAGAGTGTTCATTAGAGAAACAGCCTGGGGGAAGAAACTCTCTCTGTTGCTGCTGCTTTTATCAGACTGCTCTCTGTAGCGCCACCTGAAGGTGAAAGTCTAAACAGTTGTGTGACCGGGTAGAGGGAAGGTCAGCCCTGATGATTCTCTCTGCAGACCTGATTGTTCGTTGCAGTCTGGACCTGTCCTGTTTGGTGGATGATCCAAACCACACTGAGATGGATGAAGACAGGACAGACTGAATGATGGCAGTGTAGAAGATGACCAGCAGCTCCTGTGGAAGGTTGTACTTCTTGAGTTGCCTCAGGAAGTACAGTCTCTGCTGGGCCTTTCTCCAAACACTGCCGATGTGTGAGGAACATCTCAGGTTTTTAAAATTGGTGGTTCCTAGGAACCGGAAGTGGTCCACAGCAGATATTGGAAACACAGTTTGAACTAAAGCTTGTGAATCATGTCGCAGGTTCATCATTATATCCCGTTCTTTCATTGTGTTCTGGCTGGATAAACATTTTATTTGTTAAGTAAAAGGAAATAATAAAACAGCCATATACTGTATTAACCTTGGGCAATGAAATTGTAATATTTGGCTTTACTTTAGAAAGAAGGAGCTAGTGTGACACATATGAAAAGCATTGTAAAGCTGTTGTGCCTTGTGGGGGAACTGTGTGAAGCTTTCCAAACGAAGTCAGGTCAAACAGGTCAGCATGCGTACAACGATGTGTGGATGAAACGACAGGGAAGCTCCGAGGCTTTGCTGCAGAACTTGTTTAACTATCAGCAGCATCCGTATTAATCCTTTTCTCTCCAAGGCCTGTCACAAAAACATCAATGTACACTGGTAAGGATTTTCACATCCACAGCTGTGAATCAGCTGAAACGTTTTCACCCCTTAATTAATGGCAGAAATGGCATATCATTTTTTGGCCTTCAGGATTTGAACTATTCTTTTTTCAGGTTGGAATTTTCATTCAGATTCACAGAATTTAAAAAAAATTAGCAACAGAGTATACAACCTTAAATTTGAGTTTTTTCTGGTTAACACAGGCTCAAATATATACATACTATATGTATATATACATAAGCTGTCAAAAAACGTTATATATGGAAAGCCTAGGAACCATCGTGACTCAAGCTTACCACGAACTAGAAACTGTTTCACTGTCCACAGAGAAAATAATTTTACAATATCACAGACTGGGACGATATCAGACAGAAAAGAAGCCCTGTTTCCAAAATCAACACCTTCAAGCTTGACTGAAAATTGCAGCTGTCCACGCAGACAGGCCACATGTCTTCTGGAGAAAAGTTTGGATAGAAGAGAATGTTAGTGAACTGATTGGCCACATAGATAGAGGTTTGGAAGTCTTAAGGTGAGGCTTTTAAAAGTAACAAGAGAGAGAGAGAGTTGTATTTAACTTTGACCCTGTGTTGATTAGAGAAATCACCAATATCATCATACGTGTGCTGCCAGTTCCTGTTTTAAAAACAACAGAGGTTACTTGTACAGTTATACTATAGTAAAAAAGATCAATTATATATCTAAAGACCCCAAAATACCCCATGTTTATGATAAGGGGATGCAAACTTTACTACCACTGCAGGTGAGAGGAAGCTTATTATCACTGCTGCAAAACACGTTTCCTTTATTCATTTCCTATAAAACATCAGCTTAAATGCAGCAGCTTCTAAATCACATTTAATGACATTTTTCATTCTGTCTGCAGATGATGAGGAGTTTTCTCTTGTCATGGAGCCAGCTTGCAATGTGGTAGGAAGTCCTGCAGAAGGGAACCATGCAATTGGTGCAGCTGATGACGATACACTAAGTGTGGGCCCCGATATGCCTGATCTCCCCCTAGATGCTCCTCCTGAGACTGACACCTCGATGCCAGCCCAGACAAATGAGGAAGTGCCTCCTGCTGAGCAGCAAGAAGACAGCAGAGCTGCACAGGCAGAACAAGGAAGAGTGGGGGAGGAGAGCACAGTGAGGGATGAAGCCTCAACCTCACCTCCTGAGCTGGAGCAGGAGGAAGGGGGCTCGCCTGAGCAGCAGGAGGACACACAAGAAGAGGAGCAGGGAGGAGAACCTGTTCCACAAACGGAGGAGGAGAGCAAAGAGTTTGAGGGTGCAGCTCACCCGGAGTCAGAATCTGAGCACCCTACAACAACAGAGACAAACGTAGGGGCTGCAGCTGCTGTAGAAGTTCCCTCTGAGGAGGGGACCACACAGCAGGAAGACTCTGCTCCAGGAGCCCAGCAGGAGGCCATAGAGGAAGGAGAAACAAGCTGCAAACCTTGCTCCTGCCAGTGTCTCTTCTCAAACTGCAACACTCAAGCTCCCTCACGGCGTAAGACCAGACCCTGCTCCCTGCCGGTGTCTGAGCTGGAGACGGTGATAGCCTCGGCCTGCGGGGAGCCGGAGACGCCACGATCCCATTACATCCGGATTCACCACCTTCTACACAGTCTCCCCTCAGCCAGACCTCCTAACCAGGAGGAGGAGGGGGAGGTAACTAACACCACTGTGGACTCCAACGCTACGTCCCCAACTCTGAAAAGCTCTAAAGAGGAGGAGGGGCAGGAGGAGGAGGAAGAAGAGGATACAACACAGTCTCCATCTCAGGTGAAACTACAGTCAAAAGATGAAATTATTTTCAGCAAACTAACACATGGCTTGTATTAGTTGGAAGGTTGTATGTTGTTGGGATTTTATGTGACAGATCATTACAAAAAAACTGCATAACTGGGAAGCTGATTGATAGTTTTCAACATTGTTTTAAAATATAAATCTGAAAACCTTGGCATGCAAAGGTATTCAGACTTTGGAAATCACTACCTACTAACTAGAGTCTAGTGTAGAGTGTAGAGTCTAGAATGTTCACAATTAAATCTCAGTATAAACTCAGCTGTTCTTTGAAAGCTTCAGATGTGTTTTAGAGAAAATTAGTGAACAAACAGCATCATTAAGAACAAGGAACCTGTTAGATGCTGCAAAAACTTGAGGCTGGGGTGGAGCAGGGCGACAACCCTAAATAAACAGCCAGAGCTACTCTAGAAGGGTTTAAAGACGGTCCTCAAGGGCTGGTGTTCTTGAGGACACCTGGTGTCCAGGGAAACATGTAAAACATACAGGACACCAGCCCTCAAGGACCGACTTTGGACAAACCTACTTGAGGTCAAAACATGTTCTTGTCTTAGAATGGCCCAGTCAAAGTCAATTTAACTGAGAATTGTTGGCAGGAATTGCTGTTCAGTTTGGCTGAGCTACTTTAGAAAGAATGGGCAAGAATTACAATCTGTAGATATATGGTGGAGACAAACATCAAAAGACATTAGCTGAACCTGCAAAGGTATCATTTTCACTCCACTTCACAATTATGTGCTTCTTTGGGACGTTCACATAAAATCCCAATAACGTGCAGTTGTGAGTAACAGGAGAAAATGTAGAATTGTTCAAGGAGAATAAACATGTTTGCAAGACGCTGTGTACCTTCTATACAGTCTGTGTCTGGGTTCCTGCAGGTCCCAGAGTGCCCAGGCCCATGCTGCCGGCGTTCTCTGCCCCGCAGCCTTTCAATTGAGCGCCTGTCGGAGTTGAACCAGCTCCTGGAAGGTGAAGGAGGACAAGGGGGACACGCAGTAGTGAGAAGGATCTCTCCATCCTGCCTAGATAGTGAAGAGGGGGATTCCAATCTTGGAGGAGGGCGCAGGTTATGCGGCACCACTCACAGACCTTCAGGAGAAAACGAGTGTGAGTTCTGCGACACATCCTGCTACAGCACCTCCTGCTACAGCACCTCCTGTTACAGTACGTCCTGCTATAGCAACTCAGGCTACGAAGGGAGGGGCCGCTTTTGTAGCCACAACCGCCTTTCCTCAGTGGATAGCAACCGGCTTTCCGGCAGCACCGTCTTCTCATCCCAGGATGAAGAGGAAGATGAGGAGAGCGCCTTTGAGTCTATCCCCGACCCCGTCGAGCCTGAGGGCCAGGATTCAGCTGGGGCAGGGGGAGAGAGGAGAATGGGCAGAAAGGAGGCCAGGAGAGGGGAGCCGGGAGAGCCAGCGGTGGCCGGGCCCAGTGACAAAAACTGCATCGGTGAGATTAAACATGATCTTCATTTGGGTTTCTCAGCTTTATTTAGTGCAGTTTCACTCAGAAGCTGACATACAGTCACCCTGGCTATAAATGTTGTATTAACTTGTTTTTTGTCTAGGAGAAGACTACGACATATGTATGTTAATGTTGTATATCATGTACAACTTCCTATATTTTTAAAACAAAGTTTTGTGCACAAATTTAAATGTAATGAGGATTTCTCCAACAACGGCCTTAACCATGCAGACAGACTCAAACAGATTGTCCATAACAGCAAACTGTCCAAGTTTCAACCACCTTGCTGTTGATGCAGAGGTGAAGTTAAAGAATTTGGAGGTAGTTCTCCTTGTTTGATTGTTGGTACGTTGCTTTTAGGTTTAAAAGCCTTACCTTAGCTCTTTCCAATATTATTTGTGTCATTGTTGCCAATCGTTTTTTCATATGGCCATGAAATTTTTATCCTATCCTGTGCGTAGATACATTTTACTTGTGCTCAAAGATGAGCAGAAGGTTCTTTCTTGGTCTGCACCATAGGGCTCACAGTAATTATATGTTTTGCGCCGCTAAAGAATCTATGCCACTTGACTGATAGGAGAATACACATAACGCTAAAACACTGCTCCGGGTTTTCCTGGTTACCTACGACAGCTCACTGCACCATGCAAGCAGAAACATAAAGTGACTGGTCAGTGCAAGCTGCTCAGCACTGGAGGAGGTAACATCCGTCCCATTAACATCTAACAATGTCCAGGTTTTGCTAAAACCTTCTTTTTACACAGTGTCAAAGTTAGCCCTAGGCCATGTTAAAGCATGCAGGGACAGTGCAGAGAATTCTGTTGCTAAGGTGAGCTATGAAGGTTGTGATGTGAACTCAAATCAATATTGATGCTGAGTGCATTCTAGTCACTTTTTAGTCACTATTTAATTTCAAATTAAATTTCTAGGAGCAAGAGAGATTAGACAGAGAAGAGGAAGAGAGAGACTTTCTATGATGATGATGTACAAGCATAATACTTTGCTTTAATAAATACATGCAGGTTGACAAAGAAAATTCCTTTCTGCAGGAAGTGGCATCTACTTATGACCCACCATCTAGGTCCATATTGTTTTACAACTGCCTTCGCTGTGCACAGTGATAGGGGTACTCCAGGGGTTTCCGGTGTCTGATAGGACTTGCTAGGACTTGATAGTTGCCCCAGTATTGTTCTTGAACATCCTAACCAATCTGAGTGAGATGGTTGAAACTTAGACACTACTAGGTCTTCCAGCTGGACAATGATAATAACCATAGATAAGGTAGATAATGCCTGATCTATCCCAAAACAGGGTTTGGGATAGATTCGGCCAGGCAGCAAAAATTATCTGGAATGGCCATCCCTATTGAAAAATTGTGGACTGTGCTTAAAATTCAGGTCCATGCCAAGAAAGCAGTGCGAATTTATTACCAGTTCTGCCGAGCAGAGTGGTCAAATATGCTCGAATCACACTAGAAACCGGAGTTATGGCTTTGCAACTATTTATTTAACCAAATATAAGTTGATAAGTTGTATGTATATATTTGAGCTTGGGTTTCACAGTACTTTGCAGATCTATCATGCATATTACGTACAGTATCACTGTATGTAATATGCATGTCACGAAGAACTTCGTGGACTGCGATGCATTCAGGCTCTCTGTGCCTGCAGTGACGTGTGGGATGCAGCAGAAACGCAGTAAAGAGGTGGGAAGGTGTCAAGTTAGGAAGAAAATACAACAAAGTTGTTTAAATAAAAGACAACGGACGTCGGTCAGAAACAACCTTTTCAATAAAACCTTGTTGTGGTGATGAAAATAATAAATTGTATTTCTGTTTCTATTAGCTAGATAGACTGCTTGGTATCTGGGGTTTATGTTTGCTATGAACCCAAAGCAGAAAAACATGAACACCTTTTAGTTATTTGTTTATTTATCCTAAGTCATATACTAATCATGACATTCAACAATATTACCACATACTGCATTTTTTCCTAATATCATGCAGCTCTTATTTCAGCTTGTATATATAATTTTGACCATGTGGATCAGAGAAAATCCACAATAAATTTAAACTTTAGCCCCTCATTGTCATTTTTCATAAAAATCATTGAAGTTGCGAGTTGCATTTTCAATCCACCCCGAATAAGGCAGGTTCCAGTAAATCTTAAAAGTCCTGTTATGATATTAATGTTCATGATAAGTGTATGTAAACTTTTGACCAGCACAGTAGCTTTGATGATCTCAAATGAAAGGAGAGGAATGTAACAAAGCATGAGAAACAAGAAGATCAGATGGATGAAAAGCAATATGTTAAGCTTTGTTTAGGGAATTTGATTCACACCACTGCTCCTTCTCTCATTTCAAGTACATTTCTTTATTGTCATTTCATTTTGAACGATAAAATGATGTTTCTCTTGTGGATCACAGACAATACATAAATTAGCAACAAGTCTCATCATAAATATTAAAGCCCAGAATAAAACAGACACACCAAAACTATTCAGTATTAAATGATGCACCGAGCAGAGCAAGGCATGGCATGTTCTCAAGTAGTTAATCTGAATATAACACGCTCTCCTGTGTTTACGTGATCATGTAAATCCCTCTAGGCGAATAGCTGCAATACTTTTATCGTTTGCTTTGTTGTGGTTCTATTGTGGAGGCAAAACCAGAAGGAAATTGATATCAAAGTCTGAAAAATGTAAGAGGTAGTCGTTCAAAAAAAAAAGTAAAAATATAGAATTGAATAACATTACCCTTTTACTTGTTGATAGTTTTTCTGGGGGATCATACATTAACATAAAATTACTATGAAAGACAGTCTAATTCAGCTCTATTATCTTGGGGAAAAGCCTCTCATGAAGCAACATGTACGCTGTGGATCATGGGTAGCAGTCTAAGCAGAGTCGCTAAGACTCCCCCCCCCAGCTTCTCTGAGAGAAGTTTTAGGTGTTCCCAGGCCAGATAAGAGCCATAGTTCCTCCAGGGCCGTCCCCTGGGCCTCCTCCCAGTGGGACGATCCTGCAATGCCTCCCTCGGTGTCCATGGGGCATCAGGAAGTTGGTGATCCACAAACACGTGGAGGTCAGCACCTTGAGCTGGGTTAGCTTCTGGTTGAGTCCTCAAGGAGGATGCTGACGTACGTCCCTAGGTGGTCGAGAAGGTGCAGGATAACGTGTAGATCCAGACTAACTCCATAATCTGCTGACCTGTTTGGCCAGTATACAAACTGCAGGAGGTCGAGCAGAGGCCCTGTGATGTCCTTCAGATGCTTCAACACTAGTCACTCAGGTTTATCGGGTTGACAGGTCTGTAGTCATTTAACCTCGTGATGGTGCGTTTCTTGGGGACCGGGATGAAGGTGGAGAATCTCACACAGCTCCAGAGACTGAAGATTGAGGCCTGCTGGTCAGCACAGCTTATCAGGCATGAGGGGGAGACATTGTCAAGTACTGGACAGTGTTGCCAGAGCTGACTGACAGTTTCCAGCCCAAACGTTAAACCTGCACACATTAACAAAACAGTGTAAAACTGTTACACGTATATTAAAGAATTACAAAGTTGTGCTTGGGTTTCTATATTACAATACTTGAAACAAACTTTAGAGTCATCCTCTAGAGAAAACAATCAGTGATTTCAGCTCCGGATCAGCCTCCCATTCCTTTCTGTATATTTTTGTATTTTCCGCCTTCAGCATGATGCTGCCTCTCAACATCAAGTCAAAACTAGCAGTAAAGGCCTTCAGGCTACACACCTCTGTGTAGCTGAGTTGGACTCCTAACCCCATTTAAAGTGCTTACAACTGACATTTTAATATGACACTTGATTAACCAATGACCATCAGTGTTTGATTATGTCTAGTTCAACAGATTATCTAGATTTAAAATAAATGAACTATTGAGTGTAAGGGCACAACATTTTTTTGAAATGTGTAAGTTTTTACTTTTCTGCCACACACCGACAATTATTTTGATAGAATTTTCCAATAAGTACTTTATAAAAATCAGCCAAATGTGAAAATGTGAAAAGTAGCCCAAATTTTAGCAACCCAACCAAAGCTATTTTTTCCTGTCCAGCGTGTTCAAAAGAATCCGTCAACACTGGTCCTGGACCTTTCCTGTCCGTCTGATGCTGAAAGAGCCATTTTCCTCAGTGATCTTAAGCCCAGGTAGTGTCATGACCTTCCTGTGTTAGGTTTTCAGTTCCTTTCTCTACTTCGGATGCTGTTATTATAGTTCATTCATGTTGATAAGAATCATCATTGAGCATTCACACTATTGAGATCCTGTTTCTCTTTATTCTTTATTATTCTGTCTTCTTATTCTGGTTGCTTCCGTACACTTTTTGATTCGCTACTCCTTCTGCATACTTTATGCTATTTCAACCATTCAACTTTCACAATATTCAGCCCTTTCAGGACATTCCGGCTATGACGTTTGGTAATTATACCTTTTATACTTAAAATATTCAACTTTTTATGGTTTTTTTGCTCCCATTGAAATGAATGGGAAACCTCAAAAATTCTGCTAAAACTTCACTGTTTTTGCCATTTAACTACTTCCGTATACTTTCAGCTAGGAACACCATTCAACTTTTAAAATGCTTTCACAACCTTCTGCTATAACATTTTAATTCAACTTTTTGATATCTTTTACAGTTTTTCTACAATTTGTATTCAAACTTTCTTACAATTTTTCAGATTTTTAGTTTTATAATGTAATCCAATGACAGAATTCTTCTGTCGCTAGAGTGTACACTCTAGGTTTTTGAATAACCTGAAAAAGAACAAACAAACTCTCTTCACTCGCTCAATTTTCACTCTACCTATACAAATTATACATCAAAACGTAGGATGCTCTTTCGCGACTAAGAAAATGTCACCCTCATTGACGTGGAACTAACAGTTTTCCGGCAACACGCCCCAAAGCAACGCAAAGTCAACACACCCTGTATAGGAAACCTATAGGAATTTCAGAAAAAAACTGACGAAAAAATCATTAAACTAACTTCGAATCGCTGCCTCTCGTAAACCATTCGAGGTAGAGACATGAGCCTTGTTGAGATTTATCTTCAGACCTTGCTGGCGCACACAATGAAGGAATTTTTTTGATACCTTTTATCGTTTTGTCATAAAAAAGGTTTGTTTAGTAGTACCAAAATCTGTCCTTTCCAAAATCGCGCAAAATTGAAAAATTTAAAAATTGTACACTTTTCTACACTGTCACATCTCCTACACGGATTTATGTAGACACACGAAAATCTCCAGGATTGTTCACCGATCCCTGCTGATACGTACGGTCCAAAAAATTTTGGATACCTTTTATCATTTTCTCGTGAAGTAGGTTTGTTTGAGAGTGAAAAATCCACCTTCACTCAGGTTAAAAATGGTCAAAATTATCCACTTTTTCACAGGGTCACAACTCCCAGACAGATTTTTGTAGAAATTGAGAAATTCAGCAAGGCCTGCTGATTCATACGGTGCATGAATCAAATCGATAGCTCTTATAGTTTCCGAGTTATTTGACATTGTTCGAAAGCATGTTCAGGCATTTTTGTGTTTTTCTCCATTTTCCTTTTCTTGTCACCTAGTGTTGTGCCTTTAATATTATATTTTCCAGAAAAAAGTTTGAACATTCTCGTTCCCCTGTCGGTTCTGAGAAAAACGGTACAAGAATGACATCGATAGCCCTTACGGTTTCCGAGTTATGGGGGGTAGTTCGGGAGCATGCCCCTTCATGTTAAAAGCCCAGGCCAGAGGGAGACAATAGTGAGGTGCTGCATTAGAAATGCTGCAGGTGTCAAGTTACACTGACACTCTTTTCTGATTGGCTGATTCACTCCTCACTGTTCTATATATAACTCTGTGTATCTTCCACTGTATATGTCTGTATGTGACTCTGCCTTTCTTCTCTCACTGTCTCCTACTCTGACACACAAACGAGCCCTGACACACCCACACACACACATACACACACATATATTGATGGATTAATATCTTTTTGAGGACTTTGCATTGACTTCCATTGATTTTCATTCATTTCTATGGCCTAAACCTGACCCGACCCCTAACCCTTTGACCATCTTCATAGGAGGCAACTACATGGCGGCCATTTTGTGTCGAGTACTTAAACAGTATGTGCTGCTGTTCCAACAGCTAGACAACAGTGATTAAATTTAAAAGGCAATTTAATAGACTTTTGCATATAGGCTGTTAGCACATCAGAATCAGGAACAAGTCTCTATCAGACCAGACACAAACTCCTTCAGAACCAAGAGGAAATCTCCATCAGAACCAGTTAGGAACCTTCCATCAGAACCAGGTCCAAAATGTGCCAGAACCAAGAAGATCCTCTATCAGAACCTGGAACAAATCTCCATCAGAAACTGGAACAAACCTCCATCAGAACCAGACCCAAACTCCATCAGAACCTCGTCCAAAATCCATCAGAATCGAATGGAAACCATATCAGAACCAGGAAAAAACGTCCATTAGAACCAGAAATAAATCTCTATCAGAACCTGGTACAAATCTTCATCAGTACCATGTACAAACCTCCATCTGAACAAGGTCCAAAGTCTATCAGAACCAGGTCAAACCTATCAGAACCAGGAAAAAAATCTCCATCAGAGCCAGGTCCAAATCTCCTTCAGAATCAGTAGGACCCTTCTATCAGAACCAGGTCCAAACTCTATCAGAACCAGGAACAAATCTCCATTAGAACCAGACCCAAACTCCATCAGAACCAGGAGGAATCAGGAACAGTTAGGAACCCACTATCAGAACCAGGTCCAAACTCAATCAGAACCAGAAAGAAACCTCTATCAGAGCCGGACCCAAACTCCATTAGAACCAAGAGGAAATCTCCATCAGAACCAGTTAGCAACCGCCATCAGAACCAGGTCTCAACTCCACCAGAACCTGCCAAAAATCTCCATAAGAACCTTTAACAAGTCTACACGAGATTCATGTACAAGCATCCATCAGAAACGGGTCCAGCCCTGGCACGCACACACACACACACACACACACACACATACACATACATACATCCCTGTTTTACTGTCTTTGTGAGGAGTTTGCATTGACTTCCATTGATTTTCATTCATTTCTATGGCCTAAACCTGACCCGACCCCTAACCCTTTGACCATCTTCATAGGAGGCAACTACATGGGCCATTTTGTGTCGAGTACTTAAACAGTATGTGCTGCTGTTCCAAACAGCTAGACAACAGTGATTAAATTTAAAAGGCAATTTAATAGACTTTTGCATATAGGCTGTTAGCACATCAGAATCAGGAACAAGTCTCTATCAGACCAGACACAAACTCCTTCAGAACCAAGAGGAAATCTCCATCAGAACCAGTTAGGAACCTTCCATCAGAACCAGGTCCAAAATGTGCCAGAACCAAGAAGATCCTCTATCAGAACCTGGAACAAAATCTCCATCAGAAACTGGAACAAACCTCCATCAGAACAGACCCAAACTCCATCAGAAACCTCGTCCAAAATCATCAGAATCGAATGGAAACCATATCAGAACCAGGAAAAAAACGTCCATTAGAACCAGAAATAAATCTCTATCAGAACCTGGTACAAATCTTCATCAGTACCATGTAACAAACCTCCATCTGAACAAGGTCCAAAGTCTATCAGAACCAGGTCAAACCTATCAGAACCAGGAAAAAAATCTCCATCAGAGCCAGGTCCAAATCTCCTTCAGAATCAGTAGGACCCTTCTATCAAACCAGGTCCAAACTCTATCAGAACAGGAACAAATCTCCATTAGAACCAGACCCAAACCCATCAGAACCAGGAGAATCAGGAACAGTTAGGAACCCACTATCAGAACCAGGTCAAACTCAATCAGAACCCCCCGAAAAGAAAACTCTATCAGAGCCGGACCCAAACTCCATTAGAACCAAGAGGAAATCTCCATCAGAACCAGTTAGCAACCGCCATCAGAACCAGGTCTCAACTCCACCAGAACCTGCCAAAAATCTCCATAAGAACCTTTAACAAGTCTACACGAGATTCATGTACAAGCATCCATCAGAAACGGGTCCAGCCCTGGCACGCACACACACACACACACACACACACATACACATACATACATCCCTGTTTTACTGTCTTTGTGAGGAGTTTGCATTGACTTCCATTGATTTTCATTCATTTCTATGGCCTAAACCTGACCCGACCCCTAACCCTTTGACCATCTTCATAGGAGGCAACTACATGGTGGCCATTTTGTGTCGAGTACTTAAACAGTATGTGCTGCTGTTCCAACAGCTAGACAACAGTGATTAAATTAAAAGGCAAATTTATAGACTTTGCATATAGGCTGTTAGCACATCAGAATCAGGAACAAGTCTCTATCAGACCAGACACAAACTCCTTCAGAACCAAGGAAATCTCCATCAGAACAGTTAGGAACTTCCATCAGAACCAGGTCCAAAATGTGCCAGAACCAAGAAGATCCTCTATCAGAACTGGAACAAATCTCCATCAGAAACTGGAAAAACTCCATCAGAACAGACCCAAACTCCATCAGAACCTCGTCCAAATCCATCAGAATCGAATGAAACCATATCAGAACCAGGAAAAAAGTCCATTAGAACCAAAAAATCTCTATCAGAACCTGGTACAAATCTTCATCAGTACCATGTACAAACCTCCATCTGAACAAGGTCCAAAGTCTATCGAACCAGGTCAACCTATCAGAAAAAACAAGGAAAAAACTCCCATCAGAGCCAGGTCCAAATCTCCTCCTCAAACAGTAGGGGACCCTTTATCAGAACCAGGTCCAAACTCTATCAGAACAAAAAAAATCTCCAAAATTAGAACCAGACCCAAAACTCCATCAGAACCAGGAGGAATCAGGAACAGTTAGGAACCACTATCAGAACCAGGTCCAAACTCAATCAGAACCAGAAAGAAACCTCTATCAGAGCCGGACCCAAACTCCATTAGAACCAAGAGGAAATCTCCATCAGAACCAGTTAGCAACCGCCATCAGAACCAGGTCTCAACTCCACCAGAACCTGCCAAAAATCTCCATAAGAAAACCTTAACAAGTCTACACGAGATTCATGTACAAGCATCCATCAGAAACGGGTCCAGCCCTGGCACGCACACACACACACACACACACCCCACACATACACATACATACATCCCTGTTTTACTGTCTTTGTGAGGAGTTTGCATTGACTTCCATTGATTTTCATTCATTTCTATGGCCTAAACCTGACCCGACCCCTAACCCTTTGACCATCTTCATAGGAGGCAACTACATGGTGGCCATTTTGTGTCGAGTACTTAAACAGTATGTGCTGCTGTTCCAACAGCTAGACAACAGTGATTAAATTTAAAAGGCAATTTAATAGACTTTTGCATATAGGCTGTTAGCACATCAGAATCAGGAAAAAAAGTCTCTATCAGACCAGACACAAACTCCTTCAGAAACAAGAGGAAATCTCCATCAGAACAGTTAGGAACCTTCCATCAGAACCCGGTCCAAAATGTGCCAGAACCAAGAAGATCCTCTATCAGAACCTGGAAAAAATCTCCATCAGAAACTGGAACAAACCTCCATCAGAACCAGACCCAAACTCCATCAGAACCTCGTCCAAAATCCATCAGAATCGAATGGAAACCCTATCAGAAACCAGGAAAAAAACGTCCATTAGAACCAGAAATAAATCTCTATCAGAACTGGTACAAATCTTCATCAGTACCATGTATCAAACCCCCCATCTGAACAAGGTCCAAAGTCTATCAGAACCAGGTCAAACCTATCAGAACCAGGAAAAAAATCTCCATCAGAGCCAGGTCCAAATCTCCTTCAGAATCAGTAGGACCCTTCTATCAGAACCAGGTCCAAACTCTATCAGAACCAGGAACAAATCTCCATTAGAACCAGACCCAAACTCCATCAGAACCAGGAGGAATCAGGAACAGTTAGGAACCCACTATCAGAACCAGCTCCAAACTCAATCAGAACCGGAAAGAAACCTCTATAAGAACCAGTTCCAAAATTGATCAGAACCTGGAACAAATCTCAATCAGAACCGGACCCAAACTCCATCAGAACCAGGAGGAATTCTCCATCAGGACCAGTTAGGAACCCACTATCAGAACCAGGTCCAAACTCAATCAGAACCAGAAAGAAACCTCTATCAGAGCCGGACCCAAACTCCATTAGAACCAAGAGGAAATCTCCATCAGAACCAGTTAGCAACCGCCATCAGAACCAGGTCTCAACTTCACCAGAACCTGCCAAAAATCTCCATAAGAACCTTTAACAAGTCTACACGAGATTCATGTACAAGCATCCATCAGAAACGGGTCCAGCCCTGGCACGCACACACACACACACACACACACACATACACATACATACATCCCTGTTTTACTGTCTTTGTGAGGAGTTTGCATTGACTTCCATTGAAATTTCATTCATTTCTATGGCCTAAACCTGACCCGACCCCTAACCCTTTGACCATCTTCATAGGAGGCAACTACATGGCGGCCATTTTGTGTTGAGTACTTAAACAGCATGTACTGCTGTTCCAACAGCTAGACAACAGTGATTCAATTTAAAAGGCAATATCATAGACTTTTGCATATAGGCTGTTAGCACATCAGAACCTGGAACAAGTCTCTATATGAACCAGACAAAAACTCCATCAGAACCAGTTAAGAACCTTCCATCAGAACCAGGTCCAAATTATATCAGAGCCAAGGAGAAACATCCATCAGAACCAGGAAGAAACCTCTATAAGAACCAGGTCCAAACTCCATCAGAACCTGGTACAAATCTTCATCAGAACCATGTACAAACCTCCATCTGAACCAGGTCCTAAGTCTATCAGAACCAGGTCAAGCCTATCACCAGGAAGGTCCAAGTCTCCTTCAGAATCTGGAGGACCCTTTTATCAGAACCAGGTCCAACATTCATCAGAACCAGAGCCAAACTCCATCAGAACCAGGAACACATCTCCATCAGAACCAGTTAGGAACCCTCCATTAGAACCAGGTCCAAACTCCATCAGAACCAGGAACAAATCTCCATCAGAACCAGAGCCAAACTCCATCAGAACCAGGAGGAATTTTCCATCAGGAGAAGTTAGGAACCCACTATCAGAACCACGTCCAAAATCTATCAGAACTGGAAAGAAACATCCATCAGAACCAGGTCCAACATCCATCCAAACCTGGAACAAATCTCCATCAGAACCAGACCCAAACTCCATCAGAACCAGGAGGAATTCTCCATCAGGACCAGTTAGGAACCCACTATCAAAACCAAGTCCAAACTCAATTAGAAACAGAAAGAAACCTCTATCAGAACCAAGTCTAAACTCTATCAGAACCTGGAACAAATCACCAAAACCAGGTCCAACATCCATCTGAACCTGGAACAAATCTCCATCAGAACCAGACCCAAACTCCATCAGAACCAAGAGGAAATCTCCATCAGAACCAGTTAGGGACCCTCCACCAAAACCAGATCCAAATCGTTTTCAGAACCAGGACGAACCTTCTATGAGAGGCAGGTCCAAACTCCATCAGAACCTGGTACAAATCTTCATCAGAACCATGTACAAACCTCCATCTGACCCTGTTCCAAAGTCTATCAGTATCAGGTCAAACCTATCAGAACCAGGAAGAAACATCCATCAGAACCACGTACAAATCTTCATCAGAAACAGGAAGAAACCTTAATCAAAACCAGGTCCCAACTCCACCAGAACCTGGCAAAAATCTCCATAAGAACCGTGAACACATCTAAACCAGAACCATGTACAAGCATCCATTAGAAACAAGTCCAAACTATCAGAATCAGGTACAAATCTTCACCAGATCCATGAGGAACCTGCTATCAGAATCAGGAACCAGCTCCCATCAGAAACAGGTCTGATCAGAACCAGAATGAAACCACTACTCTGTGACTTATGATGATAAGACCATCTTCATAGGTCCCAGTGGAGCATCAAAACAGCGACCATTTGATGCCAGCTACTTAAACAGCTTCTACTGCTGTTCCAACACCTGAACAAGAGTTAATAATTTTAAAGAGCAATTTCATAGACTTTTGAATATTGGCTGTAGTAAGCATTAGCATTTTAGTTAATTTTAGCTTATACATTGTTTTTGCATAGTAGAGGGGGTAAATTAATATCAGCCTTCAAGGTAGTGATAGCCAATATGCTAATGTTAGCATTTTAGCTTCTCTTTCTGTCTGTTCTCTCTTAACTGAAGAACATTTTTGCCGTTTTTAGGCAATTTCTTGTTTCTTCAGCGTATTTGTTGGTTCATTCTTTTTCTGAATTTTCTGCTATATTTTATGTATTTTAGAACTGACTTCAACTTCTCGGGCTATATTTTTGCTTCAGTCTTTGCTTTTTCAGCTCATCTATGGGCGGCTCTTTCCTTGTTTTTTAAAGTTTTTGTCAGTTCTGGCATTTCAACATTTGTTTCAAAAAGTAGGTTTTAGGTAATTTAACTTTGTTATGCTGTTTTATACCTGATAGTCTTCCTGCTTAAACAGATCAGATGACAGTTTTTCTTTGCTGTTTCTGCTATTATTACTAATTTATCAGATTTTAGATATTCGCTGTCAACCTTAGCCACTTTCCACTTTCAGCTTTCAACAGGAGTTTAGCATTTTTCTTTTCTTCTAATTCATTAAGTTTCAGCAGATTATCTGCAGTCAATTTCAGCTTGTTTCTGCCAGCTTTCAGCTAAAAAATTTAGCTTTCAGCATTCACACTGCATGTTTGCAGGAAATGCAAATTTTTCTAGTTCATTCTTGTGATTACCCTTGTGATTGCCCTTGTGATTACCCATTTTAGATTACTTTCTTGGATTCCTGTGTTAGATATTTTAGTTTGTGATTCCTTGTAGATCTGGTTCCTCCCTGTTTATGTTATTTAGTTAGTTCCAATTTATTTCTTATTTCTGTTCATTTAGTAGATGTTTTGTTATTCACCTGGATTCCCTGTTCATCTGAATTAACTAGCCACCCTCATTATTTGTGCCTGCTTTGTTTCCCTCACCTGCTGCTCCTGATTTCACCCTGATTAGCTCCCAGTGTTCATTGGTCCATTTTCATTGTTCTCCACTGGTCCCTCCTGTTTGCTTGCCTGACTCATGTCCATTGTTGTTCCTCATAGCCGCAGTTTTTGTTCCTCGTGTTTCCATGGTTCAGTCAGAGTGAGATATGGAAGAGTTGGCGAAGGATGTGAACGGCTAATTTTACAACAAGGGTTCTGCTCAGAGTGGGGTGATGGGCTCCTGTAGGCAGTGAGGTTTTTCAGACCATTGAAACTGCAGCTGGGTCGTTAGCTGAGAAGCAGTTTTTCAGCTGTAATCCGTAATGTGGCTTCTAATGCTGGAAGCCCAGCATTAGAAGTGCACTGCCCGGGGTCTTCTTACCGAGCCAGGTTTTGGTGAAACAGAGGGCAGCAGATCCGAGAATATCCATGTTCTTAGAATTGACAACCAACAGATTGTCAATTTTGATAACCAGGCAATGGACATTTGCCAGGTGGATTAAGGGCAAAGGTGTGTGGCATCGTCATTGCCGAAGCTTCAAGAACACGCCTGCCCATTTACCTCGTCTTCATCTCCAGTAAATCGCATAGAGTACTGCTCCGCCACTAACCAAGATCTCACTAAAGTTAGGGTTGGTGAAAAATTTAGAAAAAATGCCTAGAGAGGACTGTCTGGTGTGTAGGAGTTCCTATCTACTGAAAGTGACCACAGAATTTTGACAAAGAACAGAATAGTATATACCTTGGATTCAGTTGTGTTTTTACCATGTTAACATGGATCTGTTCCATACAAAACATTTTTACAGTGTAGACGAGACTCTGGTCCATACAAATGTATTCAGCAGCAGTCTTATTAAATTTCTGACTTTCACTTAATTTAGCACCATATTTTTGAATGCTCAACTAGAGTCAACAGGGTCGGTTGCTACTGAATCCAAATAGTTTCTTTCCTTGATGGTCAGGAAGTCTGGTTCCACAGTTTTGTTCATGTTTTGCCTTTTATTATTAGCAATATTAGCCGCTAATTCCTTTACAACTGAGCATCATAGTAATAATGAGGGGATACGCAGTTCATTTCACCATCCGTCTGCTGCTGGACATTTTCCTACGTTAATTCGTAGAACGGAGCCACATCAACTCCGCTCTGGGGAAATCCTTCATGGGGGAACTCAAGGCAAGGCAAGGTTAAGAAACCTATGAAATATGTCCTCTGTGACATAGATCAAGTTTTACTTTTACAAATACTGAAATGAATTGAATTTTCAGTGATCTAATTTATTTAAATGCGTTTGAGAAAAAAATAAAAACGCACATGTTGGAGTTGCACCTTCATCTTTTCTTTTTTGCTTCTTCTCTTTGAAAATAGGTGTAAAATCCTAATGATTATATCTGAGCAGAAATGCTTTAAACACAGTAGAGGAGGGGACACGTGAGAGAGTCCAGAGTGGGTGTTTACCCTGCAGATATATAGTGAACAGCAACAACTCAGCTGACTTTAGGAAGTTGACGTTTGTAACTGCCTTGTTGTAGTATCAAAGATTTCTGTCCCAGTGGAATATTGACTAGTATGGTGTAATGAGAAAGTCCAGAGAACTTATCATCTAAGAATAAAAACTGCAGATCTACACAAGCTGAGCTGGTTTTGAAGCTATTCATTGGTTCCAACCGTTGTGCATAAGTACAATTTTTAGTCTGTTCGTTGTCCATGAAGAGCAATGCTTAAAAACTGACATCACCTACCTGGACAAACTAAAAGCTTCATGGTCAGACAAGACAAATATTAGGCCACAAAGCCACACTGTTTGGAGGAATGGGTGGTGGTGGTGGCATTATGGTGTGGGAGCATTTTGCTGCCAGTGGAAACTGGTGTATTGCACACGGTGACAGAGAACAAGGACTACCTTCAGATTCGTTGACTTGTCCTCAAATCAACAGCAAAATTGTTTGAACTCAACTGGGTACTCTATGAGGACCATGACCCTGAACACATAAAAGTTGGCTTGGATAAAGCCAACTCTAACCTTATTAAATCTTGTGAGTATGCTTAGAAACCATTTCTTTTTTAGGAAACCAACAAATTTAACTAAACCTCAAAAATTCTACCTAAAAGAATTGTCAAATATCCAGGCAGAATTATGCCAGAAACTGTAAAACCAACAATATGTGTTTATAATTTTCTGACCACAGTGGTACCGACAGCATGTACATGTATTTTCATATTAAGGCTCACAGAAAAAAACATTATGTTTGGCATGGCGTTATGATTGGCTAGCTACTTTTTTTGCTGTTTTACCAGCAGTGTTTAGCTCTGTCTATATTGTCATCATAGTTTTGACAGGAAAAAACATTTTAGACAAAAATGTTTTATTGTTTTTCAGATGAAGCATGGTAAGTGGTTTTGCTGTTGTTACCTCAACTGTACCTCCACTAAGCTGTGTGACTTTAAGCATATTTGGCTCTTCAGAAGAACTGGGATGTTTCTACTTATGGTCATGCATCTTCTTTTTATCATCTCTCTGAGTTAGGGCTTCCTCAGTATTGTGATCATCAGATTGTGTCAATTACATTTGCATCAGCTTTTTTCATCTGATCTCACCATTTTCCCACAGAGCTTGTGTATGCTCACTTCCCTTCCTCCAGATCAGACATTCAGTCCGAAATAATATTTGAGGGGCTCATTAAAGAAGCTGTTAGGCTGAGGAACTAATGCCTTCAGGGGTTATGTTGTCATCTAAGGTGATAATGGAAGCAGGCACTCCTCTGAGTTAAAATCTTTATTATCTCCAAAATATTTCCAAGCAGTGCCTCTTCATGCAGCAAACATACCTTCCAGGTGTTACAGTAGTCGATCATTTCCAGCTTCAGTACGTATTGTCCTCCAGTGTTTGAGACCAGAATTGGATATGCAGACCAAAAATGTGTTTGTTACAAATATGGAAAGAAAGGGACATCAATAATTTTGAAAAATCACTTTTTGTTATTTTCATCAAGCAATTTAAATAAAAGGAAATCTATTTTCTTTTAGTTAACTAATTCATTAATAGTAATCCCCAACCGTATGTCTCTCTGATGTCCTGTAGGCTCAGACCTCTCCCCTCCTGTTGGCCATCTTCCAGTACTGCGACCCAGCCATGACCCAAACCATTTTCCTGCTGCCACTGACCAAGCCTTACCTCCAAGTAAGAATTCAGAGCCCGTACTCTTACTCTGGAGTCTTATCCTAGCTTCCCAGTAAACTGGAAGTGTGCCGGCTGCTTGTGTGTCTGCTTTACTCCATCTCCTCTGTGTTTGCTACCATTCTCTATATGTTTTCTCATCTTTCATTGTCCTATAAATTTAAATGTACAGATTAATGCTGCTTACTGGTCTTTCCATGTTCAGAAGAACCAACCTAGATTTATCAATCAAAAAGAACATTATTTATCAGATAACAAAGGGGTTTCAAATGTGTGAAAACAGATGCTGAAATAATAAATATGACAGAAAATAGTTACCACAAAACAAAAAGCAATAGGAAAAGAGATTTGTCATTCAAGGGCATCATAGTGGTGTGGTGGTTTTGTGTACAGAATAACTCATGGTCACCTCAATCTGGCTCCAAAACAAGCCCAAATCACCACACGTCTACCACCATGCTTAGCACTAACTTTGTGTTGAAAGGGGTTGCCTTGCTTCAGACTTGACCATTTATGTCAAGTCTGGAGCGAACACCTCCACATAGGTCTTGTGTTTGGACAGTTAGGCTGTGCTCCCATGTTATTTAGATGTTTCAGAGGGGCGAGTCTTTCTCCTGGCAGCCTTTTGAGTCTTTCTACCAAACAAAATTTCCTTGATAAGACAAGGAAAAGACTTGTTTAACCTTTCTTGAGCTAAAACATTAAGAGAGAGAATGTTGCCTGGCCAGAGTGTTTGCCACATTCTTCAGACTTTACATAACTGGTGATATTTTAGAGAATCAATATGTGTCACTAAAAATTGAACACTACAGACTCTGAAAACAGCATCAGCCTGAATAATCTCCAGGTTAGACTTTGTGTTCCTAGCTCTCTGTCAGGTTTCACCCCTTCCATCTACAGCAACACCTTTTGCTTATAAATATAGATAATTATCTGCAGAATTTATAAACATTTTTCATTTCATGGTGAGACAAATGGACAAGGCATACATAGGAAAGCCATGTATAGAAAGTCCAAACAACATGGTCATTAAAATGGCTAACTGATTGTGGTGTGTACTTGTACTCAGCTCCCCAAAATAAAAAGCTTTCAGAGCCACATTTTGGAATTAATCTGCATTGTCTCCACCAGTTTCACTTATCTAGAGACAGCAATTTTCAAGTTTTGCCCGTAGACTTTCACTGGGCGATTCAAGCACATGGATATACTTTGATCTAAATTCAATTTAAGTCATAAATACTTTATGTATTCCCAATGGAAGTGAAACTAGTATAAATAAACAAATCAGTGGTGGCTGGTGTGTTTAGTGTCTTTCTACTGCAAGGTGAAGCTCCGCCCCAGTTATCTGTCTGTGTTTAGCTTTGTTCCTCTTCCCATGAACTTTGACCGGCTGCTATGGTTCTGCTGTTTGTTCATTAATGTTCGCTAAGAAACTCCTGAAGCCTCTAAAGATCAGCTGCATTTATTCTGAGATTAAAGGACTCACAGTTATACCATTTGCTAATTATGGGAGTTATTAAGGTTATTAGTTGCACTGAGTTCTTTTGTGATATAAAAGAGAAAGTCGCTAAATATAAACGCATACCAAATGTTTATATACAGATTTTTATCTGTAAAAACTATTTTGCTGCTAACTTTGTGGTGGTCTGTCACCTAAAGATCAATTGAAATACCTAGATGGTTTTTGTTGCAAGATGAAAAAATGTGAAGAATTTTTCATTAGAGTTGAATGATAACAAAGAAAACTTGAACCTGAACTCAAACCCAAAGTATTGCACAGTGACTAGTCTGGCTGGTTGTGCAGGGTTTATGATGTCTAGGAATGGGAACGTTCCGGTGCAGCTTAGTGGAATGTGATTGATTGTTAACAGCTAGACTTTAATGTGGCTAATAACATTCTCTGCTTTTCCGGTCTTCTCCGTTCCCTCAGACTGGGAAGCTCGTGTTGACAGTCATGGCAGAGTGTTCTACGTGGATCATGTCAACAGGACCACAACTTGGCAGAGACCAGGCCATGGTGGCAAGTGCAGCCACGGCATCCCTCGCTCGGGTTCTACCCAGCAGATGGAGCAGCTCAACCGGAGGTCAGCAAGGAACTACATGTATACAGTGCAAAATACCCTACGCATTTAAACTCTGTCCCTGTTAACTAATATGTGTATTAGCATTTAACATGATATACTAATCTGCAGTATGAATCTGCAGCAAAAAAAAGGTTTTAAGATTGACAGAAATGTGAATTTCCACTAACTTTACTGCTTCAACGTAAATCTTTTTGTTTGTAAAGCTTTGTTTGAAAGTACGCTTCTTAGAGAAAAGTGGCTTCTTTACTGCTCGTCTTGACAGCAGGCAAGTGTTTTACCAGCATTGTGTGTGAACAATATGTTCTACTTCTACTTGTCCCACTTTTCAAAGCAGTTAAAATTTAATCAGATTGAATTTTATCAAGACACCCTCATGAGGACTACACAAACGAGGCACGTGACCGGTATGTCGGAGCGGGGGTCCCACCCTGGAGCCAGGCCTGGGGTCAGGACCCGTCGGAAAGTGGCTGGGTTGCTCCTCGTGGGACCCGGCCGGGCCAAGCCAGGAAGAGAGACGCGAGACCATCCCCCAGGGGGCCACCATCTGCAGGGGGTACCGTGAGGGACCGGTGCAAAGAGGATTGGGCAGAGGACGAAGGTGGAGACCTCGGCGGCCCAATCCTCGGATGCTAAGGCGGGCTCTAGGGACGTGGAATCTCACCTCACTGGGGGGAAAGACCCTGAGCTTGTGCGGGAGGTCGAGAGATATCGACTAGAAATAGTCGGGCTCACCTCCACGCACAGCGTGGGCTTTGGAACCCATCTCCTCGACGAGGGGCTAGACTCTCTTCTACTCTGGAGTGGCCCACGGGGAGAGGAGGCAGGCTGGGGTGGGTTTGCTTGTTGCCCCCCAGCTCAGCCATCTGGTGTTGGGGTTTACCCCAGTGGATGAGAGGGTCGTATCCCTGCGCCTTCGGGTTGGGGGGAGGTCTCTGACTGTCGTTTCGGCCTACCAGCCAGGCGGTAGTGCAAAGTACCCGGCCTTCTTGGCGTCCCTGTCGGGGGTCCTGGATAATGCCCCTCCCAGGGACTCCATTATTCTGCTGGGGGACTTCAACGCCCACGTGGGAAACGACAGTGACACCTGGAGAGGCCCGATCGGGAGGAATGGCTTTCCCAATCTGAATCCAAATGGTGTTTCATTATTGGACTTCTGTGCTAGTCACGGATTGTCCATAATGAACACCATGTTCAAGCATAAGGGTGTCCATTAGTGCATTTGGCACCAGGACACCCTAGGCAGGAGGTCGATGTTCGACTTTGTTGTCGTTTCGTCAGATCTTCGGCCCCATGTTTTGGACACTCGAGTGAAGAGTGGGGCTGAACTGTCCGGTGATCACCCACTGGTGGTGAGTTGGATCCGCTGGAAGAGGAGAAAGCCGGACAGACTTGGCAGGCCCAAGCGCATAGTGAGGGTCTGCTGGGAACGTCTGCCAGAGCACGCGGCCAGGGATGTATTCCACTCCCGCCTCCGGGAGAGCTTTGACCGGATTCCGGGGGATGTTGGAGACATAGCGTCCGAGTGGACCATGTTCTCCGCATGCTGCTGCCCGTAGCTGGGGCCGTAAGCTCCGCGGTGCCTGTCGCGGCGGCAATTCCCGAACACGGTGGTGGACACCGGCAGTAATGGACACTGTCAAGCTGAAGAAGGAGTCCTATCAGCTGTGGTTGGCTTATGGGACTCCTGAGGCGGCTGACGGGTACCGTGAAGCTTCCTCCGTAGGGTGGCCGGGCACTCCCTTAGAGATAGGGTGAGGAGCTCGGCCATCCGGGAGGGGCTCAGGGTAGAGCCGCTGCTCCTCCACATTGAGAGGAGACAGTTGAGGTGGCTCAGACATCTATATCGGATGCCTCCTGGACAACTTCCTCTGTAGGTGTTCCAGGCACATCCCACCAGGAGGATGCCCAGGACACGGCCCAGGAAACGCTGGAGGGACTATGTCTCTCGGCTGGCCTGGGAACGCCTTGGGCTCCCACCGGAGGAGCTGGAGGAGGTGTCTGGGGAGAGGGACGTCTGGGTGTCTCTGCTGAGTCTGCTGCCCCCGCGACCCAGTCCCAGATAAAGCGGAGACGACGAGTACGAATTTTATCTCCCCTCAAAATACCTTTCATCGACAAATTGAACATGTGTGAGAAACACTCACACTTGCTTGCTTTCATTAATGAGCAAGCTCTGCACTGGTGGCAAACCCATTCCGAAGCTGAATCCTTGTTAAGAGATGGTCCTGGCGCTTGCTGGACTTTCTTCAGAAAGCTTTTTTCACACCAGCTGAACCTCAGTTCTTGATACTTCTGATTATTCCTAGAAATGGGTGATTTGATTCAATAGTAGCAGCAGCAAGTTCCTTTATTGTGAAGCTGTTTGATTGCAAAGAATAAATGACAGCATATGTTTTCTTGGCAGTAATCATGGTTGACAAAAGTAGAATAATTTGAAGCACAATTTCCTTTCCACGCAGCCCCTTTTGCTTCTATAATTCAGCCTGAATATGAAATCAGTTGCTTCGTCCAATTAAACACTTTCCTCATTGAAATGACATCTATGTTAATTTTCATTCATTTTCTCAGATTTTACTATTAATTGCATATGATTACTCCTCATATCAACCCAGACTCAGTACAGGTTGTCACTACAGGAAAAGCAAGATTTCTGTCAGGCGTTAAATTTTGGCCACAAAAGTGGAAAGTTATCTCAGAGCTTTTATGAATCACACCGTTTGTGTTCACAGTAGTGATTCTCATTTGCTTATTAGTTAATATCAGGTCTGTAGGAGGGCCTACATTCTGGACAGTGGAGCGAGGCTGACACCTGGTGCTTAGAAACAGAACTCAAACATTTGTTTTTTTTTCTTTTCTATGGCAACCCATCTGCAAAGAAATGCAGTCAACTGCAAGAAGAAAACTAAATTAGGCGGAATATCCACATCAAACAGGAGTTCTTTATGCTAAAGACCTTTCAGCCTTTCTGTTTCTGATATAAGGCTGTGGTTCTTTGTGTAGGTACCAGAACATTGAGAGGACCATGGCCACAGAGGAGGATGGTGGGAGTCGAAGTTCAGACGGTGAATCTGAGCCTGCTCAGACAGGTACTACTTGTGAAAATCTGTTTCACCTGCACCTTTATTGTTTGATGCAAGCCATTGAAATTATCCAAACTAATTAAAAAAGTGAATGAGTTGATGTAGTCCGACGCCTTCTGTGATTAACCCTGTTGGACACAATGACGTTCACTTGGCTACATAGGAAGTTGCAGTCAAAAGAAATAGTCTGAAGCAATAAGAGCAACATTTAGTGCTTAAATCAAAACTAGCTGATGTTTACTTGTATTAAAATGTATTGTTTCCTTTTTTCTGTTGAATTCTTACCAACGCAGAACTGCCACAAAGGGAAAGTGTTCATTAAAATTTGGCTCCTGAAGCAGGATTATTTGGGTTATTTGGGTTTGATACTGTTTAGAACACAATGCAACCATCATTAGGGATCAGTACCTCCTAAATCTGGTTGAACTCAAACAAGAATAACTGTTCCCTTTTTCCCTGCCTGCAGGCCCCTCCTCCCCGATCAATCACCAGAAGATCACATATCTCCTTCAGTCGCCAGCTGTCAAGTTCATCACACACCCCGAATTTTTCACTGTGTTACACAGCAACTATGTGAGTGCTTCTTATAAGAACACACAGATGTAATCTTTAGAAAAAGAAATGTATCATCTTTGAATCCTAAGCTGATCAGCAGATAAACTGGGATGTTTGGCCATGATTCAGAAAACCATGTTGGGAGAAAACCAAGCAAGCAGATGCTACAGCATCTTGGGAACTGTTGAAGCTGAATTAAGTTGTTTAAACTGTTCCGTCAGTAACTGTCAGTATTTTTATAAGTCTGGATTAGGTTTCATTTCGTAATGATACAGTATGTCATTTGTTATGAGATTGTTTTTCTCCTCATCAGAGGATTTTAGCCGTGACCAGGTTTTTTCATTAATACATCTGTTTTTACAACACAAATAACTATCTAACATAGGTAGTGACACTTCTAATTATATAACACATAGCATCTAGTTTTCCTTTCATACACACAGACAGTTACACACAGAACTGTTTTTCTGGTGTTTCCTCCTCAGGCAGCTTATCGCATGTTCACCAGCAGCAGCTGTGTGAAGCACATGATCCTGAAGGTGCGCCGTGATGCCAGAAACTTTGAGCGCTATCAGCATAACAGGGACCTGGTGGTCTTCCTTAACAAGTTCACAGACACACAGATGGAGCTGCCAAGAGGCTGGGAAATCAAGACTGACCCCCAAGGAAAGGTAGGCATCCTCATTTATTCGACCCCTCTAATATTTAATCAGTTTTTGCTTTTTTGTGACACTTTAATGTTTCAGATCATCAAAAAAATTTAATATCCAACAAAAAAACTATGTGAATGTTTTGGAGTGGCCTTGACATGACTTTATACAAGCTGTTCATGCTCAAAATCCGTCAGTGTTGCTGATTTAAAACAATTCTGCACAGAAGAGTGGGCCAAAATCCTTCCACATTGCTGGAAATTACTCATACGTTATCACTAACACTTGATGGCAGCTTGAGCTTGAGGCCACCGCCTCTTTAAACTTTTACCCTCAGGGAGGCGTTTCAGGGCAATAAAGTCAAAAACAAACAGACTAAAAAACAGTTTCTACCCAAGAGCTGTTGTTGCCCTGAACACTGCAAATTCATGTAAACCCTGATTTATTGATTTATTGATTAATTTGTTAACTTATTTGATTGTTTTCACCAACTTCGAGGGTTGCTATTTTTTGAATTTCGTTGTGCATTTTTTACACAATGACAATAAAAAGGATTCTGATTCTCTGATTCTGATTCTGTTGCTGCCAAGGTTAGCATAACCAACCTGCTTAGATTTAGCAGCTGATCTTCCACATAGGGCCAGGTTGGTTTGGATAGATTTTTTCTTTAATAAATGAAACCATTAGTGTATTTTGTATTTGCTCAGGTTATCTTTGTCTGATATTAAAATTTGTTTTAGAATCTGAAACACGTGTGGTATCAACAGTTCTGGTCACTGAACATTTTTATAACAACTACACTGCTCAAAAAAATAAAGGGAACACTTAAACAACACAATATAACTCCAAGTAAATCAAACTTCTGTGAAATCAAACTGTCCACCTAGGAAGCAAAACTGATTGACAATCAATTCCACATGCTGTTGTGCAAATGGAATAGACAACAGGGGGAAATCTTTGGCGATTAGCAAGACACACTAAATAAAGGAGAGGTTCTGCAGGTGGGGACCACTGACCACTTCTCAGTACCTATGCTCCCTGGCTGATGTTTTGGTCACTTTTGAATGTTGGTGGTGCTTTCACACTCGTGTGGGTTGTAGAGTCCGTCTCATGCTACCACAAGTGGCTCAGGTAGTGCAGCTCATCCAGGATGGCACAGCAATGTGAGCTGTGGCAAGAAGGTTTGCTGTGTCTGTCAGCGTAGTGTCCAGAGCCTGGAGGCGCTACCAGGAGACAGACCAGTACACCAGGCGACGTGGAGGAGGCCATAGGAGGGCAACAACCCAGCAGCAGGACCACTACGTCCGCCTTTGTGCAAGGAGGAACAGGAGGAGCATTGCCAGAGCCCTGCAAAATGACCTCCAGCAGGCCACAAATGTGCATGTGTCTGCACAAACGGTTAGAAACCGACTTCATGACGATGGTATAAGGGCCCGACGTCCACAAATGGGGGTTGTGCTCTTCACAGATGAAAGCAGGTTCACACTGAGCACATGTGACAGACGTAACAGAGTCTGGAGTCCTTCAGCATGACCGGTTTGGCAGTGGGTCAGTAATGGTGTGGGGTGGCATTTCTTTCCATGTGCTTTGCCAGAGGTAGCCTGACTGCCATTAGATACCGAGATGAGATCCTCAGACCCCTTGTGAGACCATATGCTGGTGTGGTTGGCCCTGGGTTCCTTCTAATGCAGGACAAAGCTAGACCTCATGTGGCTGGAGTGTGTCATCAGTTCCTGCAAGATGAAGACATTGAAGCTATGGACTGGCCCGCCTGTTCCCCATACCTGAATCCGATTGAGCACATCTGGGACATCATGTCTCGCTCCATCCACCAACGTCACGTTGCACCACAGACTGTCCAGGAGTTGGCGGATGCTTTAGTCCAGGTCTGGGAGGAGATCCCTCAGGAGACCATCCGCCGTCTCATCAGGAGCATGCTGTTGTGATTATGAATCTGAGATTATTTAATATTAATATTTTAATATTTTATCAAATAATATTTCGGTCTGTTAAGGGTTGTCCTATGAATACCAGCCTAGTAAGGCGATGGTATTAGGACAAAATAGAAAGGTGTGAGCCAAGCTCTGACATTATTGAACAGCAAAACTCTGCACACACATGGAATGAATTCACACAATTTCTTAAAATACAAGAATTTATTAACAAAAATAAGTCAAGTCAAAGTCAAACATATTTCAATCAACAAACTCTTTACTATGCTAAAACAATCCAACTAAACTACTAAGCAGAATTAAAGAATAGGGAAGACTAATGGACTATGTACAATATAAACAAGTTGATTAAAGATGATTGAAAAACTCCCTTTTAACAGGAAGAAACCTCCAGCAGAACCACTCTCAGTGTGAGCGGCCATCTGCCACGACCGACTGGGGGTTAGAGAGAACAGAGCAGAGACACAAAAAAGAACAAAGAAGCACTGATCCAGGAGTACTTTCATGGGAAGGAAAAGTAAATGTTACTGGATGTAGCTCCTTAGTCGTTTCACCTAGAAAGAAGGAAAAAGATAAAACTCTGAGCCAGTTTCAAGGTTACAGTCTGAAAGAGAGGGACATAGAGTTAGTTACGTAAAAGCTCAGTCAATCGCCATGTCTAGGAGAGAGAAAGGGTGAAAAAACAGGGCCAAAGTGGATCATCGGTAGAGGGTGAGCATTAAGTTGTTGCCAGCAGAAGCTCGGACGATGCCCCTTCCAGAAAGGTGTTACAGGTAGACACAGAGTCAGGCCATTTGTAGCTTCTAGGAAGAGAAAAGAGAGAGAACAAAGTTAAAAGCTGAAATAACAGCAAATAATGCAAAATTGGAGAGTAGTGTGAGAATGTAGCGAAGAGAGTGAAAGTGGTCATTATGTCCTCCAGCAGCCCAAGCCTATAGCAGCATAACTACAGAGATAGCTCAGGATAACCTAAGCCACTCTAACTATAAACTTTATCAAAAAAAAATTTTTAAGCTAGCCTTAAAAAGTAGACGGGTGTCTGCCCCGGATAAAATGGGGGGGGTTCCCACGGAGAGGAGCCTATAACTAAAGGATTCCCTCCCTTCTATGGGAACCCCCAGTAACCCTGGTGGACGTTAAAAAACAAAAAACAGAAGTGGTTTTATGCTTGGAAATTTGAGAGGAAACAAAGGGATTAAATATTCAAAAAGATTGCAGCTTTTGTTTGGGTCTGGGACTAGTCAAAAAATCGGATAAAAGAGGTTGCTCTCCTCCCCTCCCGTATTTCGGGAATGTGAAAATTTAAAAAATTTAGTAGGATTTTGACTTTTTATAGTAATAAAAATCCTCTTGCTGAGAAAGGTTCTGTGAGGCAAATAAATAAATCTGATTGTCAGAAATCAGGTCATTAACTAGCAAAGTCTTTGAAGAAGAATTTTTTTTCAGTAGGCCCTTTTAATTTTTTTTTTTAGTCTGAGGTATGTTTTTTTTTTATGAGTTTTCCTGTTTTCCCCTCCTTTTAAAATTATTTTTTAATCTATTAAATTTTTGGCCGTGGGAGGCACTGTCTTATAGGAATACAATGTTTTGTTTGAACAAGGTTTATTTAAGAACGGGAAGTAAAGTTAAGTTAGTTTTGGGAAAACCAATTTTGGGCAGAAATCAGCATACCTTTAGAAAACCATTCACAATGCAAATCAGATAAAATTTTTTTTTTTAAAATAAAAAAATTTTTTTTAAAGAAGATCTGCTGATAAAACCAACCTTTCTGGATACAAATTTCCCAACGGTGTTCATTACTGTCTTTTTTATAAAATAATATTTAAAAAAATATTTTAAAGGGGAATGGAAAAAATATTTAAGGAGGTATTTTGGAAAAAGAGGCCAAATTTTTCGAGAAATGGGGCTTACTTTTGTTTACTTATTATAAATTTTGAAAATAAGTTTGGGGGAAATATTTACTAGCTTGAAAAACTAACAAAACCTTTCTGGGTAAATATTCTTTTTGCAGCAAGCACGTGTTAAGTGTTTGCATTAAAGCTAACAAAGAACCTGATAGCTTAGCACCAGAATCAAACACACACCTTTAAAAATACCGCCAATAAAAGGGTTAAAATGCATAAGCGCGGACGGTGCATTATGGCCGATCTTCTGTGTTAAAATCACCCTTTAAATAAAGTTTGTCTTAATCTAAATCTTTGTCTATTACTTTGCCCACACACTTAACCTCGTATGAACCATGCTGAGGAGTTTTCCGAGCGACGACGAAGTTTGAAGAAAGCTCTGTGAACAAAGGGTTAGCTTCCAGCTGACCGCACTGCACATTACCACGGGATGCGGCTCCTGTTGTCGTCCTTTCAGACCGGGAAAAACTGCTCCACTCTTTGTAGAGACTGCGTCTCTGCAGGGAACTCTCTGGAACACAGCTTGCTTCTGTAGCCCTCAGAGAGAAAGTCAAGCCAGGCTTATACCTTAATTACCCCTTTTTATGAATGAATACACAGATACACATGGATACCAGCCAGTAATTCATCCGTACCTAACTTTGTGTTTATGATCGATGATTGTATGACACCTTTGAATCCAGTTTGAAGAGTTTATGTCTTTTGCCCCCAAAGGAATTAGCGCGCTTTCCTTCCGATCCCCGGGCCCGCAGAGGGCATGGAAAGATCCGACCTTTGGAAAGGGGGTTTCTTTTATGCAGCAGTGGCATATGGGCGTCCCCCTGCTACCCGCCCCCTTTTCCCCATTCGGGGAAATCGGTTAAATGTAATTTATTTTTAAAGTTCACAAAAGTTTTACCCGGGGGTTTTTAAAGTTGTTTCCAGGCTGTGGGGTTCCCAAATGTCCAGGCGTTTGAGGGAGGTCTACAGGCCGTGGGGGCCCACAAATATGAGCTCTTTTGACTTGTTTTAAGGACATTACTCAAAATTGGTCGCCTGTAGTTTTTTTTCCCCTTAAATTTTTTGTGTGACTCCAAATCCGGCTCCATTGGTTTTAAAAAATTTTATTTTCCCTTTATGATTTTGTGGGATTTTGTTGTCAGCACATTCAACTTTGTACAGAACAAAGTATTCAATGAGAATATTTCATTCATTCAGATCTAGGATGTGTTATTTGAGTGTTCCCTTTATTTTGTTAACAGTGTATTTCTGACCATTGGAGACTGAATAGGTGTTTTCTAATGAAACGTTGCACATTCTTACCAGGGTTGCCAATGTTACGGTCAGCACTATATACAGGCAGGATGTTAATACTTGATGCCGTGCCATGGAAGAAGATGCGGTGTCAAAGCATGGTTCGAATGGAAATGTGAATAGCCTTTACTTGTATAGCGCTTTATCAAGTCTAAGGACTCCAAAGCACTTTACAGTCAATACGCTACAACCATTCATACGCTGGCAGTGGTAGACTACATTGCAGCCATAGTAAGGCTGCCATACAATCGGTGCCACCAACCCTCAGACCACCATCAGCAGGCAAGGCGGATAAAGTGTCTTGCTGAAAGACACAACTGCTGAGCTAGATGGAGCAGGGGTGTGAACAGGTTACAGGGTGAGCCCCCTACCACCTGAGCTACCGTCACCCCTGTGTGAATGTATTCATTCACCAGTAGAACCTATAGTCCATAGATGATATACTTTCATTAATTTAGAGCATCTTAATGAATCTAAAGCATTCGGCAAAAAAATGTATTGGTGACTTGGAGTTCTTATAGTGTAAATATTATGCATGAGCAGATTGGCCTGCAGTCCTTTTTTTGTTGTGGCCTGAAAAACATTATTTCAACCAGTGACATCAAGATATGAAGAAGCTAGTCACCGATGTCTCCATAAGCAATGATACTAACTTTGTTTTAAAAGGGAAAGACCTCAGTCAGATGTTTGCTCCAGCTTTGCTTATTTTCTAACACTGCAGATCATTTAGGAACAGCTTCATGTCCAAGATTATTCTGCCTTTTTTCCTTCAGTCGTTCTTTGTGGATCACAACAGCCGAGCCACAACCTTTATCGACCCTCGGATCCCATTGCAGAACGGCCGACTGCCAGGCCACCTTGCTCACAGACAGCACCTGCAGAGACTCCGAAGCTACAGCGCTGGAGAGGTACTTACAGTAACCAGTCCTGCTCATCACTCATTTTATTTTGGAATCAATACCATTCTGCTAGAAAGTTCCCATCAATCTCTTTTTCAACAGGTTATGCTAAGTTTGTACTTTTTCTGATTTATTTGAGTTGTTGTTTTCACTGTGGGAAATGGTTATATGACATACTTTCAATGATAAAGGCTTTATTGTGGATGTTGTCTAACCCACATATGTGCATAGAGTCATCTAAATGTGTAATCAAGTGGTGCTGAAGGTTTAGGAATGGATGGCCAAATACCTTCTGGGGGAACTTTTATGGTCAGATGAGACAAAGGTTGAGGTGTTTGGCCACAATGACAAGAAGAATGTTTGAAATATTAAATACTAATAGCACAGTCCCAACTGACACCTATGGTGGTGGTAGCATAATGCTGTGGGGTTATTGTTCCCTGTGGTACTAGTGCATTCCAAAAGGTGGATGGGAAAATCAAGGATTAACTCCAAATTCTTCGACTGAACCTCAGATCCACACTTAGATGGTTTAAATGTAGACATAACTGGGAGTTCTAGTGGGAAAAAAGCCTTCCAGTGTTTTTGTTTGTGATGTTCAATAAACACTTTTGCTTGTATGTTATGCTAATAACCTGCAGCCAGCTAAATTTTATCTAGGTGTAAAATGTATTCAAATATAGTTTTTGCACAACAAATGCGAAGGAATATGATGCCCAGAGGCAAAACCTATGGCTGTCAGCCTGTTAGTAAAACAGTGGGGTCTTGCGTTGTGTACTCGGCCTCTGAAGTTCAGGAGTGGGGGGTTCTCTGATCCCCCGGGCCCCCGGAAACCCTGATAGCAGCCATAGCAGCCCCATAAAAAGACACACACACTGACCCCTCTCTGAACGCTGACATAACATTTTGCTGTGGAACTACTGTATATGATACATGCAGTGCTGTGAAAACGTATCTACCCCTCACAGAGTTCCTTTGTATTTGCTTTTTTCACACTTAATGTTTCAAATCATCAGATTTTTAACATCCAACAATGAAAAACTAATTTCATTTAGGACAAAGGTATTTAAACCATCCTGACTTCTATGTCAAATAACACATTTTTGTTTAATTTTCACCCGTCCTTATTACTGCCAAATGTATAGAATCATGAAATCACTTAAAATAAAGTATCTGACCACATGAAGTGGGCTAAAGGATCTAAAAAAGCGAAACATCATTCCTTGATTTAAATAAATTCCAGAAGAGATGAGAAACTATTTATCACTCTGGATAGTCATTTCTGAGGCTGTGGGACTCTAGAGAACCCCAATGAGATTATCATCCACAAGTGGAGAAACATGAAACGGTGGTGAAGCTTCCCAGGGACTGGCTTGCCCACCACAATTACCACAATTAGTAATTACTAAAAAGAGTGATTGCAACTAATCCAGGAGGTCACCGGACAACATCTCAAGTCAGGTTTAAAGTCATTTGGAGAATCGGTTGTAGGGTCTCGATGCTTGGAGTCTCGAACCTTGGAGTCGGACTGTGAGTCTGGAGCCTTGGAATTGGGCTGTGAGTCAGGTTCAAAGTCTGGGTCAAAGTCTAAAGTCTCTGAGTCAGGCTGAGGTTCTGAAGGCTTGACAGCAGACTGGGACTCTGGAGACTTGACAGCATGCTGGGGCTTTGGAGGCTTAGCTTGAGGCGATTCATCCCTGAACCAGTCTCGGAACTTGGGAACTTGGATGAGAAGCGGTTCGTCCTTGAACCCCTCTTGAAACTCTGGAACTTGGGATGGAGGCGGTTCCTCCTTGAACCCTTCTTGAAACTCTGGAAGTGGGGATGGAGGTGGTTCGTCCTTGAACCCCTCTTGAAACTCTGGAACTCGGGATGGAGGCGGTGGCCCCTTGAACCCCTCTGAAACTCTGGAAGTGGGGATGGAGGTGGGTTTTTCCCTTGAACCCTCTTGAAAAAATCTGGAACTTGGGATGGAGGGGTTCTCCCCTTGAAACCCCTTTTTGAAACTCTGGAAGTGGGGGATGGAGGGGTTCGCCTTGAACCCCCCCTTGAAACTCTGGAAAATCGGGATGGAGGCGGTGCCTCCTTGAACCCCCCTGAAACTCTGGAAGTGGGGATGGAGGTGGTTGTCCCCTTTTAACCCCTCTTGAAAAATCTGGAAAATTGGGGTGGAGGCGGGTTCCTCCTTGAACCTTCTTGAAAAATTGGAAGGGGAGGAGGTGGTTCGTCTTTGAACCCCCCTTTTAAAAATCTGGAAACCGGGATGGAGGCGGTTCTCCTTGAACCCTCTTGAAACTCTGGAAGTGGGGATGGGGGTGGGCGTCCTTTTAACCCCTCTTGAAATCTGGAAGTGGGGATGGAGGTGGTTCGTCCTTGAACCCCTCTTGAAACTCTGGAAGTGGGGATGGAGGTGGTTCGTCCTTGAACCCCTCTTGAAACTCTGGAAGTGGGGATGGAGGCGGTTCGTCCTTGAACCCCTCTTGAAACTCTGGAAGTGGGGATGGAGGCGGTTCGTCCTTGAACCCCTCTTGAAACTCTGGAACTCGGGATGGAGGTGGTTCGTCCTTGAACCCCTCTTGAAACTCTGGAACTCGGGATGGAGGCGGTTCCTCCTTGAACCCCTCTTGGAACTCTGGAACTTGGGAAGGATACCTATCAGCTTGCTGGGGGTCTGTCATCTTGACTGCTAGCTGAGGCTCTGTAATCTTGTCCGTCAGCCGGGGGCCTGAAGACTTGGCTGCCAGCTGAAACTCAGGACACTTGGCTGCCAGCTGAAACTCAGGAGACTTAAATTCGCTGACACACTGGGATGCGGTGCGGGAAAAGCTGACACTCTTGGAAGCGGTGCGGGAACCGCTGACACTCTAGGAAGCGGTGCGGGAATGCTGGAGTCCTGAAGAACAGCATAGGGCTCCAAAGATGCCGCAGGGGGACCCTGAGAAACTGCAGGTGAGACCAGAGAAGCTGCTGGAAGGTGGAGGGTGGAGAACCTCCAGCGGAGACTGTAGCTGGAGCGTCAAAAAATCCCTTAGAAACTCCTCTTGAAGTGCCAGCAGCACAGATTCATAGTCCTGGGGGTTATTGGCCAGATGTTCTGCTGTCTCCAAACAGCGTGAATTGATGTAGGCTGCTCGGAGAGCAGCCATACCAGACTGCACCCATGCAGGAGCTGGTGATGGCCGAGAAGAAAAGCCCGCAAGAAACTTGGCGGTGGCTGAAGCTGTTGCGGACGTGGATGGCTCGGCTGAGGCCACTGTGGGCGTGGATGGCTGGTGACGATGGTGCCTACGGCATGAGGGGAAAAACACTGGAGCAGGTTTACTCTGGGGAGGCGGAGAAGACTGGTAGCGAAGCGGGCCAGTACCAGGAAGGGGAATGGCCAACTTGCAACCCCGAAACTGCGACCGCGAGGTCTTCTCTGCTGCCCGTCGGAGGTACTCCAACAGGGTGATCTGCTCTGCCTGGTCCTTTAGGTCGCCGCGTAGTCATGGACTGGGTTTGGGTCAGACCAGTTTGCAGAGCGACACTCGGGAGCCATGAGGTAAGGTCTCGTTCCATGTTTTATTTGCCGATGCTCAGCAGTAGTGCAAGATGAGCAGAACTTACAGGAGCAGAAGGCAGGTAACTAGCAGGTAACTGACTGGAGCTCGACAGGAGGTTAGAAGAGAGAACAAAACTAACATCGGGATAACAGAAGAAATTAACAAACATAACTACTAAACCCAAAGAAATAGAACTGAAAAAGTAAACAAACACAAAACCCAAAATGACAGATCCTGACATAAACATTTCTAAGTGGTTGAATATCCCCAGCATTTTATTTTAGTCATCACCAAGTTTATCCTCCCCTGCACTTCATCTTTTCTGTTACCTTTAAATTCAGCCTCCAATCCTGAGTATTAGTCTTTTACATAGTTTTCATTCAGACACATAAAATCCGTCATCCTTAGTGTAAACATTCAATCAAAGAAAGCCCAGGTTTCTGCCTTTGGCTTCTTCACTGAGCGGTGAGAGAGATGCTCTCTCTCACCGCTCAGTGTCAGGGAATGTAAGACTTGGTAGATAAAAGGTTATGTTCTGCAGAATAGAAGTTGAGGAACCCATAGTCTAATCTCACCTTATAGGAGACCCAAAAGAACACAAATGCTTCTCTCATATTTGCCCCAAGACATCCTGACGAACAGCCAAGGTCTTTCAAAAACATTCTGTGGCCTTATAAGACAAAAGTGGAACTTTTTACAAATTGTGTATCCAGTTATATGTAGCGTGCAATAAGGATGACAAGCACACCTGACTCTGAATGTCTAAAAAAAAATGAGGGTTTTGGATTGACCTAGTTAAAGTGAAGTTAAACGGGCCGTTCTTGTAGTAAGTCCTCCAATATGTCTAAATAAAAGTAATTCTCCAACAAGAGTAGGTCAAACTTCCTCCACACTGATGTGAACTGCTCACTGCTGGCTATCGCAAACACTTGATGACAGTAGTTGCCATCAAGGGGGTCACAACCATTAGGTTTAGGGGGCAGTTACCGTTTTAACATAAGGCCCGGTTGGTTGGGATACATTTTTCCCTTTAGTAAATGGAATCATCATTTGAAAGCTTTGTCTGATATTAAGATTTGATTAATCTGAAACATTATTTGTGACAGAAAATAAAAAAAACAGAGGAACTCGGTGAGGGAGTAAATACTTTGTACTCTGCTTAACAGCAGGTTAGCAGTTTGTAAATGCTCATAGTGTTTACCATCTAATGGCTCCTCTGTGTCTGTCTCTTATAGCTTACAATGACAAGATAGTGGCGTTCCTGCGACAGCCAAACATATTCGACATGTTGCAGGAGCGACAGCCCAGTCTAAGCAGAAACCACACACTAAGGTAAGCATGGTGGTATCTGCTGTGGGAAAAGGTCACATTTGTTTAAATGTAGTAGTTTAAAATGAAGGTGAAAAAAAACTTTAAGCCCTATCATCGCCTTTTTACACTGATTTTAGTTATGAGTGCAAAATGGTAAAGGTAAGGCAAGGTAAGTTTATTTATATAGCACATTTAAGTAGCCAGACAATTCAAAGTGCTTCAGATGAAGGAAAAAATTCAAAATAAGAAACATAATAGGCAAAGTACATTACAGTGACATAAAGGTAATTAAAAACTAAAGAGAATAGAATGATGGATAAGAAAATGAAAGGAAAGTTTGACTGAAAACTAAACTAACAATGTTTAGATGGAAATTTGAAGCATCTTAGGGTTTCGGTGCTTTTACAGTTGTCTGGGAGTTCATTCCAGATTAATGGAGCATAAGAACTAAAAGCTGCTTCTCCACGGTTGGTTCTGATTCTGGGTATGCAGAGTAGATTTGAGCCAGAAGACCTGAGAGGTCTGGGTGCTTGATACTGTTGTGTATTTTCTTATCAAAGTGGGAGATAAATCAACTCATTAACAAGAGAAAGACCGGACTTTATCTTATAAATTTATTCAAAGGCATTCAGCATTTGAATGACTCTTGTCAGTGAGCAAGTCAGAAAGGCAGAGCCCCGAACAAGAGTTTACAGACAGTATTTAAACAGTATGTGGGTGTTACCTCAACTTAAAAGAGTTTGGAGATATGGTCAGAGGTAACAAAGTTATTTATGAGGGCACCATCCTTGGGACATAACCCTTCAGGGAGTGTTAACCAAAAAACTTCTGACAATGAATTTACAGACCAACTCCTCTAGGGTAACAAAACACAGAGGTCAGAGGAGAGAGGTAAATGGAAGTTCAGAGTATTAAAAAGAATTTTCCCATAACAATACACCGACAACAAATCTGTAATGTATTTTGGTGCTAAGCCAAGAATGCAAGCAACCAGGGAGCCTAGGAGAAAAGCGTCTGAGCCGGCAGGGAGGCAGAAGCGGAAATCCCTCATCACACAGATTTCAAGACTTATTCTGTCACTGATGAGATGTGAAGAGCTAAATACAATTTATAATATCTTTTAAAACTATGTTAAAGTAGCTGGAATCCAGCTAAACTAAAGGAGTACCCCAAACATATTCCAGTAAAATAACTCTAACCACTGCCTCTCATAAATGATAATTTTTTTATTCTTATGTTTCCCTGACTGTTCAGAGAAAAGATCCACTACATCCGGACAGAAGGTACTCAGGGTGTGGAGAAGCTGTCATGTGACGCAGACCTTGTTATCCTGTTAAGGTAAAGCTGCATGAAAGTAGAGTCAGATTTACCAAGCATGTGTAAATCAGCATCTGGTCACAGATTTTAAGGTTTACCAGTGTAGGTTTCTAATGCTGCAATAGAGATTTTCAAAACTGCCCTCATTTCAAAATGAGTTCATTTGTCTCGCTCATCCACGTCTTTATGCCCCTTGCTTTGTGCACAGTCATGTTGGAACAGGAAGAGGCTCCCACAGAATCAGGAGCATGAAGCCTTGAGAGCTACTTTCGCTGGAACTAAGGGGTCGAGTTCAACTTCTTAAGAACAGCCTGATACCATAATCTTGTAACTTTACACTTGATAGAGCGCAATCAGGCAAATACCATTCTCGTGGCCACCGTCAAACCCAATTGTCTTCTATTGGATTGCCAGACAGAGATGCATTAGTCATCGATCTAGAAAGCATGTCTCCGCTGCTCAAGTCCAATAGTGGCGTGCTCTACACTACTGCATCTGACACTTTGCATTTGATGATATAAGACAGCTGCTTGGCAATGGAAACCCATTTCATGAAGTTGTCTACGCATTAACCATGTGTAGAAGGCCACATAATGTTTGGAGGTCTGTAGCTGTGGACTCTGCAGAAAGTCACAGCATCCACAGCATCCTCCTCAGCATCCACTGAGCTACTGACTGAGCTCCCTCTTTCACAAATGTTTGCAGAAGACGTCTGCGTACCCAGGTGTTGGATTTTATACATTTCTGGTCATGAAAGTGATGGAAACACCTGAATTAAATTATTTGGATGTGTGATCTTTAGGGAATAAAGTGTGCTTCTTTGCAACGCAGTAGCTTCACAATACATCAAATCACAATCATCATCACAATGTGTGCAACTCTAATATTGCAGTCACAAAGGACTGCTGTATTTGGTAGGATATATTTCAACGGCCGTGACATTCACACTCTGCATACCAATCGTACATTTGGGCAGTTGTGTAGCCTCTAACTGCCCTTAATGAACACACCTGATGTATGTCTTTAATGGCTGAAACACTAAAGCTAACAGAGAGCCATGCGTAAGTTGTTGAACGGTAAAGAAAGAAAAGAGTCAGAAAGATGGAAGTTATTGTTTATTGATGTTGTCATTGCTTATTTCAGCAACAGAATTGTGCAGCCCTACAAGGCCAGCTATGCTACCCTTGGTTAACATTTTGTTAATGTAATGTTTGCTGTTCCAACAATCTAATGCTCAGTAAGAACTGTGCAGTGCAGTCAGCTACTTCCTGAAGACTTGGGGTTCTCTATGATTTTCTAAGGTGTACTACAAATTTACCACATTTAATTCAGTTCAGTTTCTTCATAGAGCAGCAAAATTCCACACGTCATCTCAAGGCACTTCACAGAAAATCAGTTCTATGCAATCATACAGACAGATTCCAAGTCAATTACATACATTCCAAATTGATCGTAGATATCAACCAATCAAGTTCAAATGTAGCTCTTTGGTCAACCTGACCCCTGTCTGCACAACACAATGTATGTTTGGACTTGTTGTGATAATGTTGTATTTGCTTCTGCTTCTCTCTTTGCAGTTTATTTGAAGAGGAAATCATGTCGTACATTCCCCCTCACCCCATCCACCCCGGCTTCAGCTTCTCCCCACGCTGTTCACCCGCCTCCTCCCCACAGAACTCTCCGGGTTGGTTTTCCATCGGCTCATGTATCATCCTGACAGCAAGAGTCTTTGCTCTCATGGAATCACTCAGTGGAAACACACAAAGAAATACTAGCAATCACTGTTCAGCTGAGCCTGCTGGGTTTCTCAACCCCGTTTTCTTAATGAACTGTGACACATCTAATGGAGACCTCAAGAGTGTGTGTGTGTGTGTGTGTGGTGTGTGTGTGTGTGTGTGGTGTGTGTGTGTGTGTGTGTGTGTGTGTGTGTGTGTGTGTGTGTGTGTGTGTGTGTGTGTGTGGTAAGTAAAAGGAAATTGGGTCACAGCGGGGAGGTTTAGCTTGTAATTGCTCTGCCTTTCTTTGGTGCGTTATTGTCTTTGGGAAAAACCTGAACTGGAAAAACAGCCAGTGCAAACCAGGGGCGTGATAAATACAGGCTTTGATCTTAAACTACGGACCCTATGCTAAAGGGACTCTTTGACCCCATGTTTTATGGTTTCCCTTATGTTAAAAGGCAAACCAAAATGAGACTTGCTGATGCACAATAGATTTACTTTCACACAGTGATGAAGAGGACACAGTCTAGGAAAATACATATCAATAACCACTATAGATTTGGACACATTATCAAAAACGGATTTACAAAACGTGCATATACTGGCCAATTTAAAGAGACCAATTAACCTAACCTTTTGTGACTGTGGGAAAAAGGTGTTCTACCCGGAGAGGAACCACGCATGCATGGGAAGAATATGCAAACTCTGTGCAAAAAAAGAGGGCCGGGATTCGCTGCCAGAACCATCTCGCTTCAAAGCAATAGCTATTCCACCAGGCTGCCCTAGTTATAAAACTGCACAGTCAAATTCAGTGTATCATTTCAAATGGTAAAACATTTTCTATCTAACCAAACCCAGTTGATAACATCAAGTCGCAGACGTAGCAGCAGGAACGAGCCATGGTGACAATGGATAATCAATAGTCTGGTGTTCAGCTTTGCAGAATTTTGTCATACTAAGCATGTAGTGACTATGGAGAGAAGAACACTCCTTTAATAGGAAGAAACCTGGCTCAGGGAGCAGCCATCTGCCATGACCTACTGGAGGTTTGGAAAGAAAGACCATACACAAAAAAATAATAAAACACATTGGTCCAGGAGTACTTTCTATGTAAAAGGAAAAGTAAAGAGTTAATAGTGGCTTCTTCTACAAGAGAAACACGAGAGAAGCTCTGAGTAGTAAAATATCTGGCATCAATGGGTCATTCAATTGGTGTATCTTTTAGAGCGACACAGTAACACACAAAACAGTGTATCATCCAATGAAAGAGGATGTAGAGAAAGGTATTGGCAGCAATAGTTGGGCTGATGGCCTGCTTCATGAAGGTGTCACAGCTAAACAGAAAGCACTATCACCATACTCATGTCAAGTAATTTTGTCAAACTTGCTTTCTATTGTCATTGTGTTAGGGATTTGTCTGACCCACATGTGAAAACTCACTCAGGAGACCAGACAAGGTTCAAATATTATTTTGTTTCACAAGAAGATTTCTACAGGAATGAGGATGGGTTGGATCTTGAAGTCCACTAGAGAGAGAGAGTCGAGAGTTAGTTCAGGACTGAGGTGGAAAACATCCACATTGGTTTCAGTAAAGTGGCTTACTTGATCTTCAGGCAAATGAAGTTCAGGAGAGTTAATCCATTGGTTTTGGGAGTCCAGTAATCCAAGTAGCTTGTCCAGTCTTTGGTCCAGAGTTCACACAGAGTCAGGTGTTTTCTGGAGGGAACGGAGCCGTACCTCAGATATGATTTATCCAGGTTCACAAGCAGTTGGTGTAGGAGTTGTATATCCGAGTCCAGTTCTGTAGGTGACAGCCCACACCTCACAGGTTTCTAGCAGGGAGAGACAAACAAGGTTATCAAATGCAAGGTTAGACTGGAAATATCTCTTTGGCTTGATGTTTACCACTTGGGCACAACACTCAGGCACTGGAGTACTGGTGGCAGGCTCCTAAATACTCCTCCAAGGTGATGCCAATCAGCAGAGGATCAGGAACACCTGTAGGTGGAAGGAAAACTCTCCAGGGCGACCTCTGGTGGACAAGCACTAAATAAAAACTCCCAATTCCCAACATCTATTCTATTTACCTGTTTAAAACATGCTGGAAAACATCATCTTGAAGTATTTGAGCAGGAAGTAAAATATGCTGGATGTTTCATTACATTTTCAGGAAGTTTTCTGCTTGTGTTTGTGATGCAACTTATAAACCTCAGCAACAATGGCCATATACTGTAGGCTTTGCCTATGTACAGCATAGTTAAAAAGTCAGAAAGATATTTTTGGTTTGCAACTAAAAACAGGTTATTGTGGTTATATCATGAAAGGTAAAAAGATCTGCATCAGACTTAATGCACCTCGGGGTTAAATAAAGACAGCTACTGGCTGAGCTGAGAAACACAAAAAGCATATCTATGGATCCAGTGTTTGGAAGGATGATTTTTCTAATTTACAGTGTGTTGAAATGTTTAGCTCCAGTAAACCTACATCAAACTCTTAAAATCAGAAACTTTTCTTTAATGGTATTTTTGTTTCATGTGTACAACTGTAGGCCTGCAAAGAGCCAGGGCCCCAGCTCCTTACCGCAGAGACTTTGAAGCCAAACTGCGAAACTTCTACCGGAAGCTAGAGGCTAAAGGCTACGGTCAGGGTCCGGGCAAGATCAAGTAAGGACAAGCAGTCAGGATTTTGTAGTGACTTCAAACTAAAGCTGAAATGCAAATGGTTTATGGGAAGTAACGAGTTTGATGTGTTCCTACAGGTTGCTGATCCGGAGAGAACACCTGCTGGAGGGAACCTTTAACCAAGTGATGGCTTATTCCCGCAAAGAGCTGCAGAGGAACAAACTATATGTCACCTTCTTAGGGGAGGAGGGGTAGGCGTTGTTTCTCCATGCCATAAAGCTCTTTTTAAATTTTTGAACTAAATCTGAAGACAGTCTTCTTCCTGTGTCTTTTTACCTTCAGATTAGATTACAGTGGTCCGTCCAGGGAATTTTTCTTCCTGCTGTCCCAGGAGCTATTTAATCCGTACTACGGCCTGTTCGAATACTCAGCAAATGACACGTACACCGTTCAGATCAGCCCCATGTCAGCTTTTGTTGAGAACCATCTGGAATGGTAAGTATGCTTTCACCAAGTTGTGGTTTGATGATTCGACCAAAATATTGTGACCTGATAGATAATCGGTCAACAGCTAATTTGCATCTATCGACAAAGATTTGGCTTCAAATCCTATGTTGTCATCCTATGTATTGGTGTTTTAGTTTTATTGATGTGTGAAAGAGTGTGCAACAGATCTGATAGGCTGTGCAAAAGTATTCAAGGTTTTAACATGACAGACCAACATAAAGTAGCTCATAATTGTAAAGTGAAATAAAAAATGGTACATGTTTTTCAAAATCTTCAAAAAAAACTAATCTAAGTTGTAAAGTGTGGTGTGGATGTGAGTCCCACACGCACCCACCTCCCCTCAGGCTAATAACTAGGAAACCCAACTTTCCCTGCCATAATAGTCACTTGGGATATGTCTCCAACTGCTTTGGACACCTAGAGACTAACTTTTTTGAACGTTGTTCTTGAACCAAAAGCTCGAGATCATCCAGATTGGCTCAATAGTTTCTGTGAGCGTTTCCACCGACTCTCAATTCGATTTAGGTCTGGACTTTGACAGGGCCATCTTAACACCTGAATATGCTTTGTTCTAGAGCACATATGTCAAAGTCAAGGATTAATTATCTATGGCCCCCTGGATGATATTTAATTACTATTAGAACCGGCCCGCAGGCCACAGCCGCCCGGTGGCGTTTTGCATGCACCAACACTACATTCCTCACAATGCAACGGTAGTCCGCGAAGTCACTGTAGCGCGCACAAGCGGCTTCATTGTTCATCAGCAATCACAGCAGAGATCAACTTTCAGGTACCCCCCTCCTCAAAAATGGTTAAACGTAAGGTGGACGCTGAGAACAGGGGGTTTCAAACCAGGTGGGAGGCAGAGTACATGTTCATGGAGGTAAAAGGCAAACCTGTGTGTCTTCTGTGTGGAGAAAGTTTGGCTGTAATGAAAGAATATCATCTAAGAAGGCACTATCAAACTCCTCAAAAACACACAGACAAAGACAAGAATATGGACACGGAACAAAGGCTACAGAAGGTGGAAGAATTCAAACGAGGCCTTAAGTCCAGGCAGGCCATGTTCACATATGCCAAATCACAGAGCAAGGCTGCTGTCAAGGCTAGCTTTATTGTGGCAAAAGAGGTCGCAAAATCAGCCCGGCCCTTTACAGAAGGAGAGTTTATCAAAAACTGTATGCTTAAAGTTTGTGATGCAGTGTGCCCAGACAAAAGACAACTATTCTCAAACGTGAGCTTGAGCAGAAACACCGTTGCTGAACGTGTAGACCAGCTTTCCACCAATATAAAAGAACAACTTGTGAGAAAGGGAAAAGATTTCATTGCATATTCTCTTGCTGTGGATGAGAGCACGGACACATCTGACATTGCCCAGCTGTCAATTTTCGTCCGTGGAGTAAACTCCAGCCTCAGCATAACAGAAGAGTTTTGGCATTACGTCCTAGGCACGGCACAACTACAGGACAGGACTTGTATGAAGAGGTATCCAGATGTGTAAATGAGATGGGGCTGCCTTGGGAAAAACTTGTGGGATTAACCACAGACGGAGCACCCGCAATGTGTGGGCACAGGAGTGGATTGGTGGCAAGGATGCGTGAGAGGATGCGGGAGGAAAACGTCACAGATGAGCTGACAGCTTATCACTGCATCATACACCAAGAGTCGTTGTGTGGCCAAGCCTTGAAAATGGAACATGTAATGAGCACCATAACGCGAGCAGTTAACATCATCAGAGCCAAAGGTTTAAATCACCGCCAGTTCAAGGCATTTCTGTGCGAGTTAGATACAGAGTATGGTGACTTACCGTATCACACAGAGGTGCGATGGCTAAGCCGGGGAAAGGTGCTGCAAAGATGTTTCGAGCTGCGTGAGGAGATCTGTCTGTTCATGGAAAGCACAAAGAGCTTTCCATGATACACAAAAGAGCTCCAAGATGAAACTTTCCTGTGTGAAATGGCGTTTCTCTGTGACATCACGAGCCATCTGAATGTGATGAATCTGCAGCTGCAGGGACGGGGACGTGTCATCTCTGATATGTACAGTACAGTGAAGGCCTTTAAAACCAAGCTGAGTCTGTGGGAGACGCAGATGAGGAAAGAAAACTTGAGCCACTTTTCCAGCTGCCAGACCATGAAAGAGAAGCTCTGTGTTCCCGAGTTCACAGTTTGCTGATAAACTCAACATACTTGCCGCCGACTTCCGACGCCGATTTGCTGACTTTGAAGCCCAAAAAAGCAGGTTTGAACTGCTCAGCAATCCCTTTGCAGTTGATGTAGAAGCGCACCACCAAATCTACAAATGGAGTTGATTGAGCTCCAGTGCAATGACACACTGAAGGAAAAATATGAGAGAGTGGGTGCTGCTGAGTCTGCACGTTTCATTCCCGACGCAATGCCCCAGTTGCGCTTCCAGGCTGCTCGGACGCTCTCTATGTTTGGCAGCACATACCTGTGTGAACAACTTTTCTCTTTAATGAAGCTAATCAAAACATCACACAGGAGCCGTCTTACTGATAATCACCTTCACTCAATCCTGAGGATTTCCTCAGCTCAGAGCCTAACCCCGAACATTGATGAACCTGTACAAAAGATGAGACACCACCAAGTATCAGGCTCAGCCTCAGACAAGTGAGCATCACAGAGCAGTAACGTATTTTTCAGTTTTTAATTCAGTTAAATTTTTACATTTGTTTGTACAAGATGTGATTTTTCTATGAAGGACGTATTGTTTTGTCTGTGTGCCATAGATTTTTGTATTTTATTTTATTTATTCATATTTATTTTTCAGTTGAATGTACTCAGGGAAAATTGCAGATTAGAGCCATGAGAAAGAATACAACTGATTTATTTTTCTAATTTTCTTATTTTACTATTTGAAAGCAATGATCAGTAGGATCATAGAGCAGCACAATAATGCATTTTCAGTTTAGAATGCATGCACTTTTATTTATGTATTTATCTTGATATTAAGAAACATACTTTGTTTTTCAAACCAATTAAATTTTTTGCTGTTTGCCTGTTGAAAATGTTTTCCCTTGAGGATACTGACAGAGCCATAACAAAATATTGCTTTATTCTTTTAATGTACAGAAGATGTGATTTTTCTTTGAAGGAAGTTCGTTTTTGTCTGCCTGTTGAAAAAATGGTTTCACTTGAAATTACTGACAGATCCATAAGAAAATATTGCTTTATTCATTTAATTATTAAATAATATACTCTGTGTTAGGTGTTGGTTCAATAGGCTATGTGCAATCATTTCAATATGTTTTAATAAACATTGAACCAGTCTGGCCCTTGGCTTGCAGCAAATTAGTTTTTTTGGCCCTCGGTGTATTTGACTTTGACATCCCTGTTCTTGAGCATTGCACGTCTGGGTGTATGTTTGGGAATGTTTTCCTGTGGAAAGGTCAACTTTTTGTTCAGTCTTTTGCCAAATTTTATTTTAAGTTTATTCCCAAAATGCTTAAAGAACTGTCTGCCTTCTCCTTCTCAGTTTTGCTGACCACAATAGCATACTGCTTACTCTTATATACCCAGCTGTGTTAAGAAGGACAAAGAAAGTTATTTGGAATATCAAACAGTAGACACTGCCTGTCAACACCAGGCTGCAGGGTACTCTGAAACTAGTGTTTGGAATAGTGAGTAAGGCAAGACAGTTTCTTCATACATTTTTTTCTGTGCGGACAATATTATCCACATGAAACAGGTCCCAGTCTCCTCTAAGAATAAACCCTGGGGAACTGAAGATATGAAATAAAATATGTACAAGAAAAAATGTCTTCACCGTTTCTGGAACTGTGAAGAAGGCCAACAGAGAGGTGAAGTAAGTCATACAAATCAGCCAACTAAATACAAACCAGAAAAATTGCATTTCCTGCGAAAATGCAGTGTGAATGCTAAAAGCTGAGTTCTCTAGCTGACAGTTGGCAGAAACAAGCTGAAATTGACTGCAGAAAATCTGCTGAAATGTAATGAATTAGCAGGAAAAACTGAAATGATAACCCAGATAGCAAAATATGAGTGAATCAACGTTGAAATATGGTTAGCCAGAAATATTGAATCCATGTTGAAGCCTGACATTGAAACTATACAAAAAGTGGTCGGTAACTTAATGTTGAATCAACATCACGTTTTCAACCATAAATGATACTATATCAATGTTGATTCAACCATCACCTAAATTTGGATTTACATTTACATTTTTGTTGATTTGATATTGAATCAATGTTAATAATCAACAATGATTCAACCATCATCTAAATTTGGATCTACATTTGCATTTGTGTTGAGTTTATATTGAATCAAAGTTAAGGAATCAATATCGATTCATGTACATTTGGAATATTTTAATACCAACTTTTCTAAAGCCATGTGAAGCCTATGTGAAGTTTAGTTTTTCATCAATGAGTTTCTGCTGATAGGTCTACATCATAACATACCATTAAAAGTTTCTTCATTTAGTACTGGTGTTAAATACACAATATTGACGGCAGACGATGGGTTTTGATGTAGTTAAAAATTATCTTACATTACCATATTTCAGAAAATGTGTGTACATAAACTTAAAAATGACAACATGACATTAACATTCAATTTTATTTTGGAAAAGTCATAGATCTTTAAACATAGTTGACTTCTTTTTCACTAAACGAATAAGTGTCCATGAGGTAAAGTCTGAACCAGTGCATTGGGGTAACCTAATTTGAAGTGTGGTTAGCATCACGGCTCCTTGGGATGCCTCCATCCCGCTCTGGCGCATATCGAAGCCATTTTTTAACAGTTTCACTGAAGTCCTTATCAGTCAGCCGTGAATCAAACTGCCGAGCAGCAGCTGGAAGACACAAAAAGAAGAGTGAAGATGATAGAGTTTATATCTGATACAATTTATTACCCACCTCCCCGTCCTTTTTAAAGGGCGCTATTCCTGCCTATGTCCAGTTTTTTGTGTGCATGCACAAACTTTCCCAGACAAACATTCTCACTCACACTGAATGTGCAAATGTCTTTGTATAAACAAACATTGCATACGACATTGATAACAACAGTCAGAATGTAAATTGTGATTCGCTGGAATGAGATGATGTACGATGTACGATCAGAGTTCCCCTCCCTTCACACGGTATGATTTTTAATAAAAGCTATAATCAGCATCCAGTTAGACTGGACAGGAAAGAGGAGCAAATGCCTAACCTGACTCCATTTAGGCAATGTATCCATGCGCCACTTAAGCTCCACCAATTACCTGGTCCTTTGTTCACTTCTTAAGGCTTGCACTTTCCCCCATCACTTTATTGCAAAAATAAAAACTTTTAAAAAAAAATTTTGTATTTCATACGGAAAATACATTTAAAGAGCAGAGAGTGCGATACATTATAGGGGTTTTGGATTAGAATTCTGTACAATGTGGCACACTAAGATCATAATAATATTCTGAATACCCTGCATTCATTCCTCATTGCCTAAACGTGAACAACGCTTGTCTTTCTTTCCAGCCCAGTTGAACCGACTGACCAGGGCGTTGATTATGGCAGTTGCCAACATTCATCTTATACAGTTATCGGAATTGGTGCCTCCTACCAAAGCCAGTCGAGCAATCTAAATCAAGGAGAAGAAAATGAAAGCACTGCAATAGAAGCAGCTTGACATAATTTATTTTATGAACACAGAGCAGAGCAACCAACTAGTTTTTACACTTTATGCACGCACTGATATATAATAATAATCTAGATTTGATAAATGCATGCAGTTCAGTCTGTCAAATGAATTACCATCTTTTGACGGACTAATTCTTCCATCAGTAATGATTCTGCCTCATTGAAGTCTTGCTCACAAGCAATTGGCAGCTGGAAGAAGGAAAGGGGTTGTGGTGGCGGGTCCCTGGGTACCACCTAGCGTCATGTTGCCCTTAGCCAACTCATTCTTGATGAACTGCAGATCTCTGGACAGATCCTTCACTATCACAAGTACTTCAGTGAGCACTGAATGCATCTTGTGGATGGCAAGGTCTTCAGGAGAAAAGTTAAAATCATTAAGTGAGAAATAAAAATTATTTGCAAATGACACATGAGGAATAGACTTGCCTTTCAAAAGCTGCACGTCTTCGCCGGTCATCCGTGTGGTTCCATCTGTAAAACACACACATTCATGCACACAACTTGAAAGGTTAGGCACGTGTGTGTGTATAATTTACAGTAATTTAATTACTGTTAAAAATGTTACTGTTTGCTCAAACAGGTAACAGTTTGTTCCCTGCAGCTCTTTAACAGAAAATACATTTTCTGTATCCAATCAGGATAAAACTCAGATGAATGGAATACATAGGACCACAATGGAAACAAGTCTGAGGGCTTTGTGTTTTGTGTTCTGTTTGGCTTTAAAGCAATATTGTACTGTACAAACTGTTAAAATATTCAATCACAGAGGTGGAGTGAACTAAGAAGTGAGCATCATCAGAATCTGAATAGAGATCCAACCTTTAAGAAATACACATCAGAAAATGTCTACAAATGTTAGAGGACAGGCTTATTCACTTACAATTGCAACCATAATTAGGCACCACAAGCATTGAATCATCCTGGTGGATGTTGTTCCTTCTGAAGTCTAGAGCACAAAGCAAATGCAAAAAACAAAAAAACGTGACTAGTGTGATTTTATTTGTCTACAACTAGATCACTTTACATGTACATAGTAAATTAGTTTCCTTAGTTGGGAATCCAGTGGCATACCATTTTGTGCACATTGTGTTGTACTGCTCAGAGCTGTATCCTGACATCCCTGTCGAAATAATTAGTTACATTTCACTATACAGGGGTTGGACAATGAAACTGAAACACCTGTCATTTTAGTGTGGGAGGTTTCATGGCTAAATTGGACCAGCCTGGTAGTCAGTCTTCATTGATTGCACATTGCACCAGTAAGAGCAGAGTGTGAAGGTTCAATTAGCAGGGTAAGAGCACAGTTTGCTCAAAAATATTGAAATGCACACCAACATTATGGGTGACATACCAGAGTTCAAAGAAGACAAAATTGTTGGGTGCACGTCTTGCTGGTGATCTGTGACCAAGACAGCAAGTTTTTGTGATGTATCAAGAGCCACGGTATCCAGGGTAATGTCAGCATACCACCAAGAAGGACGAAACCACATCCAACAGGATTAACTGTGGACGCAAGAGGAAGCTGTCCCGAAAGGGATGTTCGGGTGCTAACCCGGGATTGTATCCAAAAAACATAAAACCAGGGCTGCCCAAAACACGGCAGAATTAAATGTTCACCTCAACTCTCCTTTTTCCACCAGAACTGTCCGTCGGGAGCTCCACAGGGTCCCAAAATACACGGCCGGGTGCTATAGCCAAACCTTTGGTCACTCATGCCAATGCCAGACGTCGGTTTCAATGGTGCAAGGAGCGCAAATCTTGGGCTGTGGACAATGTGAAACACGTATTGTTCTCTGATGAGTCCACCTTTATGTTTTCCCACATCCGGGAGAGTTTACGGTGTGGGAGAAGCCCCAAAGAAGCGTACCACCCAGACTGTTGCCATGCCCAGAGTGAAGCCATGGGGGTGGATCAGTTGATGGTTTGGGCTGCCATATCATGGCATTCCCTTGGCCCAATTACTTGTGCTAGATGGGTGCCTCACTGAGGGGCCATGTGCATCATATGGTTCAAACATTGTATCCTGAAGGCGGGGGTGCCGTGTATCAGGATGACAATGCACCCAATACATTTCAGCAAGACTGGTGAAAGATGGTTGAATGAACAATGAAAGTGAAGTTGAACATCTCCCATGGCCTGCACAGTCACCAGATCTAAATATTATTGAGCCACTTTGGGGTGTTTTGGAGGAGCGAGTCAGGAAACGTTTTCCTCCACCAGGATCACGTAGTGACCTGGCCACTATCCTGCAAGAAGAATGGCTTAAAATCCCTCTGACCACTGTGCAGGACTTGTATATGTCATTCCCAAGACGAATTGACGCTGTATTGGCCGCAAAAGGAGGCCCTACACCATACTAATAAATTAATGTGGTCTAAAACCAGGTGTTTCAGTTTCATTGTCCAACCCCTGTACTTCACGAGAAAACGGTAGGTATCCAAAAAATCTTTGGACCGTAGGTATCAGCAGGCATCGTTGAGATTTTCATGTGTCTACATAAGTCCGCGTAGGAGATGTGACAGTGTAAAAATGTCTATAATTTATACATTTTTTATTTTTATGCTTTTTTAGGAAGGACAGATTTGGTCCTCTGAATCAAACCTATTTTATGACAAAACAGTAAAATATATCAAAATAATTCCTACACTGGGAGTGCCAGCAAGGTTTGAAGATTAGTCGGTGCAAAGCTCATTTCTGTACATCAAACGGTTTAGGAGAGGCAACGATTCGAAAACATGTCAGTTTAAGGATTTCTGCTCAGATTTTTTTCTCAAATTTCTATATGTGGCCCATTCAAGCCGTGTTGACTTTGCATTGCTTCAGGGCGTGTTGCCAGAAATCTGTTAGTTCCACATCAAGCCATAAGAGATGGCTGAGGCAGTAACCATCATCATACAGGGAGGAGCCTGTGAACATTATGGAGGAGTTTAGAGCATGTGCTTGGGATGATAATCTGAGAAGGTTTTCCTCCAACAGCAATTTAGAGCGACCAATTAACTGAACAGTCTTTTTGTTTCTTTTTTTGTATTTGGACTGTGGGAGGAAACCCGAGTACCCAGAGAGAGCCCATGTGCAAACTCCATGCAGAAAGACCCCCGGCCAGGAGTTGAATCCAGGACCTTCTTGAGTGCTACCAACTGCAGCCCTAGTACCAAGTGATGGAGTTCAAATTATTAAGATTAACAAAGACATTCTTACTACATTCTACAGTTATATCAGTGTACTTAACCTCTCTTCCCTTTGCTGGATTCAGTTTGCCACTGTGAAGAAATGAAAACATCTGTTAGTCTAAATCTGCTCAAAAATCATAAAGCAGCCTATTCAAAATCTTCATTCTAATACACACTACTGAGTGTATTGCACTCTAAAAAAACACTCTATTGTAGCTCTGGGTGGAGTTTTAGACTCACAGCCTTGCTGGAAGGTGACCTTCACCCCAATGTTAAGTCTTTTGCAGGCTCTAATAGGTTTTCTTCCAGGATTGCGCTGTATTTAGCTCCATCGATCAATTCCCTGTCCCTGCTGAAGATAGCATCTCCACACCATGATGCTGCCACCACTGTGGGGACTGTGTTTGGGTGATGTGCTGTGTTAGTTTTCCACCTCACATGGCATTTTGCACATAAGCCAAGAAGATCTTTTAGGGCCTCACCTGACCAGAGCACCTTCTTCCATGTGTTTGCTGTGTCCCTTACATGGTTCATAGCAAACTACAAACTGCACATCTCATTGCTTTCTTTCAACAATAGTATTCAACTTGCAATTTCTACATTAAAGCTGGATTTTTGGAGTGAATCTCTGCAGCTCCTCCAGAGCTCTTGGCTGCTTCTCCAATTAAGCTGTCCTTGCCTGACCTGTCAGTTTATTTGGACAGCCATGTGTCTTTCCATTTTCAGACGATGTAGTAAACAGAGCTCTGTGAGATGTCTGCGATATTGCTTTATAACCTGACCCTGCATTAAACACCTCTGCAACTTTATCCCTGAGCTTTCTGCTGTGGTCCTTGTTCTGTGTGATGATGTTTGTTCACTAAAGTTCTTATAATAACAAATAACATAATTTATACTGAGATTAAAGGCAATTGGTTGCACTGAATTTACTTGGGGGAATTAGAGTAAAGGGACTGAAAACAAATACACACTACATTCATATTTATGTTGGTAGAAGTAGTTAAAACTATGTAACATTTTCCTTCTACTTCAAAATAATTTACTACTATGTGTTGGTCTGTCACACATTTCGATAAAATCCAATACAACTTTGGGACAAAATGTGAAAACATGTAAGAGTGTGAATATTACCACAAGACATTTTTAGAAGATGGTTTCAGTGGATGTGGCTGCTGGTGCCTTCGGAACATACAACATATACTGAGTTTTACTCAATAGCTTCTCTTCTGTATACTGTCAAATTAAGTATATTTGCTTTCAAAGACTTTGTGTGTGTTTTTGGTTCAGGTTCCGTTTCAGTGGCCGTATTCTGGGCCTGGCTCTGATCCATCAGTACCTTCTGGATGCTTTCTTCACCAGACCCTTCTACAAGGCTCTGCTCAGACTGTCAGTATAAGAAAATTCATTTTTCATTTTCCTTCAACATGCAGCCCAAATAAAAAGATAAACAGAACACATTAGTAGAAATTGCATTTACTATTAAAGTTTCAGTTAAGTGAACAAGACACCTCTTTAATCTCTCAGTACCAAAGAATTACCTCCAAGTTCTTAGGTTATAATTCCTCAACACAGATCTGCAGCTTCACAACGTGATACATGGTGCTTTTTTAAAATCATAGATCGATTAAAAACTCAAAGGTTTATAAGAGAAGCTGTTGGAAAAGCTGAAAATGTTCCTGATTTTAACTTTTAACCCATAATGTCTATTAATGAATATAATCTGGATGACCACTGTGCAGCTGTGTGGAGTGTGAGATGGACTGTTTGTGTCCTACAGGCCCACAGACCTGTCTGATCTGGAGTACCTGGATGAGGAGTTCCACCAGTCTCTCCAGTGGATGAAAGACAACGACATCACTGACATCTTGGACCTCACTTTTACTGTGAATGAGGAAGTTTTTGGCCAGGTTAGTACAACCCTCTGCCAGCCTCAACCAAATATATAAAGTAACCAGGCTTCTTTAAAACTATGGTTCATCATCTACATTTCTGTAATCAAAGACGTGCCAGTTAAGCCCTCTTCCTCATTTGATTCATTTAGAATCCAGCCAGTGATCTGCAGATATTTGGTCAGAACTTAGAGTGCTTGTAAAGACTTGCATACACACATACTGATTTTTCCAATTTTTTTGATATTGATAAATGGGGCCCATTTCTGTCAACTGATTGGGTAACTTACAAAATTATCTATTTACAATACAGAAAGAAAATGAACAAAGTAGATGTTATCAACCTTGAAAAAAAAACATGCCAGGGCGCGGCGCTGGTGGTGTAGGGGTTAAGCGCTATAGTCCTCGATGCGGCTGTCCCAAGTTCGAGTCCTGGCGACTGAAAGTCTTTGCCCTCTTTCCTGTCTGCCTACTGTAAATAAAAATAATTAAGGCCTCTAGTGCCACAAAAAAAAAAAAACATGCCCCCTGGAGATTAAGGGTGAGCCTCTTCCTTATGTGGAGGGCTGATTAAGGGATGAGAAATACATAACCACCTCATGGTTTTGTCTGTACGAATGATGGTGGAGCTTCAGGCTGTAATGGTTAAAATAGCTAAGCTGAAAGAAAAAAAAACTTAATTGTCTGTGTTTAAATGATTTAATTAAATAGCAGTCCAACATCTCTAACCAGATCAGTCACTGTTTTATAGTACATTTATAGATGGCAAAGAATGTGCCAGAGGTTGTAGTACAGCCATAGAAAACCTACATAATTCTGTGAAACAATCATTTTCAGAAGGGGCTTGTTCAAAATAATGGCATGTGGAGTTTAACAAGGTGTAGATCAGTCATTTATTCTGTGAACAACGAGGTATCAAACAAGTCCTGCATATTTAAAGGGGAACTATAAAATCCACTTTAGCCTTTAAATACTTTTTGTGCAAGGAGGAACAGGAGGAGTACTGCCAGGACCCTACAAAGTGACCTCTAGTGCGCCACTGGCTTGAATGTCTCTCACCAAACCATTAGAAACAGACTTCATGCTTCATGAGGGTGGCTTGAGGGCCTGACATTCTGTAGTAGACCCTGTGCTCACTGCCCAGCACTGTGGAGCTGGACTACTATTTGCCAGCGAACACTGGAATCAGCAGGTTCGACACTGGTGATCTGGGATCGTATTCACAAAGAATCTAAAAGTAGCTCCCAGTGACGTCATTCTAAGAAAAATCTTAGAATTTCTCGAATTCAAAGAGTCTTAGAATTTTCCCTCTTAAGATAAAAATTTAGTCACAAAGCATCTTAGATCTTGAGGTCCTAACATGAGGAAATATTAAGAGCAGTGAGGAGGACTTTTAGTGATCTTAAGAGTGTCCTAAGCAGAGAAGTTGGTTGAAAGACAAAGAGAAATAGATATACTCTGAACAATGAATAACAGTGAATTCATAGAAACGCGACTGTACCTCAGTAGGAAGAGTAGTCGTCTTGCAATCAAAAGGTTGTGGGTTCGATTCCAGCTTCCTCCTGGCATATGTCGATGTGCCCCTGGGCAAGTCACTTAACCTCAAGATGCCTACCGATCTGCGTATCGGTGTATGAATGTGTGAGCGTTAGTGAGTGCGATTGGGTGAATGTGGCTCTAGTGTAAAGCGCTTTGAGCGGTCTGTATGACTGGAAAAGCACTATATATATAAGTTCAGTCCATTTACCATTTACTGGCTCCATGGTGCAGGGATCCACCTCCTTAATAGTTGAGTAAATAAACTTCTATAACAATCAGAATTAATATAGGAGACAAGATTTCAGCCAGACACAACTGATAAGATCAAAAGATTTATTGATCTTTCTGAAAGGCGTTCGACAGGAAACCACCAGCGGTAGGCACAGGAACCTCTGAAGACAGAGTTTCTGCAATGTTTGTCTGCACCATCTCTGTCTGCCTGCTCTGTGCTGCATCTAAAAGTTGCAGGTGACCGGCCCTCGAGGACTGGAGGTTGACACCTGTGAACTAAATATTAGTTTAATGACTCCAAAGAAAGCTAAATATTTAGCATGCTTCAGTTGAAAAGGTACAGGTTGAAGTGTGGAAAGAAAAAAGCTCACTGCTCTTTTTTCCATAACATTTCTCTTCCCTGACTTCCTGTAGAGAGGGAACAAATTACAGTAGGTCTGTTTCTCTTCATGTTTGGTTTGGAATAGTATGTGCAGTGTTCCCAAAGCTTTGGTGTGCGTGGAATTCCGACACGTTCCTGTGGTCATGATAGAAAGAGCTCCTCAATGCAAAAAGAGCTTTATTCGTTGGATGGACTACATGTTGCTTCCACCTTGGTCCTACATGTGGATTAAACCAGTTTAATGAAATGTTGTGGTTGTGTTGCTAGGTGACAGAGCGGGAGCTGAAGTCAGGTGGCTCCCACCTTCAGGTGACGGAGAAGAACAAGAAGGATTACATTGAGCGAATGGCAAAGTGGAGGGTGGAGAGGGGAGTGGTGCAGCAAACAGAAGCACTGGTTAGAGGCTTCTACGAGGTAAACATGAGCTACATCGCTCACATGGTTTGAAATGGAGGGTAAACAAATATTAGCACACACTGTAAAAACCCTGAATACATGACATGTTTTCCTCACTGCCTAACATTAACTCAGACTAAACTGCTCTTGTTTTTGTTTAGTTTGGAGTACTAGGTATCTGTATTTGCTAAATGCCAGACTAATGCAGAAGACAATTTTTTGTTAATTTCTTTATTACTTAACATTCTTAACATTCAGAAGTTTATGTCCTCTGAGATAACTGAACCTTTAAACTCCCCACTGGCTTCCTCCTCACTGAGTGGTCTTTCAGCCAATGTTGGTACAGACGTTGTTTCAGTTAACCTATCAGAAGCTTCAAACCCATGACTGGGCTTTTTCGAATTGTTAAGTCAAGTCAAGTCAAGTCAAGTCAAGTCGCTGGTAATCCTTCTGAGAAATCTGAAAATCTATGAAAAGTAATGAAATCACACATTTAGGTAAAGTAAGATAGGAGGAAAAAAGACATAGTAAATGCATTATTTATAAACTTCTGAACTGAACAAAGAAATGAACATGAAATGTAATTACTTAAAGGGATTCTGAAAGAGTTGGAGGATGATGTGCTGCTTTTTTGTAGCTGATAAAAGATTTAACTTTAATAAATGGTCTATTTTCCTCTGGAGAGGTAAACTTGCTCTACGCATATTATTTGGATTTAATAATCCCTTACTTAACCTATGGGAATGTTTAGGAAAGAAATGGAGAATTAACCAAAGTATTCCAGGGATAAATGATCAGAACTGGCTGGAAGCTTTGCAGACAAAAGATCATTTCGAATGCCAGTTTTACAAAATATTTTATCAAAGCAACTCTATACTTAAGCATCCAATATGTGGAGTAGATTATTAGTGTAAAATCACCTAAAGGCATTTTCATCATTTTTGGTCAGAAGTGTTTACATCCTTGTGAGAATAAATATTTTCAAGGTGCATTTTTACCACTAAGGTTGTAAACAGAGTAAAATAAAAACAAAGGTTATTGATCACAATTACACACTTTACTGATTAGGGTTGTGGTGTACACATCCCTAACTGGGAGGCTTCCAGCAGGAATAAACTCTGATGTCACAGGTGGTGGACTCTAGGCTCGTGTCAGTGTTTGATGCGCGGGAGCTGGAGCTGGTCATCGCTGGGACAGTGGAGATCGATCTCATTGACTGGAGGAGCAACACAGAGTACAGAGGAGGTACAGCTTCATCTGTTCATCGGTTTAATCGCTTGACTCATGTCATGTACTTGTATCTATGCTGAGGCTTAGAAAAGCTCATTGGAGTGCTTCATGTTTATCAGTACAAATGTGGTAAAATGTGACCACCTTGTTCTCAGTGTTAGGGGATGAAATGCAAAAACTTGTATTTACTTGTATTTACAATCAGTGAGCTGTCCCTGCTAGGTTACCATGACAGCCACATAGTGATGCGATGGTTCTGGGCAGCTGTGGAGAGGTTCACCAACGAGCAACGCCTCCGCCTGCTGCAGTTCGTCACAGGGACGTCCAGCGTGCCGTACGAAGGCTTTGCAGCCCTGAGGGGATCCAACGGCCTCCGGCGCTTCTGCATTGAGAAGTGGGGCAAGGTCACATCACTACCCAGGTATGTCACCTGTTTAATTTGTTTAATGTAAGCCCAAAGATTCTCCGGAACAACATGAGTACTGGCTGAAGATAAACAAGTAGCGGAACAAGTCCTAGCCCAGCCCAAAATTTCGTTGGCCTGCCAATCTATATGGGGGTTGTGTTTCGTGAGCCATGAGGCTCCCAAAACAATGGGCGAATTGGGAGAGTTAATGACCATGAACGAAATCTCCTCCTGATGATTGCCACCTAGAGTCAGACTGACCTTCTCCGTCCGTAAAAAAGAAATTGTTCATGCTGTGTCCATCCAGGGCCAGAACCTTATGAGTGTCAGACATCGGGAAAAGTCTTATGCCGTGGCCTTTGGCGAATGTTTCGTCCATAAACTCTGTGTCGGCCCCAGAATCAATAAACACAGAAACCTGATGAGTAGCAGAGGAGACAGCAATATTAGCAGGGAAAGTACATGAGGAGACAGACAGACAGGTTACGGCTCAATAGAGTTCTCCTCACCTCTATTGAGCCTGTACTTTTACTGGACACTTAGAGGCAATGTGGCCCTGACCCCCACAGTAGAAACATAAATTAAATTGTCTTCGACGGGAACGCTCCTCCAGAGTAATCTTAGTCCTCCCCAGTTGCATGGGTTCAGAATCAGATGTGTGTGATTTCGGGGAGGAATGACTCATGGCCTCGGGACGGTGAACAGAGTCGCGGGTTAGGGAGGTCCGAACCTCTCTGCGGCGTCTCTCCCTTCTTCTCTCTCACGGAGCCGAAGATCAATACGAGCGGCAAGGTCCTCCAGATCTGAAAGAGATGTGGGATAATCCCTGGTTGCCAACTCGTCCTTAATGTTTTCGTTTAACCCCTGCATGAAGGCATCCATCAGAGCCTGCTCATTCCAGCAACTGTCGGCTGCCAAAAGATGAAAGTCGATGATGAATGAAGTAACAGACCTCTCTCCCTGCCTTAAAGACAGCAAACCCCTGGCAGCCTCACGGCTGGGGAGAATGGGATCAAACACCCTGATAAGTTCCTTGGCGAAGGCAGCGTAGGAAACACAGGCAACTGAGTTATTCTGCCATTCAGCAGTGCCCCATTGTTTTGCTTTTCCGGACAACAAAGAGATCACATAGGCCACCCTGGAACGCTCTGTAGGAAAAGAGGAGGGTTGCAGTTCAAAATGTATCTCACATTGTGTCAGGAAGGCACGACACTGATCAGAGTCACCTTTAAATAGTTCGGGAGGAGTTAATCTAGGCTCCTTAACTAAAGCAGGCGGTGCAGGCAGACTAGTGGAAACTGGAGGTGAGGAAACTTGGCTAACACCTGGAGACATGGTACGTAGCATGGAAATAATCTCACTCATGCCGGAATCAAGACGGGAAATGGAATTCTCAACACTAGCGCGCCATTGTTGTGCTGGCAATGGGTCCATTTTATGGCCAGATTTTTCTATCACGACTATGACTGAAGACCCAGAATATAGCCAGACACAAGAAAAAGTTAAGAATTTTATTTAGATCCAGGATCAATCGCACCGGTAACCACCAATACGCCGCCAGGAATTACTAGGGATAGAGAAGAGGATTAGAGGCTGGAGGCAAATCAGATAACACTGATAAATCAGAAAAGCCACTAACCTTCTCTGATCTTGTGTGAGAGTGTGGACAAGGAAATGGCTGCTCCGAGGGAGAACGGCTGATCCAGAGAGCCGTGTAGAATGTCCGTGCGTGGCAGGCAGCTGCTTAATGTCGGATTGCCGACTGATCCAAAAGAGCCGAACTGAATCTCCGTGTGAGGCGGGCAGCTTGTTTGATGTCGGATTGCCGACAGATCCAGAGCTTGGACTTTCAGGTAGAAAGGCGAGACAGGCAGGTTCAGACAGAACGATCTGAGGGCTAGGCAAGGCATAAATCCGAGGGCAGAAACAGAGTCGAGAATCCAGGGCTAGAGGCGTCCGTAATGGGTCAGGCAAGAGGGAAAAATCCGAGAAACAAGGCTTGGTCATGAAACGAGGTCAGGCAGGTAATAACGCTGGATATCTACTCGCTGTGAGGCTTTCAAAAATCTGGCACCGTCTGCCTGTCAGAAGCTGTATTTAACTGCAGTTCAACAGGTGTGAGGCATGAAGGTGATTACGCTGCAGCAGCGCAGCCGGCCAGTGAAGCAGGTGCGTTGATTGCATGCAGAGGAAACTTGGGAAAGATGCCTAAGAAAAGATTCTCTTGGGTGCACACCCTTGAATTTTCAGGGATGGAATATGTTTTAACATTTACACGTGAAAGTGGATAGAGAGCATTTGCTTTCATTAAAGCTGCAGCGTGTCCCAATCGAACGGCTGGAGAGACGGAAACTTTTTTGATGAAAAGAGAGGCTCCTAATATCCTGAGTTTGAAAGTGGAATCTCTTGCTGCCATGAGACAAAAGGCATCGTTGGCTCTCGTAAGTTTAATTTTGATGTCAACAGAGTTTAAAAGAAGTCTCTCGCAGAAAAATATGTCTGCATGCAGGGGGCCTAGGAGATGTACCTCCCTGGAATTTGCCGTAAAGCCTGCTCTGCTGTTAAGACCTTGGTTAGGACCGTTAGTTGTAACGATAGAGTTCAGAGCCCCGGCTGTGTCTTTATAAAAAAGACCAGAGCTAAACTGGCTTTTTAAAGAATCCTCAGAAAAGTTTAACAATAATAACAATGTCTCAATCATGGCTCTATACGGATGTGTGGCGCTGGATTGTGAAATCAATCGATCCCTAGAGTGAGTGACATCACACTGACTGAAGATGGTGTTTAACGGGTAGTTGATGAGCCCTACAGGTGCATCATCCAGCAGGTTTGTTCCATCCTCGTTAGTAATTTTCACTCTGAGATGCAACAGCGTGTCATTGAGGTCCAGGTATTTTTCTCCGTCTCCCGGAATGAAAAACTCGATCGGGCCTCCATCAGTGATTGCTGATAAAGGCTGGATCTCGGTGTAAATTTTATCTTCAATCGATAGCTGCGTCATCGGGGCAGAAAATAAGTCCAACTCTGCCAGCGTGCACTCTGATGATTTGTTATGTAAAAGAGCCATTATTTAAATATATCAAAACTTGCTGAAGACTTCCTTCCTCTTCGTTTGTCAGCTCCGACTGATCTCCTTTTCGTGCTTGTCGTGTCGTTTTTTAACCGCCCGTAAACGATCACCAGGGGGTCTTGTTCTGGGTCTTTTGGATAAAACCATAATTCCTGAACCTTCCTGACCGTCGGTGTGTGTAGAACCACTCATTTTACTCACGGCCCTGCCTATGACATCAGAAGCGATATTTGATGCCGCCGTTTTCAGATGGGGTTTTGCAATAGCAAATCCTTTTTTAACCAGAGGGGATACGAAGCGAAATAATCTTGAAAATAATGATCCAATTCCGCGTCCGTACATTACCGGAGCTCCGTAAAACCCTGGTAGATTACCGCCTGATTGACTTACATAATAATTTACAAACCGATTCGGATCACGTCTCAGACTTAGCTGTGCCATGTTCTCTCTTGCCTGCTTGGTGCACAGTGTTGAAGGATCAGGGGGAATATGAATGATGACCAATCGGTCTTAGATGTTATATATATCTCTGGAATAGTTTATACAAATAAAAATTTATCTCAGGTTACGTTGTGATATCACACAGTGTAGTCTTACGATGGTCTTTCCGTAGACGAAATTTACAGGAACGTTTTGGTCCGTTTTAATTTCTATATGGATATTTTCAATATGTCTTCTGGAAACTGGAAGGTAGTGGGCGGGGTTAAATGACAGAGTAACCATATCACTGAAGTCGCCTTGTACTTGGATGGTCCGCAGTAAAGGTGCAAAAGTGTCGCCTACTATTTGCGGGCTGACCACGTCGCTGTAACAGTATAGATGATAGAAACCGCCTTTATATCAGCCGGAAAAGGAGCCGGTGTGTTGGTGCAGTTACATACATGAATCCATTCCCCTGGTTTCACACCCATCATATATACGCTAGAGTGTCGAAGAAGCGTATTTCATACTGACCAGCTGCTTGCATGAAATGAAAATCTCTTTTGAACTTTGCTGAATTTCAAACGGATATCCGAGTTTATTTTTCTGAAAAACATTTCTATTTCTGTCTTGAGTTGAGCAATGCCGTTTATAGTGGCCTCCTCTAATCTTTGCATATGGATATCCCGCATCACCAGCTTTTCTCCATTCAAAGTAGGCTTCATGATCCGGTAAATTATGCCATGTATGAGGGTATGAAATCTCTGCTAATGCAACCAGCCATTGACCTTCTAAATCAATATGTTGAGCTAAATTTACACGGAAACTTGAACTGGTATTATTTTTAAACACTTCCTTGCTAGCGTTAGAGGGAAGGGTAACGTAGAAGCCATCATCCTCTACCTGACGGTTCATGATGCTGTGTCAACTGTGAGGTTTAGTGCAAACCTTTTTATACGTTTCGAAGTTCATCAAACCTGATCCAACTGTTGAATTTCTCAGGCCAGTTTTTCCAGCTTACAAAAACCTGTTTGACACCCTTGACTGTGCGTCGTTTTAATATTTTTTCCACTTGATACATCTTGTCGTTACATATGTTTACTTTTTGAAGTTCTTCAGTGTAAAAAGAACCCTGAATAGGCTCTCCATCCAGATCTTTGAGTTTGTATACAGGAGGAGATCGGGGTATCCGCTCATACACTGTAAACACTTCATCCGTAAAACTCTGTTCGTATTTCTTGTCAAACACTCCACGGACCTTGGATATTCTGACAAGATCCCCTTGTTTAAACGTTGTCACTGAGTCCTTGCAATATCTGTTGGACTTGACACCATACAGATTCTGAAACACTTGAAAGGCATTTTCTGAGGTCACTTCCATAGGGGTCATTTTAATGCTGGTGTGGTAGCTGTGTGGTTGTAACTTCTAACTAGGTTTTGCAGGACATCAACGTATCGCCGGGTGTTGTTAGCTGTAAAATATCTCCACATCCTTGTTTTTAATGTGCGGTTAAATCTCTCGACCACAGAAGCTTTTGCTTCACTCGCTGTCGCGAAATGTTCAATACCGTGTTTTCTCCATTAAAACCTTAAATTTTCTTGTTAAAAAATTCTTTACCGGCATCAGTCTGAAGTTTTTGGGGATCTGACTTTCTTTAAAAACTGATTCAAAAGCCTTTACCACCTCAGCTGCTGTTTTTCCTCTTCAAAACCCGTACATATACGGCCCTTTTGAAAAGATGTCAATGACGGTTAATAAATAATTATAACCATCATTTTTCCTTGGCCAGAGCTTGCATGTCACAGAGATCAGCCTGGAACTGTTTCAATGGTCTGGTGACAAAAACTCTGTTTCTTGGAAATTTTTATTCTTGCGGGTTTATGTAGAGAATAGGTATCTTCTCCTGATAAAAAAATCTTTAACCTTTTTCAACCACAACCTTCTTTCCCGTTTCATCTTGCATAACCCTCCTCAACCTATCTATATCCCCAAAACTTCCCGGAATTTTGAAGGGCTGATACATAAGATAAAATTTACCCAAAAAAATGTTTGCTAAAGAAGAATTAAGGTTTTTCTTGCGGACCAAGGGGGGAGCCTCTCGGGAAAAAAACTGCACCACTATAATCCCCTCTCCACCAAACTTTACATTTGGAAAATGTAGTCAGACTAGCACTTTTCTCCTGGCAACTGCTAAACCAAGACTGGTGCATTTTATTGTCAGACATAAATGTTTGATCTGTCTCTCTAGAGAATACGTCTCTACTGGAACTCAAAGAGCTAGTGTGCACTTACCATTTTTTCACAAATCTTTGTAGCAGCAGTCTGCATGCATAGCTGTTCAACTTTATTGTATTGGTATCAATATTGGCAATGCTAGCCTTGTATTTACTTGTTATAATATTGATACCAATATTCCAGCATCGCCCAACCCTACAATAAATAGCTTCAGTGCCAGGTCTTTTAGGAAGAAGTATGGGAAATACTTGCCTTCAAACTAAAAGCCAACAGATTTCAAATGGGTAAACCTTATTCAAAACCAAAGAGGTAATGATATTTTGAAGAGTCATTTACAGCTCCAGCAAGATAATCATATTAGACTGGTGGCAGTGTTGCCTGATTGGTGGCTACATAAGGTGGAGTAGCATCATTGCCTTCCTGCACAGTACCATGGCAACATGTTATAAAGTATTTATTGATATATAATCTTAGCACCACATTAAGCACCCAGAAGGAATGGTTGCAGTTTAAGACATAATTTGGCACACATCCAGATAAACAAATAATGCGATTTATAAACATCTAGCATGTCTAGAAGGGGCACCAGAGGACATCAGTGCATCACGAGTGCAGGGGACAGAGTAACATGCAGTTCCTGGAGCATCTGAAAGTCAGTAAAAACAGCAAGAAAAGGTCTCTGTTTTCCAGGAGCCTGAAATAAACCACCACTGGGATCACAGAGGTGCCATCAGATGAGAGAGCAGGGGGCAGTGCTGTCTTTTTTAGTATGTATTCTTTCCAAGGACGTTTATTTTATTATATCCTATAGAGTGCAAGCAGTTTTTCAGAGTCACAGTCTGCAGTGGAAGTGGCAGTCTAAAAGGGAGAAAATGCACTTTTTCCAGTATTTAACCTGCCGATCACAACAACCAATTTAGCACTCTCACAGCCAAACATGAGCTCCGACATCAATCAAAAAAGCACCAGAAATTTTAGAATTGAGCAATGTGATTCTAATTCTATACATACCCATCAAACTGGACTATTCCAACTGGGTGCCTATCCTGGTGCCAAACCTGTTTTCATTCACATAAATGTAAACATTGAGAATTTTCTCTGAGAATAATGGAGTTTATGATTTTGAGCTGCTGTAGAACCAAAGTTTCTTACCAGTTTAACTCAGCTGTCCCAGACAGGCCTTTAGTCAGGCTGTTAGAATGGCTGACAGCCTAACGTTAATATTGTTTTCTTTTAATAAGGTATTTCATAAGCTCTTCTAATGGCCAGAGACTAACCCAACTAAATCTCACTGTTTTTAACATGATGACAATCATTTTGCTGACCTGAACCACGCTGTTGTTGCTGTGTACAAATGTGGACACACAAAGCAGGATTTTTTCAAATTAGCACTTTGTGCAAAAATGTATCATGTGACATGTTGCCCAGAGAGCAGCTGGCAGTGAAGGGAGCTTAATTTTGCTTATTAGCAACAGAAAGTGTGATGGCACTTAAAAATTAGGACTACTGGAAAGTGAGAAAGTGATATTTGAAATATTTTGCTATATCATGTTTTAATTTATCTCCAGCACTTGTGAAAATTGGGAAAAGCTCATTTACAAATCACACTCACTTTCTTGCTGTGATTGTTGGCTGTTGAGGCCTTATCCATCCACACCTGCTGTACATTAACAAGAAAAAACCTCTTATCCTGTTGCTCGCTTTATGTTTTACAATCTTTTCTACTTACTTGTATATATATTTAGGGGGAGGTCCTGTTTTCCTTGCTGTATTTTTGATGATGTAAGTAGGACCCTCATGAGGAGTTTACCTTCATTTTGGAGTCTGTTTGTCTTTTCTTGTTATCTTTGGCCGAATTGGTTGTTTTTGTATTCACCTCAGATTTCCACTGCCGTTGTTCACTGCTTTCACTGCAGGTATTTTCAGTTGCTTTGTTGAGGCTTTTACTGCATCTTATAGTAAAAGCCTCAAAGCTGTAATTTTGTCTCAGCTTTCACTATTTATCCAGCTGGGGTATTCTGTACTTTGGAGAGAGATTGATGGTTGCTCTTTGATGACCATGTAAAAAGAAAAGTCTTGTTTTTGACATGTACATATGTTGAATACATACATTGTATGTCATGAACACTTATAGTCATTGTGGGCAAAGAGTTACTACCACTATCATTGACCTTCAAATGCTTTGAGAATAAGTATTTGAATAAGCTACAGGACATTTCTACAGAAAGGTAAAGGGATGTATAATTGTAGCATCATCCATTTATTAATTTATTTTTCATTTTACTTTTCGAAATCAGAATTCAACAAAATATCTGTAAAGAAAACACGACTAAATGGATGTGAGGTGATGCTGAAGCATGCAGAATCCCTTGTTTCTACTTTAATCTGTTATATATCTTTGTACAGAATTTTGAAAGGTACAATTCTAAAATGAGTGACAATGGGTTGCTGAATACTCAGGCTGTGCTAATGCTCCACCATACCATATAACTTGTTTATGAACATTAATAAAATGATCATTTTGTTACTGTGCTGCTGTTCTGGTGATTTATTTTACATGCACAATCAGGTAGGGTTATCATGGAAAAACTTATGAATCAACCCTAACCTTGGAAAAAAAAATTCCTTTTAAAGAAATTTCACTATAATTCCTATGATGAAAAGAGGTTCATTAGGGCAAAATATTTTTTATAAAGAAAAGCTGTAGTTTTACACAAAATGATTAGTTGACTTCATGTCAACATGATCATATCGTCAGCACAGGTGAAGCTGTGAAAGCTAACATGTAGCTGCAGCAGAATATACACTGTATATGTCTGTCTACTTAAATGTACATGGACTTTGATGACATCCTTTTCTTAGTTTATAGCGTCCAATTTCCTAATAGACCCACCATGGATGGCAAGAGCAACTTTAACTCTTCCAAGGTTTAGGAGTGTTCATAGTTAGATGAGAAAACCAAAGCTGCAGCCTCCGCTCTAATGCATCCCAAAGGTGTTCAAGAAGGTTGAGGTCAGGACTCTGTGCAGGTCAATCAAGTTTCTCCACACTAAACTTTATACACCTGCAGCCATGGATGTTTTTGGAACACCAGAATTCATTGATTTGGTGCTGTGACTCGAAGCTTATGGCAATATAGTGTATTTGTAGACCGAAGGAAGTCATTTGCTTTAATGGTTGAGGATGCTTAAATATGTTGGTAAAGAGCCCAGTTGTAAGGTGGTACTTTTGAAGCCATCATTTTATAATGGCCTTCTTACTTGCTGCCAACATGACGTTCAGAAGGTAGGCATAATATTTGCCAATATTTTCCAGGATCTAACCGAGATGTAGAGAAACTTCAGTTTTATTTATTTATATAGCGCTAATTCGCAACACGTTGTCTCAAGGCACTTCACAAAAGTCAGGTACATACATTCCAATTAATCCTAACCATTGAACAGTGCAGTCAGATTCTGTTATTTATTCAAATTGGATAAAACGTTTTTCTGTCTAAGGAAACCCAACAGATTTCATCCAGTCAGTGACTTGCAGCATTCCCTCCTCCTGGATGAGCATGTAGAGACAGTGGACAGTCACTGGCGTTGACTTTGCAGCAATCCCTCTAACAAGCCTTGTATTAACAGAGATACCCAGAGTTTGTGAAATAATTGCACCAACATCCTTCCAAAAAGACTTCCCGGATAGTGGACAAGTCCATAACGTGAGCGTGATCAGCCATGAGTTCTCTGCGCTCTCTCCAGAGGAGAAATTGTGAAGCTACAAGTATCTGTAAAAAACATGTCTACACATACAATGAAAGCAACACAAATTATTAAAATACAAACCTAGAAAAATTTGATAAAAACAGACACCTTTAACTCTCAACAACAGATTATGACCATTTTCTGATACAGATCATTAAAACTAGATAAATGCCACCCTTTGGTAATTAAACATATAGATGTTATATCACAGCAAACTCACTGGCTGTACCTTATGTCTGGTAATAATGGCTTAAACTCAAGGTCATAGCCAGGCCACCTTAATCATTTTATCTCTTCTTGCAGTTTGTCATTGATCACTTTCACCTACAGTTTAAAAATACTTTTACCCATTAACTTTTTCTAGAGATTTCTCCCTCTATTTCAATCCAGCCATGACTGTATTTGTGTACTCACTGAGGATAATTCTATTGTCTTCCCCTTGATTTCATAAGAGGAATTACCCCACAGCACCAAGGGTCTTAACTGGGCCATCAAAAAGTGGTCTTTTAATACTGGAAGAGCCCTGCCCCCCATCATCTCCAGCGGCTGGAGAACTTAACCCTTGGTCTCTTTTTAGCCTGGATAAAACTTGAAATCCTCTCCTTGAACTGCCACCTTAACGTGGTGGGGGGGTTTGAGTGCTCAAATGATTCTAGAGGCTATGTTGTCTGGGGCTTAAATGCCCCTGGTAGGGTCTCCCATGGCAAACAGGCTCTAGGTGATGGGTCAGACAAAGAGCAGTTCAAGAATCCTTCATGAGGACTAGAATATCGAGGCACGTGACGTCGCCCGGTACGGCGGCGCCGGGGTCCCACCCTGGAGCCAGGCCTGGGGTCGGGACTCACCCAAGAGCGCCTGGTGGCCGGGTTGCTCCTCGCGGGACCCGGCCGGGCCAAGCCCGAACGAGAGACGCGAGGTATCCCCCAGTGGGCCCACCACCTGCAGGGGGAACCGTGAGGGACCGGTGCAAAGAGGATTGGGTGGCGGACGAAGGTGGAGACCTCAGCGGCCCGATCCCCAGATGCTTAGGCTGGCTCTAGGGACATGGAATGTTACCTCACTGGGGGGAAGGAGCCTGAGCTTGTGCAGGAGGTCGAGAGATATCGACTAGAAATAGTCGGGCTCGCCTCCATGCACAGCGTGGGCTCTGGAACCCATCTCCTTGAGAGGGGCTGGACTCTCTTCTACTCTGGAGTGGCCCACGGGGAGAGGCGGCGGTCTGGGGTGGGTTTGCTTGTTGCCCCCCAGCTCAGCCGTCTTGTGTTGGGGTTTACCCCGTTGGATGAGAGGGTCGCATCCCTGCGCCTTCGGGTCGGGGATAGGTCTCTGACTGTCGTTTCGGCCTACGGGCCGAGCAGTAGGGCGGAGTACCCGGCCTTCTTGGTGTCCCTGTCGGGGGTGCTGGATAGTGCCCCTCCTGGGGACTCCATTATTCTGCTGGGGGACTTCAACGCCCACGTGGGAAACGACAGTGACACCTGGAGAGGCGTGATCGGGAGGAATGGCCTCCCCGATCTTAATCCGAGTGGTGTTTTGTTATTGGACTTCTGTGCTAGTCAAGGATTGTCCATAATGAACACCATGTTCAAGCATAAGGGTGTCCATCAGTGCACTTGGCACCAGGACACCCTAGGCAGGAGGTCGAAGATCAACTTTGTTGTCGTATCATCAGACCTTCGGCCGCATGTTTTGGACACTCGGGTGAAGAGAGGGGCTGAGCTGTCCACTGATCACCACCAGGTGGTGGTGAGTTGGATCTGCTGGAGGAGGAGAAAGCCGGACAGACCTCGCAGGCCCAAGCGCATAGTGAGGGTCTGCTGGGAACGCCTGGTGGAGCCCTTGGCAAGGGATGTATTCAACTCCCACCTCCGGGAGAGCTTCGGCCAGATTCTGGGGGATGTTGGAGACATAGAGTCCGAGTGGACCCTGTTCTCCGCATCTATTGTCGAGGCTGCTGCCCGTAGCTGCGGCCGTAAGGTCTGCGGTGCCTGTCGCGGTGGCAATCCCAGAACCCGGTGGTGGACACCGGCAGTAAGGGATGCTGTCAAGCTGAAAAAGGAGTCCTATTGGCTGTGGTTGGCTTGTGGGACTCCTGAGGTGGCTGACGGGTACCGTGAGGCCAAGCGTGCTGCGGCCCGGGCTGTGGCAGAGGCAAAAACTCGGGCCTGGGAGGAGTTCGGTGGGGCCATGGAGAAGGACTACTGGTCGGCCTCGAAGCGATTCTGGCAAACCGTCCGGCGCCTCAGGAGGGAGAAGCAGTGCTTCGCCAACACTGTTTATAGTGGGGGTGGGAGGCTGCTGACCTCGACATTATCGGGGACATTATCGGGCGGTGGAAGGAGTACTTCGAGGATCTCCTCAATTCTGCTATCACGCATTCCTTGGTGGAAACAGAGGCTGGGGACTCGGGGTTGGACTCTTTCATCACCCAGCCTGAAGTCACCGAGGTGGTTAAAAAGCTCCGCGGTGGCAAGGCTTCGGGGGTGGATGAGATCCGCCCTGAGTACCTCAAATCTCTGGATGTTGTGGGGCTGTCATGGTTGACACAGCTCTTCAACATTGCGTGGTGGTCGGGACAGTGCCTCTGGACTGGCAGACTGGGGTGGTGGTCCCCCTTCATAAAAGGGGGACCGGAGGGTGTGTTCCAACTACAGGGGGATCACACTCCTCAGCCTCCCTGGTAAGGCCTACGCCAGGGTATTGGAGAAGAGAGTCCGGCCGATAGTCGAACCTCGTCTTCAAGAGGAGCAGTGTGGTTTTTGTCCCGGCCGTGGAACATTGGACCAGCTCTATACCCTCTACAGGGTACTCGAGGGTTCATGGGAGTTTGCCCAACCGGTTCACATGTGTTTTGTGGACCTGGCGAAAGCATTCGACTGTGTCCCTCGTGATGCCTTGTGGGGGGTGCTCCAGGAGTATGGAATCGGGGGCCCTTTATTAGGGGCCATCCGGTCCCTGTATGAGCGGAGCAGGAGTTTGGTCCGCATTGCCGGCACTAAGTCGGACCTGTTCCCGGAGCATGTTGGACTCCCTTTATCACCGGTCCTGTTCATAACTTTTATGGAGAGGATTTCTAGATGCAGCCAAGGGCCAGAGAGGGTCTGGTTTGGGGACCAGTGAATTTCGTCTCTTCTTTTTGCAGATGACGTGGTCCTGCTGGCCCCCCTAACCAAGACCTACAGCATGCGCTGGGGCGGTTCGCAACCGAGTGTGAAGCGGCTGGGATGAGGATCAGCTCCTCCAAGTCAGAGGCCATGGTACTCGACCGGAAAAGGGTGGCTTGTCCTCTTCAGGTTGGAGGGGAGTTCCTGCCTCAAGTGGAGGAGTTCAAGTATCTCGGGGTCTTGTTCACGAGTGAGGGAAGAATGGAGCGGGAGATCGACAAACGGATCGGTTCAGCTGCCGCAGTAATGAGGGCACTGTGCCGGTCCGTTGTGGTGAGGAGAGAGCTGAGCTGAAAAGCGAAGCTCTCAATTTACCGGTCGGTCTACGTTCCTACCCTCACCTATGGCCATGAACTTTGGGTCATGACCGAAAAGAACGAGATCCCGGATACAAGCGGCTGAATGAGCTTCCTCCGTAGGGTGGCCGGGCACTCCCTTAGAGATAGGGTGAGGAGCTCGGCCATTCGGGAGGGGCTCGGAGTAGAGCCGCTGCTCCTCCACATCGAGAGGAGCCAGTTGAGGTGGCTCGGGCATCTATACCGGATGCCTCCTGGACGCCTTCCTCGGGAGGTGTTCCAGGCACGTCCCACCGGGAGGAGGCCCAGGGGACGGCCCAGGACACGCTGGAGGGATTATTTCTCTCGGCTGGCCTGGGAACGCCTTGGGCTCCCCCCGGAGGAGCTGGAGGAGGTGTCCTGGGAGAGGGACGTCTGGGTGTCTCTGCTGAGTCTGCTGCCCCCGCGACCCGGTCCCGGATAAAGCGGAAGACGACGAGTACGAGTACGAGTACGAGTACGAGTACGAGTACGAGAAAACTTGAAATATGCTTGCTCCATTTCTAAGTGTTTCTGTGGAATTTCTACAGGAAGTGACAAGAACTAGTAATCTGGGATGCATAGTTATTTTATTTAATATAATTTTGCTGCCAAGGGCAAAGGGGAGAGAAGGGTCCACCGATGAACATCCTCATACATGTTCTTGGTAATATTGTTAGAATTTACCACAAATTGTGATAAATATTTATGCAAGTTTAGTCATAAGTACTTAAACAACGGAGGAATTTAAATTCAGTCTGAATTTTAGCCAATAACCCTTGCTTGAAGGTATGGTTAAATACCAAAACCTGGGTTTGTGCACATTAAGAACATGAGTATCATGTTTTCATTGTTTGTGTAGGTAAAGGTAGACCTTTACTTGGATTTGCAAGTGTGACCATTACCACATCAGCATACAAACGTATTTTGTACTCAACCTCTGTCAAACACGCTCCTTTTTGGGCTATAGGTTTCACGAATAAATTGAATAAATTGAAAATGACGGCCCAGACTGCAGCCATGCTGCAAAGTTATGGGTGAGGATAAGATGCCATTAACTTTTATTCTTGCTGTTAGTGAATAATAGAGAGCCCGGATAGAAGGCATAAAATTATCATCAAACCCAAATCTGTCCATTACCAAAAAAAGAAGAAAAGAACAGTGTTAGTGAAAGAATATTCCTTTCTCCTTTAAAACTTTCTTAACAGCTGTGTATTCCTTCCTCTTGCTTTGCACATTTTCTGCATAATCATGCCTGGTCATCCAGAGGATGCAAGATATAAATAGAAATGAGCCGTGTTATGGAGAAAAAGGTATTAATAAGCCTTTTAAAAAAATTCTTAATTTTGTGTCTATCATGTATGGCCTCTGCTTGGCGTATTCACAAAGGAAGAACTATCCAACAACCAATCAGCGGGTCAACTTACAGTACTTAAGGCTGATTAAACATCAGATCACAGCAGTTTCAGGTGAAGCGAGCATGTGAATCTAAGCCTCTAAATCTGCAGTTTAATGAGTTAAACAGCTCTTTCAGAAGTTTCAAATTCTATGCTAACTTTAGCTTAAATAACTACAGAACTTGCCTGCTAATACTATTTAGATAAAGTGTTAGAAATTACTCTCAGACACTCTCCAAATATAGCCGACATTATGAGAGGAAACCCTAAAAGTGAATTCATTTAAGCATTTTTTATGCACCTACTGTGAATAAGCTGATTATGGCAGATGGGTAGGAAAGTTGCTATTTGAGACACATTTGATTAACAGTGATGCAGATCGATTAACAAGGGCACTTACGGGCTTATTCATATTTTCTTAATTTTTATTCTTGAGCAAAGGGCACCTGTCAGGACTGCATATCATGTTTTATTTTATTCAGTTGACGCAACAGAGGAGTTGCCCCCCTTTGCACCTGTCTATGTATAAAACCTCTGTCACAGGTTTGCCTCCACACTCAAATACCTCTAAACTCAAATGTTCCTCAATAAACACATAACAGAAAACAAAAGGTTTGGTCTGATTTAATGTCACACAGTGTGTAAAAGGTAATGTGTCTTTTTATACCGTGTATGTAAATAATAGGTTAACTGGTTACTGGTGTGTGTGTGTGTGTGTGTGTGTGGCTGTTTGCCCTGTGATGGACTAGCGACCTGTCAAGGCTGTACCCTGCCTCGCAGCCACTGGCCACTAACACCCCTGCAGATCTGCAAGGATAAGCCAGGATTGTTGCTCATCTGAAGGAGTGGGTTTTTCTCCCAGCTCTTCCATAACTAAAGAACGGAATCAAAATGCCATTAAGAGAAACTTCTTTCAACAATCCAGGAAGAATTTGGTGCAGATTTTGGGATTTTCCAGCATGGCCGAGCTCTGTGTCAGAAGATTTAAGTGATAGCAAAGTAGCACGAAGATCAACATTTTGCACCTTTTTTCAGGAAACTTCCCAAGAGCTTTGTCCCACTGTGAACATTTTCACAAGCAGGCTGGGAAAAAGCAGCCAACAAAGTCTGATTAACTCAGCACTAAGAAGACAAGAATTGGTCACCAAATTGGACATATATTGACACTTTGCATATTGTTATTAAAATACTTTTTTTGTGAATGTTGTTAAATGCTCCTGAGTTAAAACATTACTTACTGCCCAACCTTTAAGCCATGCCTATATGTCGTGTTTTTATTAACTGTAAGCGAAAAATCATCATAACTAACAAAAATAAAGGCTTGAAAACATCAGTCTGAGTGTAATTCATTTATATATTGGGTTTTGCTTAGTGAACTGAGTTACTGAAATACATTAACTTTACGACTGTGACATAAGAAGAAAAGACTTGCCGTCACTGTCCCGACTTTTAATTGGTGAGCACACCTGTCTATCAACCTGAGTTGCCATGGTAACAGCAGGCACACCACCGGCTCCGCTATCTATCTCTGGGCAGAGCAGGTTTAGTCTAGCAGGCTGCAGCGGTTCTGTAGGAACTTGACCGAAATGAGCCGCTCACAATCGGCGTGTGGCAGATTTCCGAGCCGTGCTCTGACGTTTACCGTCCAGCCTGTCAGGCAGTGCTAGTTTTACCCATGTTTCCATTTCCAGCAGCCGCTCAGAGTTTAGTGAACGGGATAGTTTAATTGTTTTGTAAAAGTTGGACTCTGGGCATCACGCGAACCGAACCGCGCCATGATCCCCGAATGCCCTGGGGCCGGGAACAGGAGAAGTAGAACTCGCTTCCAGCCGAACCCGAGCCCGGTTTCTGCCTCAACTGCTGCTGCCGCGCGAGGACCGAACCAGGCTCGCTCCTTCAGCGGCTTGCTCTCGGAAATCCAAACCTCCATCAGGACGGAACCTTTCACTGAGCACTTCGCCGTTATCCCTGGCAAAGAACTGGGCCGGTAAGGAACAGCAGCGTCTGTATGTGTTTAGGTTGAAATCCAGGTGCTCTGCTGTAGTTTTGGGAATAAAGCTCTGGCTGGTCGAGCTGGGTGTTGATTCAAGCAGAATTCAGCCGGTTGTGTGTCGCTTCTATTTTTGGTTCTCCTTTGAGTTGTTAGTTTTACTTGGAAAGATGTTCTGGAATCTGGACAATCGCTGTCAAAAATATGGAATACCGACTTCCAGCTAGTTTTACTTCACAGCCAAAGATTCCGCAGGGCAGAAGGGTAAAGAGGATTTTTGTTCCAGGTCTGGTTTGTTTTTCCAAACTTAATTATTTTCCTACTGTCTAAAGTTTTCGTCCATCCATTGATCCGATTATCGTTTTCCCTCCTTTTATTAATTAGTTCCTTCCTTCCTGTGTTTTTTCCTTTAATGCTTTGTTCCTTTCATCTTTCCTTCACTTTCCCTAGTTCTCATTTTCTTACATCCGTTTTTCATTTGTTCCTTTCTTCGTGCCATGCTTCCTTCCTTCTGTACTTCCATATTTTTCCTTCCTACCTACATACAGTTGTTCCTTCTTCCCTACAATTTTTCCTTCCTTTCTTACATCCGTTCTTCCTTCCTTCTGTACCTTCTTTCTGCCAACTTTTGTTCCTTCCTTTTTCATCAGGAAACGGAAACATCATGCTAGACCAAAGAGACACATCGCAAATCCAGGACAGAAAAAAAAGAAGGTCAAATTTTTGAATGAATCTTCTGAAAAACATTTTGTACCTTAAATTGCAGCCCTGGTCCTGCTACATTTTCCAACTACAGGTTGCATCAACCTTCCTCTGTTGTGTACTATGCATGCAGAGAAAGGAGCCCATGAAGCTCCCACTTTCACTAAAAACTCATAGACCCCCAGAAACTGAGGTCCAAATTCCAATATGACCACAGAGGGCAACAGCAAGGAATGTGTGTTGTGTTTGGCATTTGTATCGCATGACTTGAGATTGTGACTGAGATTAGCTTCCACAGATCAACATCTTCATGAAAGGTTACAGTAATCTGCATTCACCACTCTTGTGCAGCTTGGAGGAAGGCAGATTAGCTGACCAGTTCTGTGTCAAAATGGTATCATCGGCCCCTTGGCTCCTTACTGCCGCTCTGCTGTTAGGAGCCTGGGTTTTACTGTTGACAACGGATCTCTGCAGTTGTTAAATTAATCTTTTTTTCATTCATTTCTAATTGTGAAAGTAAAACCATATCTCCCAATCAAAGATGTATCACCTCTCCTTTGGACCATTGCTGTGCCTTGTTTGTTGGCTTACAGGGTATCCGCGCATCCTAAAAAAGGCTGAAATTCATCTATCTAAAATTAAGGCTTAAATTCAGTGGAAAAATCTAAGATGGGCTTAGAGTCGTTAATCACAGGTTTTAAATTTTGTCATGGCGGACTGTTTAAATCTCGTATATTCTCGTATACGTCATTTTGTTCTCGCAGGACTTGGCAGAAGTCAAGCAAACGTTTGAGCTTTTCATTGCGTTCTGTGACTCGAGGCGGTTGAGGCTACAGGTAACTAGCTGCTAATATACACTTGCTAGTAAACTTTTTTGCGTCTATTACAGGTAAGTGCAAATTTATCGCCATTCTTCGCACCTGGCCCATTCTGTCGCCTACCCATACGAGGCTAGGTGCCTTCAATGCAAAAACCCTTTTAAGCTTTACACTATGGGGGTTAAGACTGTTGAGAGTGAGAAGCGGGAGAAGCACAGAGCTGCTGCCAAGAGCCACATATGGCCTTTTTCCACTGGCTCGTTTTGGCGCCACGGCTCCGCCTGGTTTTGCTTTACTCGGTATGGTACCAGTTGTGTTTCCACTGATGGCTGAGGCTCTGCCTCCAGACGTCACTATTGTGCACTGTGCTGCTATTAACATTTCTGTGTTACATTGTCACATTAAGGTAATCTGCATGAAACGATAAAAAAAACACAAAATAAAAACATAAACTCAATACTAATAATGTTTGTATTATGTATATGCAAAACAGTCTATTATATGTATTATTCATGTATAAAAAATCCATTCAATTCAAAAATACTTTATTTATCCCAAAGGAAACGTAATTGATCATTAAAAAAATAATCGACTGGGATAATTATCTAGACCACAGCCCAGGCAGGAGCACGGACCAAAAAAGTAGGTACCGGTACAGAAAAAGCAGTATTGGAAACACACTTTTATCACTTTATTGAACATGAAGCGATAAAAGTGCTCTCTGGTTCAATTGTTGTATTGATAAACAGACAAAAACTAAACATGAATATGTCTCAGTCTGTGACACACATGCTATGCTTGATTGTAATATGGGATCCTCCAACCATCCCCTATATTTACAGGGTTTTTTTCGGGTCTTAATTTTTATTCAAGGGGGCATTAAAAAGGTCTTAGAAAGTCTGAAATTTGACTTGCTGAAACCTGCAGATAACCTGGCTTAGATCAGGCATCTCTACATTAGCTACAAATTCAAGTCCAGTTGTCTTTTAACGGGTACTAAAAATCATGAATGCATATGTCCTATTTTAGCATCTCTCCACTGCCTCTCAGTCACTTTAAGAGTTGACTTTAAGGTTCTGCTGAGTACTTTAAGTCTTACATTGTCCTGTCGTATTAATGTGATTTTCTCAACATCTACACTTTCCCGCCAACCAACCAGTTTCTCTATAAATCTCCACGGTCCAAGCTGATGCATAAAGTTGATGGGGCCTTTGCAGTGGCTTCTCCTAACTGTTGAAATAATTTTCTTTTGCCTCTTCGTTACCTCTTTTGTTTTATTGTTTAAACTTTTCTACTATTTTGCTTGACTTAATGTCGTTTTTGATGTGCAGTAAATATAAATCCACATTGACATCCGGACCCACAATATCTATCACTGGCCTAGAGGCCAGGTGACCTCCTTGTGGTTCAAATAATTGTATTAAAGTAGTTTGTCTGCAGGCTGCTGTGAAGTATGGGAAGCTTTGTGTATAACCATATAAGTAAATGGAGCCACGTCTACCTACATCATCCAGCCTATCTTTGTTTACAAACTCTCTGTCCTGTCTTTAGAACTTTCAGCTAAGGTCAAATTTTAACTGGCTGAGAGATAAAACTTCTCGTCAATGAAACCAAAGCAACCTTTTGCCAGGATTTTGTATCTCTAGAAGCAGCAGTCTGTGGATGCGCTTTATCTGTATCATTGTTCTTAGAGCTCACCGATGACTAGGCTTGTGTTGGTGACCCAGTTTAACACCTTCACTTTCTCCAATCATTTTATCCCATCCCAGTAAACGGGGAATCAGTCCGTCTCTGGCTCAGTCTTTGGAACAGAATGGATTTTTTTTCTTTAAAGCTCTGTCACAGTGTTCCTTGTCTAAACTCATGTCTTACATGGTTCTGATTGTGAATAAACAGATTGCATGTTCTGAAATATAAAGCCCTCTCACATATATAAATTATGTGTGTTATGAGAGTCATTTGTTCTACGATGTCAGAATGGTGGTGTCAGTCATGGTTTTTATTTTTATTGAGTGATTGTATGTTGAAAGTTGAGTGGTCAAAGCAATATTAGTCAAATTAAACAGAAGGTAGAGGTTGGGCTGCTTGCAGTTGGAGCCACTCTGAGGATTGCTCATGCTAAGGTGAGTCAGTCTTCATCATTGCAGAGTGTTTGCTTAGCTTAGTAGGAGTTAAGTAATATTGTTGCATCTTTGCTGTGACAGTTGAGTTGCAGGTTCATTGTGTAGCAGTGAAGCAGAGGTGTGGTCTATTTATACTGGCAGCAGTGGGATGGGGGTGTTTATTTTCGTGAGCTCATTCATCTGATTTACAGAGGACATGTTGCCTTCCTTATGGCTGCATTTTGTGTTTATTCGCCTGTTGAACCTTTTGACTCATGTTGAATTTCATTGATGAGGTCTTTTCAGATTAAAGACCGTCTTAAATTGATCCTTATGTGAATTTACACATACTTAAGAGTTACTGTGATTCAAAATGTATATGTTGACTGCAATTATATTAAACATTGTAACCTATAGCTGGATAAAGCTGCAGTATTTACCTCTGTGCCTTTTATCTAATGCTAAAAAAGAGGCATGGTCACAGACCTCGATGCGGAACATTTAGCTTGAAGAAGAATATTCTACCAGTGTGAAATGTGATAGGCACCGGGCTCATTTTCCACACTGGGTTTTGGATGAATGGCCCTTTACTAGCTGCCCTCCAGTGTTCCTGCTCTGTGAATGAATCCAGAAACTATTCCAGAACTCTCCATCTCTTCGTTACTGAACCATTCTAGAACAGATTTGCTGTGCTAGTAGGACCAATTATCCTTAAGAATGGTCCAGTTCTGGTTCATCTTTAATTTCTTAATGAATGGCTTTGCTATTCTGGCTTTTTAATATAATGTGTAACTTAGAGCTTCACAGTGTCTGAGAAAACTAACCATCATAAAAGATGTAAACCTTAGATTATACTGTAGCTGGGGGGAGGTCCAACTCCTAAAACACTCTACTTAAACACATCCAGGTTTGTGTGGGTAAACTCCAGCAGATGGACTGGTTCCCATATTCCAGGCCTGGTTCTGTTCTAGTTCCTGACATGGGAAGCCTAAACTCGTTTTGCTTTCTACTAATGCTGCTTGATTTTTTTTGACCTGATCTCCTCACTGCATAAGGCTCTGGCTGTGTCTTAATGTTCACTAGCAAACTGTAGCCTTTTATAATCTTTTGTCTGTGCTTTCTTATGTCATTTTATCAGTGTCTCCTTCTGTCTAACATTAAAAAATACATAAAATGAGCTGGGACTCAACAGCAAGCTGAAGAACAAAGCCTATGTCAACCGGCAACACAATCTGTTAAATTCTCAAACAGTGGAGGTGATATTTCTTAAAAGGAGATGACAGGATATTATGGATATGTCTACATATTGATAGATTAAAGTAGTCGTAGGATGGGGGAGTTTAAGGTAATACCCTCTAATAAGCCTCTGCTGTGGGAGTCCCATATGGCCCTGAGTCAAGCTCTTTTGCTATCTACGACAATGTTGAAGGCCTTAGTAAATTCCATATGGTTAAGACCCAAAGCTACTGTTGTTTTAGGTCTTAGCAGCAGACATGGACCCTTGCTGATTAGACAATGTGGTAAGAAGTTTAATGATCATGCTAACCCAGACTTTCAAATTAGCAGCTCAGCCTTATTGCTACTCTACAGACACATTAATGAAATAGTGGGTATTTTTATTAGTCCTGAAATTAGTTGGGTGGGAATGTTTTTCCATCTAATTTTACTTTGAAAATGTTTTCCTTAAACAAGTTGAATGATGTTAAAGATGATTTGGTTTAAGCTCTTTTTGGACAACTGAAAAAAAAACTAAGTGGTAAAAGGTGACTGAGGAAATGTCAGTATCAGTTTGACTTACTCAACAGTTGGCAAGCCCATTGAAAACTCAAAAATATAACACTCAAAAGATCTTTTTTTCACTATAACACACACAAACACACATTTTCCACCTTGATAAAGAAAACATAACCAAAAAAATTACTCCAGTTTGAAAAATGTCAAAACAATCCGTGCAAACACAGTTTTTAAACCTTTTTAACTACTCTTTAGTTTTGGTTATTTTTTTACACACATATAATGGTACATTGTTCTTTTACACTAAAGACCATGGTTGGTCACAGTCTATGATAGGGCTGCACTATTGCATGGTAGCGCAGTTGGTAGCACTGTTGCCCTGAAGCAAGAAGGTCCAGGGTTTGACTCCCGGCTGGGGGTCTTTCTGCATGGAGTTTGCATGTTCTCCCCATGCATGCGTGGGTTCTCTGCAGGTACTCTGGCTTCCTCCGACAGTCCAAAAACATGACTGTTAGGTTAATCGATCTCTTTAAATTGAATGAGTGTGTCTTTGTGTTGCCCTGCGATGGACTGGCAACCTGTCCAGGATGCATCTGGATGGAAGAAGCGGGTGTAGAAAATGGATGGATAGATCAATGCAGCATGACTAAGCATCAACAGGTTGTGCCAACAACACTACTCAGTGTGGAAGTTGTTACAAAGGGAAAACGACTTCAATGTTTTCAGTAGCTCTAAAGTTCCTAAATGAAGTCAGCGTAAGCATTAAATGTTTTAGGGAACTATTTTGAAGAAAACTGCATTTCCGCTGTTCATTCAGGCTTCTACTTTTAAGCAAAGCAGTAATTAAAGCAAAGAGGGACTCTTTTGAAGAATCTAAAATATAAAAATGTTTAGAGTTATTTCACACTTCACACCAAGTGTGTTCATTCACAGTTTTGTTGCCTTTGGTGAGAATCTATAATTTAAATAGTCATGAAAATAAAGAGACCAACTAAGGGAGAAGGTTTATTTAAAAACCCTTGACCAGTAGTGTATACAATCATACGATCTTTCTGCTCTCCTGCATAGAGCGTTTCCACTACAGTGGTCCCGGTGCTTTAACCATGGTTGGTGCTAAACTAGTTCTTAACTGGTTCTGTAAAAGAAGTGGCTGAGAACCAAATCAGAGCCATGTCATTGTGAAGGTCTTATCCACCTTCATCAAGTTTGATTCTCGCCCCATTTTATTCAGACTGCTTGTGAAGGATCGTAATGCAGAGAGACAGTTTAACCAAACCAATAATATTTATCCCAGTACCCGTGCAGATGCCCTAATATCACCACTTTCATTTATTAAGTAGTGCTTGTAAACGCTTCTCTATTCTAATAAACTGATCTCTGATCTGAACCAGCGGTACTGCAAAACCTGTGTTAAACAGAACCTTAAGAGCAAGACCGATGGCGATGTCTGAAATGGTGTTTATAGTTTCATTGGAAAATAATCAGCTGTAAGCAGCGTATTGAGCAACTCTGTGACTAGTAGGATTTCAGAATAAACTGCAGGAAGATAAGAGACAATTAGCTTCTGAAATTATAATGCTTATCCAACGTTTTATTATTGTTGAAGTGCTGTAATTTCAACTAAACTAATTTCAACTGAACTCTGCTGTCCCTCATGATCCCGCCTCAAGCTTCTGACAAAAGTTTTTTTTTACTCCGGTCCAGTAGTGAACTGGTACTTGATTTGGACCAGTTTATCAGGGCCAGAGCTAAGACTCATTCGATGGAAGCACAAAGAACTGCTGCTAAGTAAGGTCAACTTCAGGTAAGCACTGGAACCGGTTTGGTAAAAAGGCCCCTCACCCACATACATAAAAATAATAATAACTGGTAACATCAGAAAGGCTTTAAAATGTTGTGGATTGCTGTTTAATTGTAGTTCTTAAAGCACAATGGGAACCAGCTAAACGTTTTATCAGTAGGTCACCTGAAGTGGAAACCGGCCACAAAACACTGACCAGTGTTACTCTGAACATATTGACTTTCCATGTGAAACATCCATCCATTGTGCTTACCTGCTTATCCTTACCGGGTCACACAGCACCGAACTGTGGGTGCACATCCTCAAACCTAAGAGCATTTTATCCAGACCAGTCCTGTTTTTAGGACAATGGGAGGAGACCGGGGTCCCCGTGGAGAATCCATGCTTGTACGGAGAGAACATGCAAGCCTCATGCAGAAAGACCCCAGGAAGTGAACCCAGGACCTTTTTCTGCTATACTACTGCATCCCCCTGAATTAAATTAAATGGAACGGACATCGACACAGGAAGAATCTCTTTAAGATGGCGCTGATTTAAAGAACGTGTAGGTTTCTTTTTACCGTTGATGAACAGAAGGTAAATTTTTATTAATTCAACTAGAAATAAGAAGTTTAAATGCTGAACATATCTAGTCCTTAAAAAGAAACTGGAACTCAGGAAAACTGGTGTCAACAGACCCCGAACATTTCAACCAGTGCATCTGTAGTAATTGTAGATAACATAATTTAAAACACTTTTAAATAAAAACACATAAAACATGTAAATGAAGATGCTGATTCTTTACATTAAATGACTTACATTCTAACAAGACTTCAGTGTCTAGTGTCCATCATGGCTCATCAAAGCTAGAGAATGGAATTAGTCAGTTTTCCTATAATCGGCTCCGATTGATGATTGGCGGGTCCTACTGAAAAAGCTTTTTTATTTTTTTTCCCCCTATTCATTAAATGCAACCAAACCAAGAACTCACTCATTTTTCAGGCTGTAAAACCAATAACAAGCAGCATGTGCTTTAATGCTTTTTCTTTTTAAGAAAATGCAAATCTTCTATTTCCTTCATTTTCTTTTGGATCAAAATCTACTATGGGCTGCATGGTAGCGCAGTTGGTGGCACTGTTGCCTTGCAGCAAGAAGGTCCTGGGTTTGACTCCCGGCCGGGGGTCTTTCTGCATGGAGTTTACATGTTCTCCCCTGCATGCGTGGGTTCTGTCCGGGTACTCCAGCTTTCTCCCACAGTCCAAAAACATGACTGTCAGGTTAGTTGGTCTCTCTGCATTGCCCTTAGGTGTGAATGAGTGTGTGCATGGTTGTGTGTCCTGTATGTGTCTGTGTTGCCGTGTGATGGATTGGCGACCTGTCCAGGGTGTACTCTGCCTCTCACCCGTAGACAGCTGGAGATAGGCACCAGCTAGTGACCCACTATGGAATAAGCAGTATAGAAGATGAATAAATTAATGAATAAAATCTACTACCTCTAAAGAACCTGCAGAACTTTTCTTCTGTTATGCGTTATAGTCCTTGGGTGGGGGGGGGGGGGGTCGTCCTTCGAAATTGGTCACGTCAGTATTGGCCAGGAAAACCCTGATCGATGACCTATTCGGTTTTAGGGTGTAAAAAACAGACTGCGTGTGGAAATAAAAGCAAATGCTGCTGATGTCCAATAGTTGTTCTTATTGAGCAGACAACAGCCTTCTGTACAGGTCTGATATTTAGCTGCTCACAGACATCCATAATATCCATCAGACTACTTTTTAAATTGTCTGAACCAGTGTTATGAGCTCTAGCTTGGTTTCTGTTTAAACACACAGACACACACACTCCTTTCACACACATATGAAATGGTTCTTTCAGGGTGTAGTCTGTGAATGAGGCTGCAAGCTTTGAAAATGTGCTGATGCTGCTTTGCAAAGGGCTGCCTGTGGTGGCCCAGTGTGGTTTTTAAAGAGCAAAGCAAACAGCATCTCCCTGCGATTCAGGCCTGATCCCAGCCTGCCTCTAGGAATAAAATTCTACTCCAAGGGTTTTTAAATGACCTGATCTGCCATTTGTATCTTTTCATGTATAAGAGCTCCTGTAATTATTTTTTCGGTATTATTATTATTTATTTGTGTGAAAACTTTATATTTTGGGAAATAAGTCTACTCAAGACAAAAAAAAGGTAACACATAGCTTGTATATTAACAGAAATACTCCCAGCAGTAGCCTGTTATTGTGTTTGTTGCATTCAGTAGTCATACCAGTGTGAATAACAGTAAGGTTAATCAAATGAGGAGATCTGGTCATTCCAGTGGAAATAAAGGAGTGTTTGAGTACGGGAACTGAGGATGCCTCATATTGTAGCATTAACAGCCTTATTTTCAGTGTTCCAGTGTAAATAGTTTTATACAGTCACAAGTGTTTCTGTTTTTTTATAGTGCTTGGATATAAATAATTCTTGCCATGAAGTCACATAGTTTGGAGGCAGTTGCCTTCATCATACTGTGAAAAGGTCATTCTCAAGTGGAGACATTTAAGAAAGATACTTGTTTAACAAGCAGGAAGTTGCAGCAAGTTCAGTCAAGGTTTGGTTTGTAGTATGAATAGAAGTACTAGACAGACAATACAAATCAGCATGTTTGATGAAAAGCAAAGTGAGCGAATCAGGGCAAGCTCCTCATAATGGTTGAACACGGTTTGTTTGAAGCTTCTGGACCCGGACATCTTACATCTCTTAAGCCAACCATAAGCTTCTCTGTATACCAAGTATTCTACAGTCACATGTGACGCCATCTGTCTGAGAGCTGAAGCTTGGGCCAAATTTGATATTTAGGGCAAATGATACCAGAAGCAGCAGCAGAGCTGTTTGAGAATGACTGCAGAAGAAAAGTTTCCACTTTTATTAATGACCTGGTCCAGCCCTTAAATGACATAAACATTATAAGAGGACCTTAAGAGAAAAAATCACTCCTCACAGAACAGGAGACTGATAACAGCTTGATTAGCTGTCTTATACAGGGATGATAAGAATTAGATGGACAACTAGGGAGTCTTCTCTATCTCCTATCTCCACATGACATTGGACACTAAATAAGATATAATAGTCTTATCTGTGTTTTTTTCTGCTTTATTTACAGATCTTTTAAAAAACTTTTTTATTTAATGGAAAGGGCACAAAAAACAGATACATGTTATATGGTCCCCCCTTTCTTTAGAAAAAGACCCCCACAGAAAACAAGGAACGAAAGAAAAACAAAAAAACACGCCTATACCCACCCTTTCAGAACAAAGGACAAGTACCATGTAATGTCTTAGTAAATTAAAAGTGAGGTACCGTTTAGGTATGCATGATGCACTTTTCTTACAGACCCATATATCAATACAATATGCAAGATTAATTTAAGAAGATGAAGGTGCACATAAAAATCGGCGCTGTGTTGAGAGGAATGCAAGGGACAAAACTGGGTAACCATATCATCTCTGGTTGAGAGCGAGTATGGAGACCTGGAAATTAAGGCACAAAAGTTTAACTGGAGTGAAAAAGAAACAAAATTTAAAAATTAATAAAATAAGAAGAAGAAAAAAAAAGTGTGACTGGTCTTGTTAAGGAAGTCTATGGTTCACCAGGTCATTGTAGTGGGTAGTGAGGTAAGGTTAGCCAAGTATGTAAGAACTAGATTCCAAATAAAGTAAAATTGTCTTTGGTACCTCTTAATGATTTATATTTTATCAGTATTGCCAAAAATGACGAGAACATGTGGGTTAAGTTGGCAGAGGAATTTTGACACCTATAATACCTGGCATCTAATCTTGGGTTGATTCTAGAAAGTTTTGCTTTAGAAAAATTTGCTCTGTGTAGAACTTTCAACTGTATGATACTTACTTTAGCACAGGAAGTGTTATCATTTACTCTTTGTAAACCCCAGAGCCACATCTATTCATCTATTTCCTCTCACAGTTCATCCTCCCAGTCTGCCTTCGAACAGTGTAACTTGTTGAGATGCAAGCACTGAGTACGTCACCAGTCACAGATGATAATCATCGAATCCTTGAAGGCTTATTTAATTTAAGTTTGTTCTCTTAAAAAATGCGTGCATCCCTGTTCTAAATGCCGGTTGTTTGTGATGGTAAAATATTAGACATAGAAAAATCGTTTCAGAACTTTTTCCACCTTCAATGTGACGTAAAACTGGATGTTCATATCTCCCTCTAGGCTGACTAAGGCCTTAGCTCCAGGCCTTAGTTCTTTTTATTTTATTGTACAAAACTCACTAGAACAGAAAACCATATTTAGAGTTTATCAGAGGCAGGTTCATATTGAATCCTATTTTACATGACTGTAAGTGTGGTGGTTAATTCTGAGCATTCCCAGTTCCCCTTATCCACCTTATTCCTGGCTGTGTTACTGTAGCATTTATTTTGTTTGCCACCTAGCAAGACATCGAATGTTACAGTAAAACTCATTGTTTGGTTAGGAAATTAACAGACTGGTTAAACGTGCACCCAAGGTGAAATGGGATTGTTCCTGTGATCAGTGGTACTGTATCAGTATGGGTACTCAACGGTACCAGTTTTCGGTACTTTTGTGTGTATTTATGTGGTCATAAATGTTAATTCGTTTAATAATAAAATCTAAATTTTTTCAATTTCACATTTATTTCTCAAACATTTAAACTTTAATGAATATATCAAAACAACATCCAGCTGTTTGTATTGTTACGTCTCAGTTGTTTCAAACATTTCTTCTCCCATGTTGCTGGCTGCAGATGATGGCGTGCTGACGGTGCCAAATGCAAGAGTTGTAGCAGTAGATCTGAGGCTGACAAAAATTGCTTCATCCTGGATAAAAATCTGCTGCTTAACCAGGTGCTTCCTCAGATCAGATGTATTCTTGCATTTCGTGTCAAAAATATTGCAACGAGCGTAATCTGCACCGCATTATGAAAAGTGGAGCCATACTTTCCAGCGCTCTTTATCAGCCATGCTTTGTTGACGGTACCAGTGGCTACTGACGTCATTAGGCTCTTGTGTGTGCAATGCTGGGTTCATGTTCGGCATGGAAAATCGCCTACTCTTCTACTCCCTTGTGTCACAATGTGTCACAATGATGCGTTTAGGTTACGAAACATGGTACCGTTTGATTTTACAATTCGTTCAGTACCTTTAAAAAAAAGTACCGAATTTGGTACCCATGCCTACAACCAACACATTATTAGTTTATTTTCCTGTTGGGCTGTACACACTGAAAGGTGAAAAAGTTCTTAAATGATTTATCTTGCTTTAATCTTTTGCACCTAAATCTGGCATTTTTAACAGGGGTGTGGAGACTTTTTATATTCCCTGTAATTTAGCTTTGATGATGTCTGGAATAAAAATGATTGCCGTTTCTTTAGACAGAAGTTTTGGCCAGTCACCCAGACACACACTGCGCTTCTCTTTTCGCGAGAAGCCACTGCAACTTAATATGAAGTAAAATCAGTTATAAAAAAAAAGCCTCATATTATTGTTTGTGTAGGATTGGTGTTAGGATTGGTGGGTAGACTTTAAATATTTTAGATGTTCAGATGATTTTATCTGTTCCTGTGACGCAATGACCAGGCTCACTATGAGAAGGGATCTGTTACTTCCAGCAGCCAGATCCTCATGACTCTCACATGAAGCAGCCCACTGCAGGCCACAAAGCCCACGGCTGTTTTTGTACGTTTTTGTGCTGGTACTGATCCTTTCTTTTTATAATAAAGTGTTTTATTCAGCTCATTTTCTTGCTTGAAACTTTGAATGTAATGAGAAATGAAGAGGAATTATTTCTTAGTTGTTTATTGCACTTTTTTAATGGTGGAAGTTAAATCAAGATTGAACGTTTGTAATGTCATGTGACTGTACTGTCTGAGCGAATGGATAATGGAGTTGGCAGTATGGGTAAACTCCTGATCCAACGTCAGTAGGGTGTAGCATGGCTTTGGATGTAAATACAAGCTTTGGTGCAGAACAGAGTCAAACTGAGTCTTCTTCTTTAACAAGTGGCTGCACAGCTTTTGTAAATGTCCCATTTTTCTAAGTTCAAACTCATCCAATACATGCTTGATTTGGAGACCTGGTTGGCTTCTTCACAGCATGACACAGGCAGTCCTTTAACACATGGACATGGAAAGACTGTACCTTTGTTCTGTTTCAGAAATTCAAAAATACTTTTTTCATCCCAAAAGGAAACTAAATGTTGTCGTAGCTCAAATGCAGGTTTTTTCAAAGAGCTGTTGTAGATGCTGGTGGCTGTGGGCAGGAAGGATCTCCTGTAGCGTCTTACAGCACATCTGAAGAAGCCTCTGACTGAAGACACTCTGTTGTTGTAGGACAGTCTGATGAAGAGAATGCTCAGGGTTCTCCATAATGTTCTTCATTTTATGAAGAATCCTTCTTTGCACAATGATCTACAGAGGTTCTTGAGGAGTCCCCAGAACAGAGCCAGCTTTCTTTATCAGCTTGTTGAGCTTTTTCAAGTCCCTGGCTCTGATGCTGCTTCCCCAGCAGATGATGGCAGAAGAGATCACACTCTCCACAACAGACTTATAGAAGATATGCAGCATCTTGCTGCAAACACTGAAGGTCCTAAGCTTCCTCAAGAAGTAAAGTCTGCTCTGTTGCTTCTTGTAGACGGCTTCAGAGTTGCATCTCCACTCCAGTCTGTTGTCCAGGTGAACATTGAGGTATTTATACTCCTCCACCATCTCCACCTCTTCTCCCATGATGGAAATAGTGTATGACCTATTCTCTTTTACTCTTAAAATCCACAATCATCTCCTTTGTTTTAGTCATGTTCAAGATGAGATGATTGTTTCCACACCATGCCACAAAGCGGTCCACCACCTTCCTGTACTCAGCTTCTTGTCCATCTCTGATCCACCCCACAACTGCAGAATCATCAGAGTATTTCTACAGGTGACAGGAGTCTGTCTGATACTGGAAGTCTGGAATGGTGAAAGTACAGTCCCCTGTGGTGCTCCTGTGCTGCTGACTACCTGGTTAGACTCACAACCCTTCAGTCTCACAAACTGTGGTCTGTTTGTCAGGTAGTCTTTCATTCAGGAGATTGTTGAGGCCTCCATCTGAGTCTTCTGGAGTTTCTGACAAAGCAAATCAGGATGAATTGTGTTAAATTCACTGGAGAAATCAAAGAACATGATCCTCATGGTGCTGCTGGCTTTGTCAAGATGACAGTGGGTTTGTTGAAGCAGGTGTATGATGGCATCTTCAACTCCAACTCCACAGCGATAAGCAAACTGAAGGGGGTCCTGATAGTTTATTGTTTGCTTACTCAGGTGGGCCAACAGGAGTCTCTCTTGGAGCTTCATGATGTAGGATGTCAGGGCAACAGGTCTATAGTCATTGAGGACTGATGGGGGAGTTTTCTTTGGTTTTCCTAGGGTTGACACGATCTGGATTTATTCCAGTTCAGTTTTTCCAGTTGCTTCTTCACCTGACTTCTTGAGATGCACAGGTGTAAGGGGGAGGCAAAGGGAGCCTCAACATGTTCTGATTTGGTTAAGGACAAACATGTAGAAGCACAAGGGTCCATGGCTAAGGTGGATAAATAAAGGTTCTCAAAAAGGACACATCAGAATGAAAGTAACAAATCTACTCCAACATGCTGCCACCTTGAGCGGCACAAATATAGAATTCTAGAAAGGGAAAAATCCACACATTAAGAATGTCTCAGTCAAAGCGATGGGCCATCAAGGTCAAACAAATCACCATCTGAGGTGACAAATTTAGTAAAAATGTGCTAAATGGTCAAATTTGAGGCCAATTATTTGTGTACCAAGCTGCCCCTCAGCAACTACCTGTGACAAAAAAAGGGCAAATATGTATCGACTATTTTACAGCAATTTGCAAAGGATTATTCCTATTGGTCAGTCATTCTGGTTGGATAACAAGCGGGCCCATATGAAATTTGTAAAAACACATTTCTGTCATCCTCTAAATAGAATGTTCCAAACATTAGACTAGCATATCAAAATTTGATATAGACATCTAATCCTTCATGAAGAAGTTAAAAAAACTTTACAAAAGACTACTATAAATATTAGAAACTCAAAGATTACAATATACAGTATGTTAAAATGAAATCGGAAACAAACACGCAGACCTATTAGACATTGAACAAACATGTAGTGAAACCCTCATCTCAGATATTCCATTTATCAGCCCTTTAATTAAGCAGCATAGTTGGTTTAAAAATGTCCAAAAATGAGTAGGTCTTCAATTCTCCCAAAAGACTAACACCTATCTGAAACAATCTGCACATCGTACAAAATTAAAGAGCTTTCAACTTTTTGATACAAAATAGCAAAAGGGTAAGTCCGCTAGAGGATATACAATATATTGCCAAAAGTATATGTCTACTTTTACATGAACATGAACTTTGATGACATCCTGTTTTAATCTATATGTCATGATTTGAAAGCAATATAGTGTATTTGACAGGAGAGAATTTTATGTTTGCAAAGACTTCAATTGGATTGATGAAAATAAATTTAGTTTATATCAACTAAAACTAAAAATCATCCAGTCCACATCTAAGATTTAATGACTAAACATATAATTTCCTCCAGAAATTAACAGCTTCCTTGAAGTCCCAGCATGGCGCTGGTGGTCTAGTGGTTTAGGGGCACTGCCCATGTGCAGAGGCCTTAGTCCTCAACGCGGCCGTCCTGTTGCCTGTCTACCTACTGTTGTAAAATACCTGGAAAAATAAAGGCCACTAGTGCTGCAAAAAAATCTTTAAACTTGAAGTCTCAAAGTTACTCCGGAAAAGAAAATTATATAAAATTTTTCGACATAGTTTTAACAATCTCATGGTAAATGGGACAATGATCCAGATTTCTGGTTTTGGAGTAAAATTTTCACAAACACTTAGAATGACATGAAACGATAACTCTTGTTTGTTGGGGTTGGCTCAGTGGCTGCCCACCTTGAGGCGGTGGATTATGAGTTGGGTCAAAAGGCTGGGTGCACATTCCAGGTCCCACGGGTTCCAAGGGTTCTGGTTGGTCTGAAGGGTGCCTGGGTCCTGAACTGTTGGGAGGGTGCTCAATTTTTTAATTCTATTTAGTTCACCTGTTCAGTATCTTCTCAAAATTCTTTAACCGTAAATTAAAATTCTCAATCATAAACCAGGTTTTACCTAAATAATCTTCCTTATTAAACTTTATATGTTTTCGATTGTAGAGGGCACATAGTGTATTTCCAGGTAACAATGTGCAGAGAAAATTTACGGAAAAAGTTGTTCTCCTGCTTCATAGAGTGTTTTGCTTTGAACACCATAACTTTAAACGACTAGTGTTTCAGCAGCTTTCTGTGCTGTAATCACGTGTTTCCCACAAGAACAGCTGTGTGCCATTTGGCTGGGCGCAGAGACTCACACTGGGAGCTGCAGCCAGCACCAGTAAATATGTTTTCCTTGGCCTTTCACAGTGATCGTTATTGTACAAGGTGACAAATCCTTGTTAGTACTTATTAGTACTTAATACTAAATTGTTTGTGAAATACATTTGTGAGATCAGTAGAATAATGTGCATGCAGCTTTGCAACACAATCAGATGGAAATATGCTGTGATGGGTAAAAAGTGGCTGCACTAAGGCTGGTACCATACTAACTATGTTTCAGACATTGTGCCACTGTGACATCAGTATGCCTGATACGACCACCCAGCATCACTCCGACCCCATTTAACTCCACTAGGTGCTGCTAATGCTGTCTGATCTATCTGCAATGGGACATTTGAATAGAAGAGGAAGAGGAACGACAAAGTAAGAGCGTGAATCCGAAGACGAAAAAGTTTGAAAATGTCTCAGGGGGCTAGTGAAGAGATGCAAGATCACAAATACATTTGAACACCAAAGTAGCAACAGAAATCAGATGAGATGGGCTTTCTTCTTCATGCTTTTTATCCATCCCGTTCAGCGCAACTTTGACCCCAAAGCAATCCGGTGCAACTGCATGACGCTGTTTGGTTTGGAAGGTGTGAACATTCTAAGTTTTACCGATCCCTGTACCGATCTCCAGACCCGACCAGCAGTGTGAATGCACCCCTATACTCTAGTTTAAGAGAATACTTTTTATATGGTATTTTTAAGGTATTTGCCCCTTCCAGATAAATCTAATAACTGGTTGTGCAATCCTTGGCGGCTTCGACTGCTGTCTAGCATTTACAATAACTGGCCATGAGCCTCCTGCAGCTCTGTGGATTCATTTTGGCTCACGCTTCTCTGCAGAATTATTTAAATTCAGCCACATTATTGGGTTTTCAAGGTTGAACTGCACCCCAATCAGATTTAATTCCATACTTTAATTTGACTAAGCTGAACTATCTTTATGAGACATTCGGCAGGGTCACTTCCTGCTGTGTAACACAGGTGTGTTTGAGCTGGAAGTCATAAACTGCAAGCCAAACTTTCCTATTTAAGTTTTTCTGTTGGAGAACGGAATTCATTGTTCCAGTCGTCCAGGTCCTGAAATACAAGGCCATTCCACTACCAGCAGGGGTTTTGCCTTAGAACTTTCCTATGGATGCAGTTTTTGCCCGGTGTCTTTCTTCTTTTTTTGTGTATTTCTGTCTGTTCACCACACACTGCACACTGTAATGGTCGATTCATGGACTCTGGCAAGAGAGGCCTGCAGTGCTTTTAGTTCTTAGTTTTTTTGTTAATTCCTGGATGAGTCGTCAACATGCCCTTGGACTAAATTCTGTAGGCCGCCACATCAGGTTTAACTAATAGATGTCAGTGGTTTTGTTTCTCATCTGGTGAACAGTCACTGTGAGAAAAACTGTATTTGTTGCTTTTTTTTAACACTCAAGCTACCTTTAGACCACTAAGTTTAGTTGATGTAATGAGCTGCAAAGATAGTCAAATAACCATCAAATAAGGAGTTTTTCTATGCTGGTATAAATCACAGTACGGTTTGCAGTTTGTTTCCTACGGGCATCTGCAGAGTGTTCTCCTTTTGGGTCAGTGGTCTAGCCAAGCTGCTGCTGCTGCAGCTGCTGCTGCTGGCATGATGCAGGCTCATCGTTTCCCATCATTTTATGGCAGAGGACGTGCCTGCGGCAGCATGTGTGACATGGTTTTTGCATCAGGCCACCCTCCACTGTGTGCACCTAATCTGGGTCACAGCAAATGGTCGCAGAGAAATGGAAACGCAGACTCTTTACGAACCTCCTTCCAGCTAGTTTTTCACTGTGAATGTGTTTCTGTTGTATTAACCAGAACACCTTTGGATCCACAGAGACAGTGAGTTAGTTTCACCAAACCCACAGTTAACAGTGTACCCATAATTACTTCATAACTTAAAAACAAGTATACACAGTGCCCTGCTAAAGTATTAAAACTCAAAGATCTTTATGCATTTTGTAGCATTACAACCAAAAAACCACAATGTGTTTTAAGTGATAGACAAACAAAGTAGTGTGTAATTGTAAAATGGAAATGAAATTGGTTTTATTTAATTTTAATCATAAACTGAAAAATATGGCATTCATCTGTTTTCAGCCTTATTTACCCTGGCACCATGAAATAAAATCTAGTTCAACCAGAGAACTGAGGGATAAGATGTGGTTCTTTTAAACAATCCGTTAAAAAAGCATATGACCCAGTTTGGAACATTTAACAGAGCACTGTTCAATTCATCATGAAAATAAAGTATGGGGCAACTGCAAACCTAACAACACCTGGTCTTCCACCTAAACTGAAACAGAGAACAGCTAAGATGTCTATGATAACTCTGAAGGAGTTACCAGGGGCCAGGTTTTCTCCAAACCATGCAGAGATCCACAGATCAGGTGGCCGATTATGTTCACAGGAAAAGTATTTGTTGTGCAATCAACAAATATGGCCTTTATGTAAGAGTGGTAGAAAGAAAGCAAGTTTTGAAAGAAGGTCATAAGACGTCCCCTCTGCAGTTTGCTACAACCCATGTAGGGGGCACAGAAAAGAAGGTGCTCTGGTCAGATGAGACCAAAATGTCACTTTTTTTTGTCAACCATAATGCTTTTTACGCTGTTGACCACACGCTCATAGTAACTACCCTCAATACTCGGTCATGTTGGTCTCCGCAGGGCTGCCCTTTGTTACTGGTCCTGTTATGGTCATGGGCAGACATTCTAGGTGCAGCTAAGGGGCAGAGAGAGTCTGGTTTGGGGACCAGTGAATTTCGTCTCTGATTTTTGCAGATGATATAGTTCTGGCTTCCTTTTGCTGGGACCTACAGCATGCGGGGGTGAAGAGGGTGCTGAGCCAAAAGGCAAGTCTCTGAATTTGCTGGATAGTCCACATCCTCACCTATTGTCATGAACTTTCATGATCGAAAAACGAGATCCCAGATACAAGCGGCAGAAATTAGCTTCCTCCCTTGGGTGGCTGGGGACTCCCATAGAGGTAGTGTGAGGACTTTGGCCATCCAGGAGGAGTTTGGAGTAGAGCCGCTGCTCCTCCACATTGAGAGAAGTCAGCTCAGGCTTGGGCATATGTTTTGGATGCCACTTTAGGAGGTCTTTCCGGCACATCCCACCAGGAGGAGGCCCAGGACACGCTGTCCCTCCAGCGTTTCTCGGCTTTCTTGGGAACGCCTCGAGTTTCTCCAAGAGGAGCTGAAGGAGGTGTTTGGGTAGAGGTAAGTCTGGATGTCCCTGCTGAGACTGCTGCCGCCTCAACCTGGTACTGGCTAAGAGGAAGATGACGAGTGTGTTAAGGAAGTCCTGGTTGCTTTAATAGTGGCCCTTGTCTGCCCTGCATAGCACCTTATATTCAGTGCAAATTGCAACTGTAACAACCATAGCAGTTAATTTAAAAAAAACACTATTTCAATTTGTCTCAAAACCTATGGCTATGAATGTGTGTACGATAAGAATGTACCTGTAAATTCTGTGCCCTCTTCTGATACTGTTCCTTTCTTTTAGGGGGAAGTTTGCTGTGGTTAGAAAGTGTATGGAGAAATCCACGGGCCACGAATATGCTGCGAAGTTTATGAGAAAGAGACGGAAAGGACAGGACTGCCGGGTGGAGATCATCCATGAGATTGCGGTGCTCGAGCTGGCTACAGCCAGTCCCCGGGTGGTCAACCTCCACCAGGTCTACGAGATGGCTTCAGAGATGGTGCTTGTTCTGGAGTTGTGAGTACAGAATAGAAACACCAAAACCCATCCTGAATTATCCTTGTTCTCACATTATATTTTTATGTAATTTTATTTTTTTTAATTCATGAATTTAGGGGAGAAAAGGGACACGTTTTAACAAGCTGCTACACTTATTAATTTATTTAAAAGCTGTAGCAGCTAATTTTTGTTATACAGTTTCTTTAAAACATGAATTTACCATTTACTTCTTTTATTATTATGAAGAAATCCATGGAGGATCAATTTTGTTGTTTTTTTTTTAACCTAAATTTCACATTCTACCAGAGTGATTCACCTAAATCTAAATTCTAAAATTCAGAGACTGGCAGAGTTTCAGGCCAAATGTTAATGCTTCCATAGACATGAGCTACTCCATCCATCATGTGGCTCACTTGTTGTCATATCTCACGCAGAACAGTGGAGAACAGTGGTGTTCTGTCAGCTAGACGTTTACCAGGTATTCATCTCTTCCCTTCATTGAGCAGAACACTGTAGAGATGTACAGATGGAATGTAAATCTAATATTAGTGTTGTAGAACGTAGCTGGATAGGGTCCCTGGTGCACACACACACACACACACACACACACACACACACACACAACAATATATGTGTTGACTACAATAGCTGCACCAGTTGTCAATGTTCTCATTTCACTGCTTAGCCTAGTTCCCATTGTGTGTGTGTGTGTGTGTGTGTGTGTGTGTGTGTGTGTGTGTGTGTGTGTGTGTGTGTGTGTGTGTGCGCGCGTGAGTGGGGGGTGATCAAATATGAGGCATGTAGGCCAAATCCAATATGACATTTGAACAGAGAGAGAGAAGGACACAAAGAGACACAGGAAGTTAGTAAGAATAAGGCATAAAAGCACCACACACACACACACACATGTCAAAGCATTTTCAACAGGGGACCTAAAAAACGTCCCCTCTTCGCTTTGGAGTCCACTCTTTGTGAGTGTGTAATGACGCCAAAGTCCACTGTTGGATAGTTAGGTAAGAAGACACACACACACACATTCTGTCCATCCATCATTACATGGACTTTGGATTGACTTTCATTAAACTTTAATTTATTTCTTTGGCCTAACCCGAAACCTAACCATTACCTGTGCATACCTAACATGTGTGAAGTCAGGAAAAGGTGTGTGTCTCCCGCTAGTTGCGTTTGTTTTTACTAACAGAAGTCTAAGAATAAAACCAATGTACACGTACATGTTCCTGTTGCTAAGATGCAGCAAGGTAGAAAGTAACTGAGCAGAGTATTAAAGGCAAAGACCTCATGGATAATGAAATTACTTTGCTGTCACTGTGGACATTTTGCCTTCAGTAAGCAGATCAGTGTCTTTTCATACTCTGTTGGCAGCAGATGCCAAACTCTTATTATTATTGCCAGGGGTTAATCCACTTTTTAACCCAGGCTAAAATTTTGTGGGCTGCTTGTGGTGAGTAAATCTGTGATCAGGGGAAATTTAAATGACCTTTCTGTTCATGTGGTCTTCAGAGGAGTCACATATAAGTTGCGCCATATGTGCAAATGGGCCATCAACTGTTTTACTGCAGTGCTGATTTAAAGGTTAAACGTCTGTGTGCTAATGCTGAGATTTAAAAAGTTCTACGCTATTAGCTCTCAGTGCCCTCGCTCATATAGTGTCTGTTAAGCTACAAGTATCTGTGCTGTTATAGAAACATCAGCTGACAGCCCACTCAGGTGACTCTCTCTGGATGGATTGGTGTGTGTGAACTGTCCCTGTTAGGCTGCTCATCCAACATGACGCATGTTAACACACATGTTAAGTCTGAACTGGGTCTTCGACCATAAGTTGATATGTGGATATTCTTCATGTTGCCCAATAAGACCGTGAAGTCAAATCTGTTCTACATTTACAGTTAATATAGAGATGTGTCATCCGGTTATTTTTAGCTCTACTAGCTCTGATTGGTGATTGGACAAAAGCTGAAGCATCTGATCTTTTTCCATCAGGTCACACAGCATATATGCTACCAGGACATGGTAACCACAACAGTCTTCAGTGTGGAAGTTATAACTGCAAGAAGACTTGGTTAGCTATTTTCTGTATCAGTGAGGTGTTTAAAAAGTCAGAGGAAGCATTGAGGTGCATTTCAACATAAATGGGTGTATTTGACTGTTTGAAATTTGGTTTATATAAAAGGAAGCCATCTGACACAGGACATGAATTATTTTGTGTGGTTGGGATGTTTTGGTGAATTAGTGGAGGAGTTGAACCGGAGCGGAGTTGAGCAGTTACCAGGGAGACTGAATGTATTACAGAAAAGATTCATCTGTTTCAACCTCTCTGTCATGGATCATGCTGGTTGTGGTAGTGTTGATAGGGAATAGACATAGACGATGTTCACAGTGAGTATTGTTAACTGCTCTAATTATGTTATTTACTGATACAAGGTGCTAAAGAGTTAAAAATGGGAACTGTAAATTATTTGGCTGTAAATGAGTTACGTTTCTAACCTAACGAATGACTTGACATTGCAGAAAGGCTCTGCTAATTCTGTTATTTTGGTTTTCAAAGAGAAATCGGCTGGTTAGAGCTTCACAAAAACATCAGAAATAACACTTTTAATTGGTTCATCTTTTGATTACTAATGCTTTATTTTCTTTAGTAAAATATGTTTTATACTTAATGTTAATTACTTGGTGTGACAAGGTCCTCATTGTGAGGCTTTTTTCTGAATGAAATTTATACTTGGTTCTAAAACCTATTTAAGAGATGTCTCTGCAGGGTTGCCTCCTCGCCTTCACCCTAATCTTTAGTGTCTTCCACAGATTTAATATCAGATTCAAGTCCAGACTGTGGCTTGGGCTCTTCAGATGTTAATAACTACAGTCAGGAGAACCATGTTGGGGAAATTAAAAGATCACTTTAAATCTAAATCTGACAGGAGTATGAATCATTTTGGAATTACCTGTGTTTCATAGTTTTACTTCATTGTATGCAAACAACCACAGCTTTGAGATAATGGCAAACTATGAAGTTGTAGGTCAGGTCAATTAGACCCTAAGTACAGATTGCTTAGGGTCACGTGTAAATAAAGGGGTAACTGTAAGTTGAATTAGCAAATGGAGTATAAACATAGAAAGTTTTTCACACTTACGAAGACTTTATAAACTGCCAAAAGACTGCAGATGGGAATTAACTCATGCAATAATCTGGTAGAGTGCATTCATGTTTGAGCTGTACATTGTCCCTGTTAAATAAAGGTTTTTTTTATTTTATTTTCAGGGTAATGTAGTAACTTTGGTATCTTACCTGAAGATTTCTTTTGTTTTGCCTGTTAAATATTTGACTTTGACAACTCCTAATTTAAAGTCTTTCCAAACTGATGTAGTGTGTTGAGCATCTGCAATAATCGATGACAGACAAATGGAGCCACTTATCCATATTGCATGGATGTAAGGGAGACGTGGCAGTAAGGGAAAGCCTTACACACAGTGCTGTCCAGGAAATGGCTCCAGCTTTAGTGTGAGGGTTGCTTTCTACAATTGTAACATCTTTATTAAAAACATCAAAACTCCACCATTTTTGCACCAGAGACCAGAGTACCCATCTGAATCTAAGTGGTTTTCTGTGTCAGACGGATTGGTTTCTGTCTGATCCTGTGTGGAACAAACCTTCATTCCAACCATTTTCTGCATGTGTGTGGAGCAGCCACATGGATAGCTCTGTGTGTTTTTGTGTGTGTGTGGTTTGACGACACAGATTAGCAGCCAATCACATTCCTGTAGCTGACCTACTTTAATGACTAATAATTCTCCTCTTTCGCTGTGTTTGGTTTTCTGCCCCCCTCCTTTCACACACTGTCACTGGGGTCTCCACCATGGTACAGTGATTCCTCAGTAGAACCATGGTTCTACTGAGGTATCATCCATATAAGGATTTTCACAGGATTCTTAATTCAGAACCATCTTTCTATTAATCCAGTGAGGTTTTGTGTCAAAGGTCTTTGTGTAAATATGCCTTCAGTTAGTCAATACGTTCTAGCTGGTTGTAAACCATGTTATATTTGCCTGGATTCATCACTGCTCATTGCAGACATTTTTAAAGGAGCCTGGACTTTAGTTGTAGTGAACTTGACGGATTACCTGACAACATGACAACACATAATCTTTTATTATGTTAGCTTCTGGATGCTGTTAGGCTCTTGCTGACATATTTGACATTGTTTATTAGACTGAAGCAGGTTTTAGAACACACAAATGATACGACGTATTATTGGCTCTCCATAGATCTCCCTCTCATTGTTCCCTGCTGCTGTAGATCCCTGAAACTTGAAACTCTTTCCCATTGCTGAATAATTGCAAGACGACTGGTCTTCAAGGTTCTGCCTGTCATCATTAGCAGCTTTTTTTGCATAATATTTGTGTGAAGTGCTTTGTAAAGTATGTTCATTTATTCATTATCTTTTGTGAGTGGTGAATGTATTCTTAGTCTCATAGCATGTACTAGACTTTGCCATCTATACATTAAGTTTTAAATGAATGGTTGCAGCCCTGCAGCCCAGAATGTTTCATAAAGAATCTCTGAAAGACTCTGCTCAAAGTTAGAACCGAAACTCAAACTTGAAGGTTTTTTGTATTGCAGTGGAATCCAAAAAAAGTATATTGTATGTATTGTCAGAAGGTGCTACACCCTCCAGCGTCTTTATCAGGTACACCTTGCTAGTGCAGAGCTGACCCGGTTTTAGCCTTTAGAACCACTTTCATTCTTCAAAAGTGTTTAACCCTTTCTCTCTCCTAGACATAGCTACTGACTGAGCTTTTACTGTAACTAACTCTATGTGCTCTCTTTCAGACTCTAACATTGAAAACTGGCTCAGAGTTTATCTGTTCTTTCTTTCTAGGTGAAACGACTAAAGGAGCTACATCCATTAACATTTACCTTTTCCTTCCCATAGAAAGTACTCCTGGATCAGTACTTCTTTGTTTCTCTTTGTGTCTCTGCTCTGTTCTCTCTACCCCCAGTCGGTTGTGGCAGATGGCCGCTCACACTGAGCCTGGTTCTGCTGGAGGTTTCTTCCTGTTAAAAGGGAGTTTTTCCTCTCCACTGTCGCTACATGCATGCTCAGTATGAGGGATTGCTGCAAAGTCAACGCCAGTGACTGTCCACTGTCTCTACATGCTCATCCGGGAGGAGGGAATGCTGCAAGTCACTGACTGGATGCAATCTGCTGGGTTTCCTTAGATAGAAAAACTTTTTATCCAATTTGAATAAATAACTGAATCTGACTGCACTGTTCAATGGTTAGGATTAATTGGAATGTATGTACCTGAGTTTTGTGAAGTGCCTTGAGACGACATGTGTAGTGAATTGGCGCTATATAAATAAACTGAATTGAATTCATGGCTTAGATTCAGCAAGGTGTCGGAAACATTCCTCAGAGATTTTGGTCCTTATTATATCCCAAAGATGCCTCACTAGGTTAAGATCTGGTGACTACAAAGGTTAGTGGTGAACAGTTAACTTGTTTGTGTCAGGGTTTGGACATTTTGCACTTTGTTTTTGGTTTTGTGTTTTTGTTTACTTTTATCTAGATGTTTCTTATTTGTGTTTTGTATTCATGTTAGTTGTGGTTTTCTGTTTTGGTTATCTTCTGCCCCCCAGTGTGCTCTCCTCTCGCTCCTAGTTCCCTTGGCGTTGCTTTCCTGTTTATTTTCTTAGAATGGTTTCCTTATTATTATTATTATTATGATTATGATTATGATTATTATTTATTATAGTTCTCTGGTTCCCTGATACTCTCTTATTTATTAGTTGTCTTGTCTTTTTGTCCCTTTCCTCATGCTTTGGTTTTATTAGGTTCCCCTGCTCCCTGCCTCCTTGTCTCACCTGTTCTTAGTTCCTTGATTACCTGCCTTTGTTCTCTCTCTGTATATTAGTTGGTTTGTTTCATTGTCCTTGCTGGTTCCTCCGATCACATTCCCTGATTAAGTTCAGTGTTTTTACCAGGTTTCTGCTTTGACAATTCAAGTAAGTTGGGACTGTGTCTTGCTTGTACCTGCAGCAATACCTGCTATGTTTTTGCTATGTTCATGACCTGTGAATAAAGCTCAAGATCGTTATGAAAATGCTGTTGCCAAGCTCTTGTCTACGCTTTGGTCCACCCACAAACCCCACCGTGACAGTTTGTGATGTTCAAGAAACCAGTTTGAGAGGGTGTACTGTTACTCTTTCCCATAAACAACTGGAAATAGGCACCAGTCCCCTCTGTGACGCTACAGCGTTAAGCAGATACACAAAATAGATGGAGGGATGTTTATCCACCTACTAGTTTTTAGTTTTTAGAGCAGAAGTCCAACCTTCAGTTGATCTTTGAGCTGCTTGTCATTTTACCTTGTAACCCAGGGCTCATTAATCTGGAAAATCCACACACCATCACCAGATTGTTGGGCTTTTGCAAGATGTTTCTCTTGAATGACACTTTTATCCCGCCACTCCTTTAGGAGGCAAGCAACTTCACACATGGCTTGTATCAGAATGCTTCTTTGATAGAGCCACACATGGCAGCACTGGTCTTTTCTTCTTCAGACAAGTAGGTTTCTGTTCGTCCCAACTAATTAGGAGGAATCATCAGGTAATAAAATTGTCTGTTCTGCTGTCCATCTCCACACCTTTCGCAGAATTTCAGTTTGTTGTTGATGTTTCTATTGGAGAGAGTAGCCTCTTTGTCTCCCTTCCTGACACAAGGTTGATGTCTCAGTGTTTGTTGCAGAGTCACTCGAGCTCAGCTGTTGCCATTGTTGAACAAGTTCTAGACCGGTGGAAGCACGATTCTATTGTACTGTACTGTACTCTGCTCATCTTGGAGATTCGTGGATGCTCTGAAGCCTTCTTTAGTATGGTTTAAAATCTCACCTTGAAGTTCTTGGTGGTCCAGAAATATGATCTATCAGCTAGAACATTCTTAGCAGCAGTGTTCTTACACGTGAGGCCATTATGTAGCACACTGATGGTGGCTGCACACTTTCCTTGAAAGGTAAACATTGTTAACACAAGAAGCCAATGATCTGAGCTTATCTGCTCCTCTTTCGAGTTATTTATGTGTGACATGGTATATTTTCCTGCTTTAATTGTCCATCAAAAGATGGTTACACTGTGGTCATGAAGGGATTTACATTGTCAGCAACATTACTCAGGTGCTTAATTGGTCCTTAGGGCTAAAGTGTGCTAAGACAGTGAGCCCCTCACCATTACACCACCAGCAGCAGCCAGAACTGTTGATACCAGGTAGGATGGATCTTTGCTTTCATGCAGTTTATAGCAAATTCTGACCTGACCAAGCTGTAGCTTGGTTGTAATTAGTGGTTAAATGAGCTACTGTTGCCTTTCCATCACCTCAAACCAGTCTGCCCATTTTCCTCTGCCATTTGACATCAGCTGGGCTTTTTTCATCCACACAGCTGCCAATCACTGGATATTTCTTCTTTTTCAGACAAATCTCTATGAACTTGAGTGATGGTCATGGGAGAAAATGCCAATACATCAGCAGTTTATGAAATAGCCTTTCTGACACCAACAACCATGCAGCATTTAAAGCCACTTTAGTTCCCTTTCTTCCCCAGTCTGATACAGTATGTTGTTATATGTTGTATGTTGGTAGAGCAGCAGCCATGTGATGGATGTGTTTACTATTTGTGTTGACAAGCAATTAAACAGGTTTACCTAATAAAATGACAAGTAAGAGTAGAATTTGGAGCAAGTCCAAATAACATTTCTTGTAAAACGGAAATGTGAAAGTACTGCATGTTGTAAATGAGAAATGTGGGGGAAAACCAAATAGGGCAAGTTTTTTTTTGTGAAGTCCAAAGTCTTTTAATTAGAATATTTGAGGCAAGAATGTAGCACAGGCTACAGCTAAGCTTCATTCTAATATCCTGTTCCCCTGACTGCTATTTTTGTCTGTCTTTGTTATGGTTTTTTAAACCCTGCCAGTGGTTTTAAAGGCGTTTTAGTTCTCACCTTCACATTCCAACATTGGAGCTACTCAACCCTCCTTCTGCTCTCTACTCTATCCACCTTCCTCACAAATTCTCTTAGGGGACACTTAGTATGTTCCTGGCTGCTTTCTGGAATGTTATCAGGAAAAGGTTTTATCACAGATCAGAGGAAATTAAGTCCAAAGAGGGTGGTGGTCCAAGTGTTTTTGATCGGTCCCAAAAGCTTTATTTTAACTAGCATTTTTTTTGCGTTGGCCTGGAAGGAAAGTGACCTGACAACTGTACAAATGGCCTCATTCAAGTCAAGCCCATAATTAGTTTGCTATATTTGATGGTGCTTTGCTATTTCTGCCTCCACCTCAAGCAAATCAGAACCCATACTGAGGCTAGAGAGGGTTTCATTTCTTACAGGAGATACCACAAGAATTGGCCTTAGGACTGGTTTTATGTTCATTTTCGGGAGGTTGTGTCTGCAATGGGAAACAAAGATTGCCATTGGGTTTTTCTGTGGCTATTTTGGTTTCCTTCCACAGTCAGAAGCAAAACTGTAAATTACAGATGGTCTTTCTGTGCGAGTCCTGCCTGCAGCCGGTTCAAGGTTCACACTGTGGAGAATAAAATGGCAAGCTAGAACAAGGCAAAAAACTCCCAATTTCCCAGCAAGGGTATTCATCTGTGCTATAAACAGCTTAATTAGGCAAATATGAGTCATTATTTAAACAGACCAACTCTTTATATATTTAATAAAAACCTAGGTGAAATGCACCCCCACCAAACTGTCTACTAATTTAGACAGTTTGCTAGTGTGGAAACCAGTGAGTGACGGCACCTGTTTTGTTTATAATGGACACCATTTCTACTTAACACCTAAAATTTCTTGCAAAATGAATCTCCTTTAGAAATTCTTCACATTTTGGCTCATTTCAACTAAAAACTCCCATGGTGCACAATATATTGCACTGTTCACAATATGCATATCACAAAGAACCGCCTCGAGTGCAATAAGGATTAGCTTAAACCTAGAGAGGAAAGACCGTAACATTTTTTTATTTTTTGCTTATTTATCACAAGCCATTTCGTTATTGTGATGGTTTCTATTTATCCTGCAGCCCCGCTGTACTGCATAATGTCTCAATAACACTTCCGATATAAATGGGGTTTTCCATGCACCTAGACAGTGTTAATATGTTGTCACATTTCATTTTCTCTCAACTTTTTAACTTTTATTTCTCAAACAAACAAAATTCACCGTTTTTTCCCCACATTGGTATGATAACAGCAATATAACTGCTGTTGCTTTGTAGTACTAAATCAGATGAAGCTGTCTTGGATTTTTGGATACTGCTTTCTGGAATGTTTGTTTGATCTTTTTGATTTCGACCATGCAATGGTCCTTGCTCTAATAAACATGCAGGTCTAAATTATAGATGTAACGTTGACACATCAGGTCTACATTCAGTGTGATGTTCCATTGTCCTGCAGGAAGGTGAACCTCTAACAGGTTGTCACACTGGGTTGTTCTGTATTTAGCTTCATCCATCTTTCCATCATCTGACCAGGTTTCCTCTTCCTGCTGAAGTAAAGTTTTCCCAAAGCATGATGCTGCCACCACCATGTTTTATCATGGGGATGGTATGTAAAGGGGGATGTGCAGTGGTAGTTTCGCCACATATTCAGTTTTGTATGAAGGCCAAAAAGTGAAAGTCTGATCCTCTTCATGGCCTTCACAGAAGATTTATACTCAGATTAAATTATACACAGGACTCTATTTAGAAGTGTGGTTCAAACTTCCGCCACAATATGCTGTTGTGTTTTATTTTTAACAAATTTTCTGAGGGTGAAAAGGTTTTTACATCATCTTTGTATTCGCTTGCAGTGCTGCTGGAGGAGAGATCTTCAACCAGTGCGTGTCGGATCGAGATGACGAGGCCTTCAGGGAGGAGGATGTGAAGAGGCTTATGAGACAGATCTTAGAGGGGGTCTCCTTCTTCCATCAGAACAACGTTGTCCACCTTGACCTGAAAGTCAGTAGAGTTAAACCAAATGTCTTTTCTGTTGGGGAGTTAGTTCAGGGAGGACAGAGTTAAAGGATATCAGTTAGAGAGCAAATCACTTTGGTGCTTATGTGGTTTATGGGTGTGAAAGCTTCCATCCCACTGTGGCAGAATGTCATCACTGGCTGATGGAACAATGTCTGAGTCACTTCGCTTACTCTTCAAACTGGGTCCTGTTTTATTTGGAATGAACAAACACGTCTTTAACCTTTTTGCTGTGGATAGAGAAAAGATGTGACACTTGATTGCTTCCAGGTTAACACCAGTGTTTCCTGTGTCCTCTTAGCCTCAGAACATCCTGCTGACCAGCAATTCTCCTCTGGGTGATATAAAGATTGTGGACTTTGGGCTGTCCAGGAGGGTCAGCACCCACCATGAACTTAGGGAGATCATGGGAACCCCAGAGTATGTTGGTGAGTCACCCTTTAGGTTGATCTCTACTGCCTGAAAATATTAGTACAGATTTGGTTCTGAATGATGCAGCTCCATGTCTCTGGTTTCCCATTCAGCTCCTGAGATTCTCAACTATGAGCCTATAAGCACTGCAACAGATATGTGGTAAGAACATGCTCTAGTTTCCAGCTACAAGTACTGATGCACATTTTCTACAAGTACTGCGTTTGATTAAAAAGGTTCAGTATTTTTTAAGCCACATTTTCCATCTTTGACAAGACATCTTTATCTGGGGCATGTTAAAATCAAGGCTGCTTCCTCTGTGTGTCCATTGAGCTTTAACGGCCCGAGTACAGTAGGAAAACGCTAAAACCAAGGCCTTTTTTTCCTCACACTGATATATTAAAGGGACCTGTTATAAATGGAGAGGTAGTGGAATGCTGCAATCCAATCCTGCTTTGGCATCTTTTCCCAGCAGTACATAAGGTGGTGGCCTAGTGGTTAGAGAACAGGGTCCTGCAGAGGCCCCAGGACCCTGGTTTAAATCCCACAGCCTGCCACTCTGGCTTCCTGAGCAAGACCCTTAGCCCCTGAATGCTCCCTACTGCTCCCTAAGGGATGGGTTAAGTGCAGAGGGTGATTTTTCAATTGTGAGGTCAATAAAGTATAAATTAAATTATTATTATTATCGCATTTAATTCTCATCAAAAAACAGACAACAAAGTCTCTAGAGCTTCTACAAAGTCGCTTTAATTAGAAACTTTAAGGATGTGTTGGGAGAAATCAAAAGGATCTTTTTGTCAGCTTCATGAAACCACCTGACAACCCAAGCAGTGTCTGAGACATTGAACCTCAGCACAGTAGTAAATGTCACTATATAATGCCATGTATAATATTTCCAGCATGCCTCACAAGAATGTCCCGTTTCCTTTAGAAGGCTTGTTTAACCTCTGAATGAGTTTAGCATGTTGGTCCATAGCAAGCTGTTTGTTTTGCTGTACAGCTGCAGGTGAAACACTGTCACATATTTACAGTTATGTTAAAAATAGGAAACCTTCTGAAAGCCTGAGTGGGTTTCTACCAAATTTGTACACATGGACATTTAATACCAGTTTTAACAAAGCGGAAGAAAAGATCTTTAATGAATTTCTATAAAATATAATTAAAAAATAATCTTTTTCTGGTGAGGGATTACTTGGGACACCCCAAATACATTCCCACTTTTTTACTCAGCATTTTGTTCGAGGTTTGTCGTTTTTCAACCTCAGACATGTATATTTGTGTGCTCCTGACTGTTGAAATGAGAGAGAAAATCAAGGTATGACCCAGTGAGCTGCTTGGCCTTCAAAAGTATGACTGCAGCAGCTTATGAGTATGGTGAGGGATTCAAAGTGATCTCAAAAGAATTTTAAATGAGGTATTTCACCCTATGGAAAATAGGATACTGGTGGAGGACATTGAAAACAGCAGAACAACTGCTGACATGTCCAGATTTGGCCATTCAAGCAAGTTCTCTCTGAAGGTCATCAGCAAGACACTTCATCACAAGACCTACAGCAAGCATCCGCTACTGTTCATATGAGCGTGCCGTGCATGCCTGTACAATCAGAAGGAGACAGGGACATGTGTAACTTTGATAGGTGTGCAAAGAGTCTGCTTTAACTTTCTGAGAAAAATATGAAGGCCCAATGAAATTATTCCAGAGAGAACACAGGAAAAGACCAGGAGTAATGTTCTTTGGACATTTGAGTCTAAAATGTAATTATCTGGACACAAATGCAAAAGATGTATTTTAACATAAACCAAATACAACAATCCAGGAAAAGAACATTCTACCAGCTGTGAAACGCTGAGCAGGAAGTTTCATGGTGGAATGATCATGGAGTACCTTAAATGTTTTCTTCTGTTCAGGAGTATTGGAGTTCTTGCCTACGTGATGCTAACAGGGATCTCTCCCTTCCTGGGCAACGACAAACAGGAGACGTTTCTTAACATCTCTCAGCTGAATGTAAGCTATGGTGTGGAGGAGCTGCAGCAGTTGGACCAGGCCTCCCTGTCCTTCATCCAAATGCTGCTCCGCAAACAGCCACAGTGAGTTCTGTCCCATTTGAATTCTATGCATTGCTGTGTTTATAGCACTGCAACTTGTCCTTATTTTGTCCTGTTACAACCACAAACATCAATGCATTTATTAGGATTGTATGTGACATACAACACAAAGTAGTGCAAAACTGGGAATTCAAAGAAAAATGATGGTGGTTTTCATATTTACATACAGATAAAAATCTGTAAAGTGCGGCATACATTTGTAATCAGCTCCCCTGAGTGAATCATTAGTAGAATCACCTTCCCCAGCAGCTCTTCTGAGGAATGTGTCTACCAGCTTTGCAGGTGTGGATGCACAAATGATTGACCATTCCACTAGCTCCGGTGAACGTCTAGGCCTGTTGTCCTGCTGGAAGATGAACCTCTGCCCCAGGATTGTTCTGTATTTAGCTCCATCCTTCTTCCCATCAACTTTGATTAGATGCCCAGTTCCAACTGGAATAAAAAGCATTCCCACTGTAATGTCGCCGCCACCGTGTTTCACCATAGGGATTGTGTGTTTAGCAAGATGTCCAATGTCAGATTTCACAAGTATTTGACTCATAATTGTCCTGTTGATAGATTCTTCTACCCGAGCTGTCAGTCTCTGCAGCTCCTCCAAAGTTACCCTGAGCCTATTCGCCACTTCTCTGTTTAATGCTCCCTTTACTGGACCAGTCAGTTTAGGTGGACGGCCTCTGCCGGTTTTTTAGTGGTTACGGTCTTTCCTTTTCCCTCTCGGGAAGATATTTAAACCTTGGGATAATATGTTCTAACCCAACCCTACTTTAAACAGCTCCACATCTTTCTCCCTGACCTGTCTTATGTGTTCTTTGGTTTTCATGACACTGTTCACTAATGACCTTAACAAACCTGTGAGGCCTTTACAAAACAGTTGGATTTATTCTCAGATTACATTAAATACAGACAGGTGGACTCAGGTCACTAGTTAGATAACCTGTGAAGGCAATTGGTTCCACTGGATTTTATATGAGGGCAATCAGATTTCGGGGGCTCAATACATATACACATCATACTATTTAGATTTAAATTTAAAAGCAATCTAAACTATGCATGAATTTTACAACTTTGGGTTGCTCTATCCCATAAAATCCCTTTAAAGTACAATTCAATTCAATTCAGTTTATTTCTATAGCGCCAATTCACAGCACATGTTGTCTCAAGGAACTTCCCAAAAGTCAGGTACATACATTCCTCAAGAATGGTTCGGTAGTCCTTGGCAGTGACGCGCCCATCTAGCACAAGAATTGGGCCAAGGGAATGCCATGATATGGCAGCCCAAACCATCACTGATCCACCCCCATGCCTTACTCTGGGCATGCAGCAGTCTAGGTGGTACGCTTCTTTGGGGCTTCTCCACACCTTAACTCTCCCGGATGTGGGGAAAACTCATCAGAGAACAATACATGTTTCACATTGTCCACAGCCCAAGATTTGCGCTCCTTGCACCATTGAAACCGACGTCTGGCATTGGCATGAGTGACCAAAGGTTTGGCTATAACAGCCCGGCCGTGTATATTGACCCTGTGGAGCTCCCAACGGACAGTTCTGGTGGAAACAGGAGAGTTGAGGTGCACATTTAATTCTGCCATGATGTGGGCAGCCGTGGTTTTATGTTTTTTGGATACAATCCGGGTTAGCACCCGAACATCCCTTTCAGACAGCTTCCTCTTGCGTCCACAGTTAATCCTGTTGGATGTGGTTCGTCCTTCTTGGTGGTATGCTGACATTACCCTGGATACCGTGGCTCTTGATACATCACAAAGACTTGCTGTCTTGGTCACAGATGCACCAGCAAGACGTGCACCAACAATTTGTCTTCTTTTGAACTCTGGTATGTCACCCATAATGTTGTGTGCATTTCAATATTTTGAGCAAAACTGTGCTCTTACCCTGCTAATTGAACCTTCACACTCGCTCTTACTGGTGCAATGTGCAATCAATGAAGACTGGCTACCAGGCTGGTCCAATTTAGCCATGAAACCTCCCACACTAAAATGACAGGTGTTTCAGTTTCATTGTCCAACCCCTGTAACTCCTTTAGTCGTTTCATCTAGAAAGAAAGAACAGATAAACTCTGAGCCAGTTTTCAAGTTTAGAGTCTGAAGAGAGCACATAGTTAGTTACAGTAAAAGCTCAGTCAGTAGCCATGTCTAGGAGAGAGAAAGGGTTAAACACTAAAAGACAGGGCCATGTGGATCATCGGTAGAGGGTGAGCATTAAGTTGTTGCCAGCAGAAGCTTGGATGATGCCCCTCTCCAGAAAGGTGTCACAGGTAGACACAGAGTCAGGCCAGGTGTAGCTTCTAGGAAGAGAAAAGAGAGAGAATAAAGTTAAAAGCTGAAATAACAGCAAATAATGCAAAATTGAAGAGTAGTGTGAGAATGTAGCGAAGAGGGTGAAAGTGGTCATTATGTCCTCCAGCAGCCTAAGCCTATAGCAGCATAACTACAGAGATAGCTCAGGATAACCTAAGCCACTCTAACTATAAGCTTTATCAAAAAGGAAAGTTTTAAGCCTAGCCTTAAAAGTAGACAGGGTGTCCGCCTCACGGACTAAAACTGGGAGCTGGTTCCACAGGAGAGGAGCCTGATAACTAAAGGATCTGCCTCCCATTCTACTTCTAGAGACTCTAGGAACCACCAGTAAACCTGCAGTCTGAGAACGAAGTGCTCTGTTAGGAACATATGGAACAATCAGATCTCTGATGTATGATGGAGCCAAATCATTAAGGGCTTTATATGTGAGGAGGAGAATTTTAAATTCTATTCTGGATTTAACAGGGAGCCAATGAAGGGAAGCTAAAATAGGAGAAATATGATCTCTCTTTTTAATTTTCATCAGAGCTCTTGCTGCAGCATTTTGAATCAGCTGAATGCTTTTAACTGCATTTTGTTGACATCCTGATAGTAAAGAATTACAATAGTCCAGCCTTGAGGTAAAAAATGCATGGACTAGTTTTTCAGCTTCAATCCTGGACAGGATATTTCTAATTTTGGCAATGTTCCAGAGATGAAAAAAGGAAATCCTAGAAACCTGTTTAATATGGGATTTAAATGACATGTCCTGGTCAAAAATAACACCAAGGTTTTTTACTTTATTACCGGAGGTCAATTTAATGCCATCCAGGTTAAGTGATTGACTAAGCAGTTTCTTTTTTAAAGACTCCGGTCCAAAAACGACAACTTCTGTCTTGTCTGAATTTAGAAGCAAAAAATTTTAAGTCATCCAAGTTTTTATATCTTCAAGACATGCTTGTAGTCTATCTAACTGGTTGGGCTCATCAGGATTTATGGATAAGTAAAGCAGAGTGTCATCAGCGTAACAGTGAAAATTTATATAGTAATATATAGCATATATATAGTAAAGAGAATTGGCCCAAGTACTGAACCCTGTGGTACTCCACAATTAACCCTGGAGTTTAAAGATGATTTATCATTTACATGAACAAACTGGAATCTGTCAGACAAATAAGATTTAAACCAGCCTAGCGCTGTTCCCCTGATCCCTACAGCATATTCGAGCCTTTCTAAGAGAATATTATGGTCGACTGTATCAAATGCAGCACTGAGATCTAACAGAACCAGTACAGACACAAGTCCATTATCTGAGGCCTCATAAGAATATCATTAGTGACTTTCAGCAGAGCTGTTTCAGTGCTATGATGAGCTCTGAAACCTGACTGAAACTCTTCAAACAGGTCATTGCTGTGTAAATGCTCACATATTTGATTAGCAACTATTTTCTCAAGAATTTTAGATAAGAATGAAAGATTGGATATCGGTCTGTAATTTATTAAGTCATCTCGATCAAGCGAAGGTTTCTTAAGCAAAGGTTTAATTACAGCTACCTTAAAAGCTTGTGGTACATACCCATTTCCTAAAGATAAATTAATCATATCTAAAATGGGGCTGGTAATCAGAGGGAACACTTCCTTAAATAATTTGGTTGGGATTGGGTCTAACATAGAAGTTGATGGTTTAGATGAAGCTAATATTTCTGATAACTCAGGAAGCTCCACAGGATCAAAACAGTCCAAACACAGATCAGGTTCTACAGTTATTTCCAATGTTGTTTCACTTGTTGAGGATGAAGTAATCATCTTCGGGAGTATGTCAAAGATTTTCTTCTTAATAGAATCAATGTTGTTTAAGAAGAATCCCATAAAGTCATGACTGCTGAGAGCTAAGGGAATGGATGGCTCAACAGAGCTATGACTCTGTGTAAGTTTAGCAACTGTACTAAAGAGAAACCTAGGATTATTCTTGTTCTCTTCTATTAAGGATGAAATTTTCTAACATTGTGCTTTAAAGTACGCAGCTCTAAATTAAACCAGGGAGCCAGCCTTCTATGAATAATTTCCTTCTTTTTCAAGGGGGCTGCATTGTCTAATGCACCACGCAATGATGAAGTAACACTCTGAACAAGAGAATCAATTTGTGAAGGGAGCAGAAACAGAATTTTTGTCCTCCACTGTGTTTTTCTGGGATAATGAGCAAATTAAAAGTGGAACAGATTCTTTAAATGTTGTTACATTGAATCTGTGGTTGTAACAAGACAAAATATGAACAAGTTATTTTGCTTTGCAACATTTTCCAAGTCCTGTAAGCCAGCAGCTGCTTTATGTGCGTTCGTCTTCAGAGAGCGGGCCACAGCGGAGCAGTGCCTTAAACACCCTTGGCTTCAGTGGACAGGGCCCCAGGGACTCCTAATGGAGGAGGAAACGCTCCCAGTGCAGGACCCAGAGACATCCAACACCACCAGCAGTTCCACCTGTAGTCTGGCGCCTCCCAGTAGCACAAGCACAACTGAGGAAGAGGAGGAAGGAGAAGGGCCAGTGACAGAGGAGCTGATCGTCATGGCTGCCTACACCCTGGGTCAGTGCCGCCAGTCATCCAGCTCCACCTCTGAGGAAGCAGCGCTGGCTGCAGAGCAGAAGGCCATCTCCAAACGCTTCAAGTTTGAGGAGCCCTTTAGCACCCTGCAGGAGGTCCCTGGAGAGTTCATCTACTGACCCCCAGTCAGCACACCATGTCATTTCAGTATCTTAAAAAAACCTTATTTTACAAATATGTATTTAACATATAATCAGATCCATTTCCTCTTATTTAAGCTGTTTGATTTAAAGTAATTTTTTTATGTTCCTTTCCTGATGTTTTTTCTTCCCATAATGCATGAAGGCTCACCTCAGTCTACTGATCTCAGAGCATCTAGACATGAATGAATCACTGTGGTTGTGCAGCTCTGTCCTAGTTCTCTATAAACATGAAGCTGTATGAGTCCCAGCTGTTAGCCTGTAGCTAACTCACCTAGCCACAGCTTTCACTACGCAGCTACTAACACACTGATGTGTCCCAGAAAGGGTCAGCAGCATTGTGTTTGTGTAGCAGAGAGCCAGCTTTATGTCTTCATTATGATCCCTCTGCAGAGTGGGAAGCCAGACCCGGTGCAGCTTCTACAGGAACTCAGGCAGCTCTCAGTATTGTCTGCACTGCTCGTCTCTGTGCATTTCTATGAACGCTGTGAAAGCCAACAGGCGCCTATTTGGTGCATGGTTTTATTTTTGCTGTTTGAATTAGACACAAGGCAAGACTCTTAATTAAGTTAGATGAAATACATTTTTGCTGAGCTGTTTGAGCTGAACCTTTGTGGTGCTTTCTTATCGCATTTACTTTTTACCTAGCAGTGGACCCTCAGCCAGTTAGTATAGTCTAGAGTCTGTCTCTACAGACACTCAGCAAGTCAGATGTTAATGATGGACTTTTTACGCCAAGCTTTCTGGATTTCTCTGCGGCTGCCTGTGCTGCCTTTTCTCCTGAGACCAACCATGTCTTATTGGTCATATATCCTGGATTTGGTGCCATGCTCAGAAACATTTGTCATTTTAGTTCTTGCTGTTTTTTCAGCTCTGTCTTTATAGTATCTGGAGTATCTAAGAAATGTCTGTTTTTCTCTCTGTTTACTAAGATCTGTTACTATGGGAACATATTTGTACCTGAAATGTCTTGTGTTATAAATAAATAATTCTAAATTGTCAAGAGTTGTGTATATTAGTGAACATCAGAGCAGGTAAACAGGGCAACAAATATGACTGTTCAGCTTTAAGAATGGGCATATTATGCTGCAGAGGGGATGGTAAAATAAATTCTGTTAGTAGTACATCTCTATTTGTTCATTGTTTCCATCTATTAGCAATGACCTCAAGTTACCACTAGAGGGCAGGTGCAGTCTATACAGGAAGTCATTCTCTAGATGAGAATGTTTGCAATAGCCACTGATCATGTCAACATGATTTTTGTAAGTGGCATTTTATTAAGAGAATTTCTAAAACATTAGACACCAGTTAGGATAAGCAGATATAGACGATGGCTGGTTAAACTGTCATGATGAAAACATGTGAATATGCTCTTACTGAACACATGAGAATTTTAATAGTGATTAGCTGTTTTGTCAGGCTAATGAAATAGACTCAGTTTAACCTATAGGTCTAAGTCCAGGTACCTTCACACTAGGTTCTAACGTTTGTTGGGATGATGTTGCATCTGTTGCCTAAACAGATTTCCATAAAGTGGCAGCGAGGACAACAGGAAGTGATGCATCACAGATTATATCGCACAGCCCAAAAACATGCTTATTAGGTTAGCTAAGGTGTAGACATGAAGGTTTATTTAAGTCACAGGTAAAAGTGCAAATAACCCTAAAAACCCAATCCGATCAGCTCCATAGCAGCATAAAGTCAAAACGGTCCCAGCAGAGATGGATCACAAATTTTCTAACAGATGGGGAAGATAATCTGAAAGATAGACATGTTTTCCAGGGTTGCACACCTATATGTTCACTTACTGGACAGGAGATCTCATGCTAACATTGGTCAGTTCGTCCACTGATACTTTGGTACAAAGGTGACTAACCTGAAGTTCGGGTAGGCAGGAGTTTTCATTCATTCTGCCTGCTCTGTGTTTAACGCTAGGCTGTAGCATGTGAAAGAGCAGCTGACCCTTTGTCCTCTGTCTGGGAACAAAGGCTTTGAATTCAGATGCAAGTTGCATAAAAACTTGTTCTTGATATTGTAGGAGAAGAACGTTTCCTAATTTAAAAATGATGAAGAGACAACTGTTTTCCTCTCAAAGCCGACGCAGGGGACCTTTTATTCAGAACACATCTCTGTATACATCTTCATACAAAATCCCAAAGAATCCCCAAATCCCCAATCCCTTACATGAGTCAAGATATAAATACAACAGTCATATAATTGTTGTATATGTGAAACTTTTTGACCAATCAGATGTACCCTTTCACTTACGCACATTTTGGCACTCACAATATTGATTCTCAAGCAAAGTTCCAGCAAACATCTGCAGGAAATCAAACTGCTCTACGTGACAGTTTGTACCATAACAATTTCATTAGCTTATCTGGACCGCTGAACTCTAATGTCAAAGCGACCTGGCAGGATTCAGGATATCATAATTCTTTCCAGCTGGACTATTTCTATCCAGCCTACAAGTTCACTTCTACAATAACAAATCCATCAGTCATTCCTCACGCCAAGAACTTTCACTTATGTAATTTGTTCCCAAACAGGCCTTGCATGCTGCTCAGAGTGACTGTTTCCTTATGCCCAGAACAATTACAAAGGAATTAATTTTACATATGGTAAAAACTATAGTAACATTTTTTAATCAACCAAACAAAGCTTTACCGTTCCACACATATCCTCCCTAATTAGGTTTCCAAGCTAATTAACAGCTAAGAGAGGTCTTATGTTCTTATTGTAAATGTCACGTGAATATATGTGATGTTTATCAGTGAGTAAAATGAATAAAAATGCGAATGATTATGGAAAGTAGTGAAATTACATTATGTACAAAATTAAGCAACCCTAAATGATTGCTCTTATTTAGGTCTGAAATTTCGAGTTCAACTATTTAATTAAGATTCTATTTAAAGTTCCTACGCGCACATTATTTTAACTGTGTTAGACAATGATAAACTAAACCTATTCACTAATTAGACCAAGTCTGGCTACTCTGTAGCTCTTCCCAAAAGTCTCCTTTAGGAACACATTTCATCAACTCACCCATGGAAAAACATCCATGTCTGTCAAGCCCACAAACTATGTGTTGATGAAGGGGACCTTCAGGTCAGCTTAGGTCCTTCCAGTCGAAAAACCCACCCTTCCTAAAAGGCGGGAGAAAATGTCTGGAGGCCTCAGAGAAAACAAATTCTCGGCCAATCTGAACAAGAGATGCCCTGCATTGAATCTAATCCGAATCATTATCATCTATTTTTAAGGACCTTTCATGCCAATCAGGTCCTGGTTCATCATTCCTATTCACCACTATATATAACAGAAGACATTGACCATGTTGAAACTCTGGAGCTGAATATCACAAGAATGGATGCTCCCATTCTATGAGAGTTCATAAACAGCTTGAAACAACTCAGAACATTTAAACGACTTAAAGACAAACTTGAAGTTATAACAGAAAATTGAAAAAACATCAGTTAAATTCTCAGCAGCAAAACAGTGTAGTTCAGTCTCTGTCCTTGGTCTTCCTGGAACATTCTGTAGTGTCTTAGATTGGTTCTTTTCAACTTTTTTATTCTGCCATCGCATCTATCCTGGTTCAGGGTCCCACAAAGTCTTCATGTGTCCATAGGTCTCTGAGTCCAACGCCCCAAAAAGGTTACTTGTACGGCCAGTCTGTGGATTGGTGTCATCCTTAGAAGACAGAGAATACTGACCAGTATCTTGCTAAGCCATGACATTAAAGTACTAAATTTCCAATTAAACATCATATGATCATATTCTTCATGTCTCCACAGTCCGATTCCTGTTTATTTCCACTTTCATGTCTAATTAACTGTTCCACATAATCCCTTCTAAACCATACAAAACTCTATAAACGATTAAAGAATATAAAACCAACTAATGTATCTAGTATCAAAACTTAAGTTGTGCAAAAAGGAGATTGTTGTAACTTCAGGGTCAACCCAGGCCAAAATATCAACCAAAACAGATCTGCCTTTTATGGATAAAACTTACCTGATAAAAGAAACTGAAACTAAATACATTTACCTTACCTTCCTAAATTAACAGAAAATGGACGTTGAACGTTGAATGTTGTTGAAAAAGATGGCAGTAAAACCCTTACTAGTATCTCCTCTTAGTTACTACATCATATATGTTATCCAAGCATTAAACCTCAGTGGCATATTTCAGATCCTAGTTGTAACAGAAGTGTCATATGTAAATTGGGTAAATTAGGTTGCATTGTTAGCATCACCTTTCCCGTATTTCCTCAACGTCCTCCTTTATCATAGTCCAATGCGATGATGACGTGAAAAGGGGTGTGATGACTTCAAACTTCAGTCCCTAGTACATAGGAATCTCAGAAAACAAAAATAAGTATGTGCAGAAATTAAACTTTGAAACCAAATTTAACAGTGAAAATCTTCTAGATCAGAATTGTACTGCAGCAAATAAAAAACACATAAGGTTCTGAAGAAATAAAATAAATTGTCAAACTACTTTCCATTCAGGAAGAACATTCTTCTAAAAGCTCTCCTAACGAGAACCCAGGTCCAGCCTCCACATCAACAAAGGGTAACGTTCTGTAGGTCAATTTGGTTCCCTCTCATCACCTGTAAAAGGCTACTGATAGAGAGATCTGAACTGCTCCTTTTAGCAGTGATGATCAATTATATTCACGCAGGGTTTTCATGCAAAAGAAAGAAACAGAAGTTAGCAAGGATAGTTCAAGCAATCACCTTTTCCCCTGGAAGCATGCTTAGTGCCATTCTAACTCACCCTATCAGCACAGATTTTGTCCTAAACTATGTATTTGTCAGACATTATCCTGAAAAGAGATAGATTGACATTGCTAAGTACTTTGTTTTTTGTACAGTAAGTCAAAATAAGTCGAAAAATCTTAGATTTGATCCAGTGCCTGAAAATAGTATTTCTAGTGTGCATTTTATTTTCTTACAGAAATTAGACATTTTATAAAACCGTGTGTGACCTCACCTTATGTGTTTTTCTATTCTTAAATCGATCTCATAAACTTCTGACTTAACCCCTCTTTGATCAGAAAGATACATAAGAACATTTAGATGTGTTATTCAGGCTTCACAGATAAGCTCAGGTTTCCCCTCTTATTCGACATGAGCCTTGTCACTTTTGCACTTCAAATGGTCCTCTTACTCACAGATAAGTAATGTTTATTTTTTGATATTAGATGCTGTTTTTAAATGAGAGATTCTTGTTTGAGATGATGCATCCCATTTTAGTCAATGATGAAGGAGATCTGCAGTTTTCTAGACTGTCACTGTGGGGCTGCCGACGTAAATTTAAGAGGATAGAGAATGGTGGCCAAAGCCAGTCTACCTCTATCTCACTCCACGTCTGTCTCTCTCCTCTCTCTCTGTAGTTCTTTAGGCAATTTTAGTTTTTTTTTTCTGTTTAGTTTGTTTTTTTCAGCTTTTATTTGTTCATTCTTCCTTGTTGCTTTGCAGTTCATGCCATTTTTATTTTAACATATTAGAATTGACTTCAGCTTCTTCAGGTTATATTTTCTTCAGTTTGCTCCAGTATCATCTAGCTCGGCTGGCCGTCTTTTTAGATTTGGTCATTTTGGTACAAACAAGGAATTTGACTCCGGTACACTTTGCTCTTTGGTTTTTGTTTTTGTACTACAGAATATACATATCTACAATGTACAATATACACATATATAAATAAATAAAAAGGTGCATTTGCAACATCTGTATGCTGTTGTTTTGTGCTCTATTGAATGTTCAACAGAGAAACAGCCTGGGGGAAGAAACTGTCTCTGTGGCGGCTGGTTTTAGTGAACAGCGCTCTGTAGCGTCGGCCTGAAGGCAGAACTCTAAACAGTTTATGTGCAGGGTGTGTGGGGTCTGCAGAGATTTTAGCAGCTCTTTTCCTGACCCTTGACCTGTATAAGTCCTGGATGGAGGGAAGGTCGGCCCTGATGATTCTCTCTGCAATCCTGATTATTCGTTGCAGTCTGGACCTGTCCTGTTTTGTGGATAAACCAAACCACACTGAGATGGATGAAGACAGGACAGACTGAATGATGGCAATGTAGAAGATGACCAGCAGCTCCTGTGGAAGGTTGTACTTCTTGAGTTGCCTCAGGAAGTACAGTCTCTGCTGGGCCTTCTTTCGAACAGTGTCTATGTGTGAAGACCATCTCAGGTCCTCAGAGATGGTGGTTCCTAAGAACCTGAAGTGATCCACAGCCGACACGGTGTTGTTGAGGATGGTGAGGGGGGTGTATGGAGGTGGTGTTTTCCGAACGTCCACCACCATCTCCACAGTCCTGAGTGGGTTTAGTTCCAGGCAGTTCTGACTACACCAGTGTATCAGGCGATCCACCTCCTGCCTGTATGCAGACTCATCACCGTCCTGGATCAGTGCAATGAGAGTGGTGTCATCTGCAAACTTAAGGAGTTTCACAGACGAGTCTGCTGAGGTGCAGTCATTTGTGTACAGGGAGAAGAGGAGTGGGGATAGAACACACCCCTGGGGGGCACCAGTACTTATTGATCTGGTTCGGGAGAAGATGCTCCCCAGTCTCACCAGATGCTCCCCAGTCTCACCAACAAGTTATTTTGAGGTAACTTCACCTAGTTAAGCTATTTTTCGTTGATAGTCTTCCTTTTTAAACAGATCAAATGACAATTTTCCTTTGCTAATGTTTCTGCTATTTTGTTAATTTATCAGATTTCAGCTGATATTCTGTAGTCAACTTCATCTTGTTTCTGCAAGCTTTCCGCTGGAGAAGTCAGTTTATAACATTCAAAGTTTTCTTGTTTATTTACATTCTGTGCCGTTGGATGTTTGAATAATATTGTATCTTCATGAAACTAACTTAACTTAACGACTGCTTCTCTAATATTCAAATTATATGATACTTCTTCTCTCCTGCCTGTATTGTCAGTTTTCATTCAGTTAAAAAGGCTGGCATCCAGTGCCAAGACTCTTAGCTCCGTAAGGGTTTGTTCCTCCACACATTCTCGTATCTAAAAGATTAGTTTTAACTTCTATTCCAAGTGTTTAGCACTTATTACTTATTCGTCTGGATTCAGGGTGGGAATACTTAATGGAGTCTCCAATTTTGTGCTTGGTGCAAGGAATGTGATGTTTGGTGTTGTCTCTCCAATGCCTGGAACTTCTCAAAAAAGAAGATAAAACAGTTCCAAAGGAGGCAGTTCATTCCTTCCTCTCATTACATAGAGTCATAGTCTGAGACAGCCTCGTCTAACACTGCTGCAGTTTTTCACTAACAAAGATTAAGTTAATTTATAATTGTATGTACACACAGTCAAGAATTATTCTGCTATTACTATTGTCATATTCATTTCATGTGAAACTAATTTAAAATGTATTCATGCAAGAGGATTAAGATCAAATTATTGTCCCTTATCAGTCGTTTTGTTATAATTGTGGCTCATGGTTCTACTTCCAGATTTATAGAAATATTGTTCTGTTGTCATTATGAAGAAAATAAGGTTGTTTCCTATGTAACAGTATTAAAGAGTTCTAGTTCCTTGACATATTTCATGCTTCCTGTCCTACAACACCTGAAATTGAGCCAAATGTTGTCTGCTTCCAGTTGTTTTTGGACGACTTTTATCATAAGAATGTTCATAATTCCTCAGAGTTCTAACTGTCTCTCTCTGTAGTTGGTAGGATATAAAAGGGATCAATCTGCATAATAATGCCAGAATGCACCATGATAGGATCTCTGTTTTAAATTAACACCTTTTATGATCATTATCCTTGAAGGAGTCTTATAGACTACCCGTTCTGCTGTTTCTCTCTCTGAGTCTCCTCCTCTCTCCTGCTCTCTGTGTCAGATGTTCAGTTACTCCTCTGCCTCCTTTAGTGATAATGGTACGTGTAATAAATGTAGCATTTTTGTAGCTTTGGAGGCCCGGCTCCCGTCAATCGGAGGTCACCAAAGTTAGTGTTGCTTCGGTGTGTAAGTTTGCCAAAACAATGTCAACTCCGTAATTTTCTCTGGTCCCCTCCCTGATCTGACCAGTGACGACATGTTTAGCCGCATGCTGTCATTCAACTGCTGGCTGTCTAGATGGTGTCCAGAAAACGATGTGGGCTACATTGATAACTGGCGAACATTTTGGGGAAAACCTGGTCTGATCCGGAGAGACGGCATCCATCCCACTTTGGATGGAGCAGCTCTTCTTTCTAGGAATCTGGCCGAATTCATTAGTTCTCCAAACCTCTGACAACCCAGGGTTCAGACCAGGAAGCAGGGTCGTAGTTTAACACTCCTCTCTGCAGCTTCTGTACTGCTACCCACCCATTACCCTATTAAGACAGTGTCTCGCCCACGGCCAAAATTGAATAGATTAAAAAATAATCTAAACGGAGGAAATCAGGAAAATCTCATAAAAATAAACACAACTCAGACTAAAAAGAAAAATAAAACAATAAAATGTGGCTTACTGAACATAAGATCTCTCTCTTCAAAGACTTTGCTAGTTAGTCACCTGATTTGTGGCAATCAGATTGATTTATTTTGCCTCACAGAAACCTGGCTGCAGCAAGAGGATTATGTTACTATAAATGAGTCAACTCCTACTAATTATTTAAATTTTCACATTCCTCGAAATACTGGGCGAGGAGGAGGAGTAGCAACCATCTTTCAGTCCGATTTATTGACTAGTCCCAGACCAATCCATAGCTACAACTCTTTTGAATATTTAATCCTTAGTTTTCCTCATCCAAATTGCAAAGCACTAAAACCACTTCTGTTTGTTTTTTTGTACCGTCCACCAGGCCCTTACTCTCAATTTTTAGATCAGTTTTCAGACCTTTTATCTGATTTAGTGTTAAATACAGATAAAGTTATTAAAGTGGGGGATTTTAACATTCATGTTGACACTGAAAGTGATAGCTTAAATATAGCCTTTAATGCTATCTTAGTACTAGGAATTAGAAAAAGGCGGACCCAAGATTCAGCCAGACACAGAACTGAAAGATTAAAAGGTTTATTCAGCCACAGGAAAAGGTCACTCAGGTTAAACTCCACACACCTTCCAGGGATGCTTTTGTCTTGGGTAGAACTTGAAACCCAGAGAGGAAACCTCAGTGGGTAGCAGGCAGGGATCTCCACAGCTCAGGTAAGAGAGGCAGGTGACTTTAGGCTGAATAATCCAAGGGGTAGGCTGGCTCAATAATCCAGGGTCAGAAACTGGGTCAATGATCGGAACAAGAGACGTCAGGCAAGGGGCAGGCAGAGGCATGAACCAGATGCAGGAAACAGGGTCGAAAACCAAAATCCGAACAGTCTGACAAGGAGCGGGCAGAGAGGAAAAATCCAAGAAGCAAGGCAAGGTCAAAAAACAATGATCAGACAGGAAGGAACGCTGGATATCTACTCACACGATGGCTTTAAAAAATCTGGCACCGTCTGCTTGTCAGAGTCAGTATATATCAGGGAAGACACAGGTGCTTGGAATGCCACAGATTGCACTGCAGCAGCCACCAGGTGCATCTCATCTGCTGATTGCAGCCAGGGAGACAGGGTAGAGCAGACGTGCCAGAATTATAACACTTGGACTCAATTGGCTTTGCTCAAAACAGAAGCAAACCTACCCAACTTTGTCTTCATTCTCTGGACCTTGTGCTGACATATGGAATTGAGTGTAAAGACATAACAATATTTTCTCATAACCCTGTCCTGTCTGACCATTTCCTAATAACCTTTGAGTTTAATTTAACCGAGTAATCCACACCTAAAAGAACATTTCATTATAGTAGATCATTATCAGACAATGCTTTAACAACCTGTAAAGAATCTGTTCCACTTTTAATTTCCTCATTATCACAGAAAAACACAGTGGAGGGCAATAATTTTGTTTCTTCCCCTTCACAAATTGATTCTCTTGTTCATAGTGTTACTTCATCATTGCGTGGTGCATTAGACAATGCAGCCCCCTTGACAAAGAAGGTAATTATTCATAGGAGGCTAGCTCCCTCATTTAAGTCAGAGCTGTGTACTTTAAAGCACAATGTTAGAAAATTGGAGAGAAAATGGCGTTCTACACACCAAGAGGATTCCTACTTAATCTGGAAAAATAGCCTTCTGTTGCATAAAAAGACACTTCGCCAAGCCAGAACAGCTTATTTCTCATCATTAATAGAAGAGAACAAGAATAATCCTAGGTTTCTCTTTAGTACAGTTGCTAAACTTACACAGAGTCATAGCTCTGTTGAGCCATCCATTCCCTTAGCTCTTAGCAGTCATGACTTTATGGGATTCTTCTTAAATAAGATTTATTCCATTAAAAATAAAATCTTTGACATACTCCCGAAGATGATTACTTCATCCTCAGCAAGTGAGACAACATTGGAAGTAACTGTAGAACCTGATCTGTGTTTGGACTGGACTGATCCTGTGGAGCTTCCTGAGTTATCAAAAATATTAGCTTCATCTAAACCATCAACTTGTATGTTAGACCCAATCCCAACCAAATTATTTAAGGAAGTGTTCCCTCTGATTACCAGCGCCATTTTAGATATGATTAATCTATCTTTAGTAAATGGATATGTACCACAAGCTTTTAAGGTAGCTGTAATTAAACCTTTACTTAAGAAACCTTCACTTGATCGAGATGACTGGAAAAATTACAGACCTATATCCAATCTTCCATTCTTATTTAAAATTCTTGAGAAAATATTTGCTAATCAAATATGTGAGCATTTACACAGCAATGACCTGTTTGAAGAGTTTCAGTCAGGCTTCAGAGCTCATCATAGCACTGAAACAGCTCTGCTGAAAGTCACTAATGATATTCTTATGAGGCCTCAGATAATGGACTTGTGTCTGTACTTGTCCTCTTAGATCTCAGTGCTGCATTTGATACAGTCGATCACAATATTCTCTTAGAAAGGCTCGAATATGCTGTAGGGATCAGGGGAACAGCGCTAGGCTGGTTTAAATCTTATTTGTCTGACAGATTCCAGTTTGTTCATGTAAATGATAAATCATCTTTAAACTCCAGGGTTAATTGTGGAGTACCACAGGGTTCAGTACTTGGGCCAATTCTCTTTACTATTTACACTGCTCAGAAAAATAAAGGGAACACTTTGAAATCAAACTGTCCACCCCAGGAAGCAACACTGATGGACAATCAATTCCACATGCTGTTGTGGAAATGGAATAGACAACAGGGGGAAATCTTTGGCGATTAGCAAGACACACTCAATAAAGGAGTGGTTCTGCAGGTGGGGACCACAGACCACTTCTCAGTACCTATGCTTTCTGGCTGATGTTTTAGTCACATTTGAATGTTGGTGGTGCTTTCACACTCGTGGTAGCATGAGACGGACTCTACAACCCACACAAGTGGCTCAGGTAGTGCAGCTCATCCAGGATGGCACATCAATGCGAGCTGTGGCAAGAAGGTTTGCTGTGTCTGTCAGCGTAGTGTCCAGAGCCTGGAGGCGCTACCAGTAGACAGGCCAGTACACCAGGAGACGTGGAGGAGGCCGTAGGAGGGCAACAACCCAGCAGCAGGACTGCTACCTCCGCCTGTGTGCAAGGAGGAACAGGAGGAGCACTGCCAGAGCCCTGCAAAATGACATCCAGCAGGCCACAAATGTGCATGTGTCTGCAAAAACGGTTAGAAACCGACTCCATGAGGATGGTATGAGGGCCTGACGTCCACAAATTGGGGTTGTGCTCACAGCCCAACACCGTGCAGGACGCTTGGCATTTGCCAGAGAACACTAGGATTGGCAAATTCGCCACTGGCGCCCTGTGCTCTTCACAGATGAAAGCAGGTTCACACTGAGCACATGTGACAGACGTGACAGAGTCTGGAGACACCGTGGAGAGCGATCTGCTGCCTGCAATATCCTTCAGCATGACCGGTTTAGCAGTGGGTCAGTAATGGTGTGGGGTGGCATTTCTTTGGAGGGCCACACGGCCCTCCATGTGCTTGCCAGAGGAAGCCTGACTGCCATTAGGTACCGAAATGAGATCCTCAGACCCCTTGTGAGACCATATGCTGGTGCGGTTGGCCCTGGGTTCCTCCTAATGCAGGACAATGCTAGACCTCATGTGGCTGGAGTGTGTCATCAGTTCCTGCAAGATGAAGACATTGACGCTATGGACTGGTTCCCCAGACCTGAATCCGATTGAGCACATCTGGGACATCATGTCTCGCTCCATCCACCAACGTCACGTTGCACCACAGACTGTCTAGGAGTTGGCGGATGCTTTAGTCCAGGTCTGGGAGGAGATCCCTTAGGAGACCATCCACCGTCTCATCAGGAGCATGCCCAGGCGTTGTAAGGAGGCCACACACAATACTGAGCCTCATTTTGACTTGTTTTAAGGACATTACAACAAAGTTGGATCAGCCTGTAGTATGTTTTTCCACTTTAATTGTGTGTGTGACTCCAAATCCAGGCCTCTATTGGTTAATAAATTTGATTTCCATTGATGATTTTTGTGTGATTTTGTTGTCATCACATTCAATTTTGTACAGAACAAAGTATTCAATGAGAACATTTCATTCATTCAGATCTAGGATGTGTTATTTGAATGTTCCCTTTATTTTTTGAGCAGTGTATATGCTTCCAATAGGTCAAATTATCAGGCAGCATAGGATAAATTTTCACCGTTACGCTTATGATACTCAGCTGAACCCAACCAGTTAGATAGACTACAAGCATGTCTTGAAGACATAAAAACTTGGATGACTGTAAATGTTCTGCTTCTAAATTCAGACAAGACAGAAGTTTTTTGTCTTTGGACCGGAGTCTTTAAAAAAGAAACTGCTTAGTCAATCACTGGATGGCATTAAATTGACCTCTGGTAATAAAGTAAAAAACCTTGGTGTTATTTTTGACCAGGACATGTCATTTAAATCCCATATTAAACAGGTTTCTAGGATTTCCTTCTTTCACCTCCGAAACATTAAAATTAAAATTAAAATTAGAAATATCCCATCCAGGAGTGACGCTGAAAAACTAGTCCATGCATTTGTTACTTCAAGGCTGGACTATTGTAATTCTTTACTATCAGGATGTCCACAAAATGCAGTTAAAAGCTGTCAAAATAAGGTAAGGTCTTTCCATGTCATCCATGCAACATTCATTAACTGCTCACAGTTAAATCCATAAAAATTACAATAAACATCCTTTTTCTGTAATCCATGCAATAATTATTAAAATACACAGTTGAAGCAGTAGAGAATGAAACAAGCATATTCACATATTCGGGGACTGAGAGATTGGAGAGGCATGTATGGAGTCACATATTAACTGTCTTATCTTTTGCAGAAGTATAAACAACAAGTGTAACCAAAGGAATAATGTATGATGATTTTCCATTTTCTACATGTATTAAATTAAATTAGTAATCTTTGATTATCAAGTTAAACAAGTATTGGTTGAACTAGTTGGTTGTTTCCTCGCAGAAGACCAGCGAACAAGATCGGACGGAGACAAGACGCTCAGATGAAAAAGGACCAGAGACACAGCCCTGCTGATCGACTGCATTAAAAAGAGGATCAACCCGTATGCCCCGGAAGGACTGTGCCTCGAAATTAAGAATCTGATTTCATCTACAGCCTTTTTATCCAGACAACAGAAGTGAACTTGATCAGTGAAAAGCTGATTGCTCTAAGGTTCAGGCTTCTGGAAGTCCTGAATCAACCTCATTTATACCATCGGGGTTTCCTTCAACTCCTCAGCCTCTGGAAGCTGCTGTCTTCTGAGACATATGACAACAAAGTTCCTGTTTGTCCAACGAAACCTGGAGCATCGGTGCCTGTCCACTTAGAGGAAGAAAACTAAAGATTAAGCCGTCTCTCCTTCAAGAAATCGCTCGTTGTTACCAGAAGAAACTTCTCCATCAGGTGCATGGATGAGCCTCCGTCTTCAAAGCCTCTCCAAACTCAATAGTTTCAGCATCAGGGAAAGACAGGTTGAGTTGATTGATTCATTTCTATTACTGAAATTATTATGTGTTGCCTAATTTAAGCTGTTACTGACCCCTGCAAAAGCGTCACTAATTAAAGAAAGCATATAAAATTCTAGTTAAATCGTGGACATCCAATTATTTGAGTCACCTTATGTCTGTTTTTTCATTGTCTTGTTGCCTGGTTCTAAGAGATTTTAGGAGGTTTTTATAGGTTGCCTTAGCCAAGCTTGTTAAAACAGCGCCCTTGGGGCTCATGCCGAGTCACTAAAATTAACCTAATCCATATACCAAATCCCAGTTGTAATATTAGGGAATGAGCAGCCGTTAACAGAAGTGACTGTCGAGGAGTGGATGACTGCTGAGGGCTACTCAGTCGTCCAGACCTCCAGTTGAAGAAGGGCGAGACTTTTGGATGGAGGCTGTGAGAGGTTAGGCGAGTCATTTCCAGACAAACAGAACTTTCAGTAAACCTGCTTAGTAAGATCTTTCAGGTTTAGGGAAGTCCGGACCCGTTGGATGGAGAGCTGGACTGAGCAATCCCCTTAGAAATAGGGATGTAGGAGGGAGGGGTTAGCTCATCGGACAACGAAAGGTGGCGCCCACAGGGACCCTGATAAAGGGGTCCCAGAAGAAGGATGCTCAGCAGAACAACGTCTCTGCTTGAGCACCCCGGACCGACAGCCTGAAAGGGAGTAAGGTTGTCTGTGACTGTCAGTCACAACCCTCGCAGTAACTGCATAGCGTGCAGGTGAGGATAGGGCTTTATTGAGGGTAGACTGACCAGACCCAGACAGTAAAGCTAGTACCCAAATAGTCTGAACCCATCCCTACTCGAAGGTACCTCGAGAGGCTTTGGAGACGGACAACTCGAGACGACAAAGACATAGCAATGGACGAAGAGATTGAAACGCAGGAACTGACGGAGCGGGGAGCTGAAGGACCACTTCCGTCAACAGAACAACCTTCAGCTGATTCAAAATGCTGCAGCAAGAGTTCTGATGAAAATTAAAAAGAGAGATCATATTTCTCCTATTTTAGCTTCCCTTCACTGGCTCCCTGTTAAATCCAGAATAGAATTTAAAATTCTTCTCCTCACATATAAAGCCCTTAATGATCTAGCTCCATCATACATCAGAGATCTGATTGTTCCATATGTTCCTAACAGAGCACTTCATTCTCAGACTGCAGGTTTACTGGTGGTTCCTAGAGTCTCTAGAAGTAGAATGGGAGGCAGATCCTTTAGTTATTAGGCTCCTCTCCTGTGGAACCAGCTCCCAGTTTTAGTCCGTGAGGCGGACACCCTGTCTACTTTTAAGACTAGGCTTAAAACTTTACTTTTTGATAAAGCTTATAGTTAGAGTGGCTTAGGTTATCCTGAGCTATCTCTGTAGTTATGCTGCTATAGGCTTAGGCTGCTGGAGGACATAATGACCACTTTCACTCTCTTCGCTACATTCTCATACTACTCTCCAATTTTGCATTATTTGCTGTTATTTCAGCTTTTAACTTTATGTTCTCTCTCTTTTCTCATCCTAGAAGCTACAACTGGCCTGATTCTGTGTCTACCTGTGACACCTTCATGGAGAGGGGCATTGTCCAAGCTTCTGCTGGCAACAACTTAATGCTCACCTTCTATTGATGATCCACATGGCCCTGTCTTTTAGTGTTTAACCCTGTCTCTCTCCTACTGACTGAGCTTTTATTGTGACTAACTCTATGTGCTCTCTTTCAGACTCTAACCTTGAAAACTGGCTCAGAGTTTATCTGTTCTTTCTTTCTAGGTGAAACGACTAAAGGAGCTACATCCATTAACATTTACTTTTCCTTCCCATAGAAAGTACTCCTGGATCAGTGATTCTTTGTTCTCTTTGCGTCTCTGCTCTGTTCTCTCTAACCCCCAGTCAGTCGTGGCAGATGGCCGCTCACACTGAGCCTGGTTCTGCTGGAGGTTTCTTCCTATTAAAAGGGAGTTTTTCCTCTCCACTGTCGCTACATGCATGCCCAGTATGAGGGATTGCTGCAAAGTCAAGGCCAGTGACTGTCCACTGTCTCTACATGCTCATCCAGGAGGAGTGAATGCTGCAAGTCACTGACTGGATGCAATCTGCTGGGTTTCCTTAGATATAAAAACTTTTTATCCAATTTGAATAAATAACTGAAACTGACTGCACTGTTCAATGATTAGTTATTAATTGGAATGCATGTACCTGACTTGAAATCTATATGATTCGATTTAATTGACTTAGCCCATTTTAAAGTTACCCACCTTTCACACAATGCAATAGGAAACAACACTCTCCAATTAATTTTACCTCTGTCTGTTAGGACTTGTGAGATAGAACCCCAGAATGCAGACGAACAGGCAGCATGAAGCTAAAATTCACTCACAGATGAGGCAGGAACAAAACAAAAGCAGGCTGGCTAGACAGGCATGGTCCAAAAAGAAAGACATGAGCATGATCAGTAAACAAGACATGATTAGAAAATGTTTCCGCGCCGAATGACAGAACAGGTGTGTATTTATGGGGTGTGACCAGGTGAAACAAGAAGACAGATTAATAGGTGCAGGTGATCCGAATAAACTTAATTGACAGAAGAACAAAACGTGGCTGGAGCAAAACAGAGACTCTTGAACACAAACTAACATGAAACAAAAGCATAACCAGATCTGAAAACCAAACTTGACAAAACATGAACAAGACGACAAAACTAAAGCATGACCAGGAAAATAAACAGAAACATGATTCAAAACTTGAACTGTGAATAAGACCAACAAAGACCTCAAAACACCCACAAATCATAACACTGCCTTCCTCCCTCCTTGTTGGACGGAGTAAGGGGGAGTCAGGTTTAGCCTAAACCGGCTCAGTTATGGTTGAGGTGCAAACACACCCTCTATTTCTGCTACCTCTGCGACCCCTTCTCTTTTCAAATGGTTATAATCAGTCTGACAGAGAGAGGTATCCCAATCCTTGTGGTTTTTAGTATAACAATGACCATCAGTGAGCTCTAGATGGACACACTTTATCAGTGTATTATTTTACTTAGTACCCCTACACATAGCCCATTCTAAAATGGCCAAACTCTAACACTCAGTAGTTTAATCTAACCTCCCCAACAACCCTATACCATTCCAAACTATTTGTGAAGTGCCTTGAGATGACATGTGTTGTGAATTGGCGCTATATAAATAAACTGAATTGAATTGAATTTAATTAATCAATAACCGTTTGTTTGATTTTGTGCATAAATCATCGTTCATTTAGCTGTTTTTCAGTTGTTCATTCCTTTCTCAAAATAAGTTGCATGTTAATTAACCATATTGATTTCGCAGGTAGTTCCAGGTGGTGGTTTGTAATTAAAGGATTCCAAAATCTATTTTCGCTTTGCATCTGAAAATACTCTTTAACAATCTCTTGAAGATCAATTTCAAGGTTTAATTTGTGACAACGATAAAGAAGCCAAATTCCTTTTCAATAAATCCTCAACAACCAAAATAAATAAATACTACTTCGATCAAAGACTCAAAACTGCCAGCTCTGTTATTTGAAACATTTTGTTCTGTTGAATTTTATCCACTAAAAGCGTACCTTTAAGCAAATCACCTCCAGTCTAACATCATAAACAACTATCTGAAGTTGTGAAATGTTTCTCAATGTTCCACAATTCTCTTCCTCAACATATAGTCATGCATCTAATCCTTTGGAAAAACTAATGTTTGCTAACACTGATGTTTTTCAACAATTTTACACACAGCACAAACACTTAAAAGGTAGAAACGGAATAATATTTAAAAGTATAATTCTTTGGAGAAACTTAGTAAACTGCTCACCAGTTTTTCCATGCATGTGTGCTTCAAAGTTTTATAACACTTTTCCATTTGGCAACTCAACAGATATTTAATGAACTTATTTTTTGTGTTATCCCAAACATATTGTGTAAGTTAAGTAGGTCTATAGTATTTGAAACCCTGTTTTTTTAGATAATGGAAGGAAAAAGAAAAACATTTAACTTATTGAATACATACCTAATAATATTTATGTCGAAAGTCACGTACTTCCATTAAAGGTTATTTTCTTGCGATGCCAAGATATTTTAATTTATGTTTATCCTGTTATCTACTTTCCTTTTATAAAGGTAACTATGCTCTAAGTTCACAATAAGTCAAATATTTCAAGTTATCCATGCCAGGTTTGTAGTTAGTCTGCCTAGCAACTGAAAATTGTTTGTAAATGTCCCTTCATTTACTTTTTTCATAAACATGTGAATGCTTTACTTTTCAAAGGTAGTCGACACATGGATTGTATTGTAGGAATGACTCAACGGTATCCCTATGGCCACCTCCAGTTTCAATTAGATAAATCATGAAACAACATTACGAATGCTTCTGTATCTTACCTTTCCCTATGTAAAAGAGCATTTGATAACATTTGTATGTCTTCCATTGGAACAAGGTAGGTAGAATGCGAAAGATTAGCAGCTTCTAAAAAAAAAGAAAAGAGGAAACTTAAAGAAATACAGTTAGTTATTTGTTAGTCAGATTTTAAATGCAAGTCATGCAGTCAAATCCTGGGCCTGTTTGTGTCACTTAGTGGTGAGGCTGAATCTGTTCCACCATGAAACATCTCTGGTCCCATAATGTTCTTCTGTGTCGCTGCACGTTTCATAGTTGACAGTTTCAAAGAGGATCATGGTATCGTCGGACATGTACCTATTTCTATGCAGAAAGAACAAAGTGAAGAAATTAATTAACAACAAAGCTTTGCAGAAATTCACATTTCTTTTTATATTAAAATAAGATTCCCATGAATCAAAAAACTTAAACAAGCAAAAAAAGATTCAAATTAAAATGAAAATAGTAGTTCAAAATTGAATGCAAAGATATACAGGGGTTGGACAATGAAACTGAAACACCTGGTTTTAGACCACATTAATTTATTAGTATGGTGTAGGGCCTCCTTTTGCGGCCAATACAGCGTCAATTCGTCTTGGGAATGACATATACAAGTCCTGCACAGTGGTCAGAGGGATTTTAAGCCATTCTTCTTGCAGGATAGTGGCCAGGTCACTACATGATCCTGGTGGAGGAAAACGTTTCCTGACTCGCTCCTCCAAAACACCCCAAAGTGGCTCAGTAATATTTAGATCTGGTGACTGTGCAGGCCATGGGAGATGTTCAACTTCACTTTCATGTTCATCAAACCAATCTTTCACCAGTCTTGCTATGTGTATTGATGCATTGTCATCCTGATACATGGCACCGCCTTCAGGATACAATGTTTGGACCATTGGATGCACATGGTCCTCAAGAATGGTTCGGTAGTCCTTGGCAGTGACGCGCCCATCTAGCACAAGTATTGGGCCAAGGGAATGCCATGATATGGCAGCCCAAACCATCACTGATCCACCCCCATGCTTCACTCTGGGCATGCAACAGTCTGGGTGATACGCTTCTTTGGGGCTTCTCCACACCGTAACTCTCCCGGATGTGGGGAAAACAGTAAAGTTGGACTCATCAGAGAACCATACATGTTTCACATTGTCCACAGCCCAAGATTTGCGCTCCTTGCACCATTGAAACTGACGTTTGACATGGGCATGAGTGACCAAAGGTTTGGCTATAGCAGCCCGGCCGTGTATATTGACCCTGTGGAGCTCCCGACGGACAGTTCTGGTGGAAACAGGAGAGTTGAGGTGCACATTTAATTGTGCCGTGATTTGGGCAGCCGTGGTTTTATGTTTTTTGGATACAATCTGGGTTAGCACCTGAACATCCCTTTCAGACAGCTTCCTCTTGCGTCCACAGTTAATCCTGTTGGATGTGTTTCGTCCTTCTTTGTGGTATGCTGACATTACCCTGGATACCGGGGCTCTTGATACATCACAAAGACTTGCTGTCTTGGTCACAGATGCCCCAGCAAGACGTGCACCAACAATTTGTCCTCTTTTGAACTCTGGTATGTCACCCTTAATGTTGTGTGCATTTCAATATTTTGAGCAAAACTGTGCTCTTACCCTGCTAATTGAACCTTCACACTCTGCTCTTACTGGTGCAATGTGCAATCAATGAAGACTGGCTACCAGGCTGGTCCAATTTCGCCATGAAACCTCCCACACTAAAATGACAGGTGTTTCAGTTTCATTGTCCAACCCCTGTATATGAAATTTCCAACCAACAGGTAATCTGTTTCTGATCCCGCATGGGTACTTGTTTGCTTATTTCCACATAGTTTCCCTACTTTGATCACTAAATCTGCTTCTGAACTCATAGAGACTGTTCTAATATCAGTTCTTCACCTTTTTAAGGTCAAAACATCAACAGTGGAACATTTCTGTTAAATACCAAGTGTGTTTCGTAGTAGTAACCTAACCTGTCTATTAACATTTATATATATATATATATATATACACATCTTCTCAGGCTCTACTCCGCCCCCCTTTGAACATGTCTTAGTGAGTGGAGCGTGAGCGATTTTGCAAATTTTGACATTGTTAAACTCCTAATTCCCATTACAGTATTTCCTCAAATGCAGTATAAATTTGTTTAAAATGTCTGGTTAGTTTGAGCTTTTTAATTTGTCCCATTTTAACGTCTTGAATATCTTATCAACTTTTATAACGCAAAATTGTATTTATCATCTAGTTGGAGCTCAAAAGGCAAAACATTATTTTGCTATGGAAAGAACTCATCATGGCCATCAATGCTTTGTTCAGTAGCTGTTTAATGTTGTAACTTATTATAATTCAATTTCAAAAATACTCTATTAGTCTCCAAGTTATTAATAACAAATTTGGCTAAATTGTTTTTTATTTGGATGATTGAGAGATATTTGGTTATTCTATATTTTGTAAACAGAAAAATTAATTTAATTGATCTAAGTGAATCTTTTTAGCACATCTTACAATTTATCTCTTCAGGCTCTGGTCTGATCTGGCTGGGCTCTTCAGCGAGGCTTTTTGCTGCTCTGTCCTTTTTTAATGTACATGGAGACCATTCCTTTGCTCTGCCTTTTATTTGGTCGGCCCCAGCATTCTTCTCTGTCATCTAATGTCTGTGCAGGCCTTGCGCCAGTGCTCTGTTCTCCACACAGGCTCTGCTGTGGATGATAAGTTTGGTTCTCCAAATTAACAGGTTGTCATTCACTGAGTAATCAGTCAGAAAGTCACAAAATACCAGGCAGCTTTCTTCACGAGACTTTGCCTTGATACGACAGACACAATATTTTCAACCCTTCTGCCATAACCAAACATGTCCATTCTTTAATGGCTGCATTATTGTTTCTGCAAATTCCATCCCTTAAGCCTACAGAGAGCCTTTTTCCTAGCTTTCAGTCAGTTTCTACCAGAAATCCTTTCCTATTTAATGTATGCTTTCATTCTAATCAAAATGCATAAGGATTTTTACGTCTATCCCTTCAAGAGTGATTTAACCCATAGTTGTAGGAACCATAAAACAAATCAAAGCAAAGCTTCTGGTTCGCACCACAAAAGCTCATTTGTTGTTTTAACACAGCAAATGGAACTTAGAAAGCATACAAGGTCATCAAAATCAAAACATGCAGTTTTAGTCTCTCATCACATGCAACTCGCTTCAACTGACACACTCTACAGATTTCAGTCTGACATCGCATACAACTCACATGAATGCAAAACACCATCATTCATACGTCATTCAGAGATTCACCCATTCATCTATCTGCCATATGCTGCGGATGCAGACCTTCTCATTCATACATCTCATCCACACTTTTTCATCCTTTTTCACACCCTTTCATCCTTCTTCATGCCCCCGGGGGGACCTGATTAATAGTTTGTTGATGGTCAGGCGAGTCCATTTCAAAATTTTTATGTGTGCACACAATTTTAATTATTATATTATTGACTCCAATCCCTTTAGCAGGATTAATTTAACATCTCTGCAGAACACCAATCTCCACAGAGATCACAAAAATACTGCAGCTTTCTCAGTTTCAGGCTTCAACTCCCCAAGGGGTCATCTTTGAATGCCCCTAGGAAAGAAAAAAAACCTGGGCACGTGCACTTAACTACAGTTTCTCTTTGCCTTTCAGGCAAATATTACTCAGCGCTTAAAATCTCTGCCTCTCAGGCATTTCAAAGAGGTTTCAACTCACCTCTACTCAGTCCACTGGCTACTTATTTTCAAGACCACTACATGCCTTTTATAACGTTTTTTTTTTTTATATATCAAAATAACTATTTTCCTGCAAGGTGGCTTAATTCTTTGGAGAGAAAAAATAGTATTGGATGGACACGCTATCATATTCGGACTATTCCTAGGCCTCGCCCCCACGACTTTAGCCGGGACATAAACATTACTTCAAGACTGCCAGGAAGCCAATTCCAACTTTGTGTTTTTGACTGAGAGCCTCCTTCCGTCCACGCGTCGACACATTAAGGAAAACCAGTTGTCCTGTCTAATTTGAAAGGGATCCATCTGATGTCGTTCACTTGAATTAATAACCAGAGCGGAGGACCTATGGACAGCTGTATTTCTAAAGTGTAACAGAAGAGACAGATGATCTTACCCTTTCTGGTTCAACGGGCCCGTTTCAGCAGTCCATGTCCAACCGGCCACTTTTCTCTTCTCCCTCAGCAAAAACTCTACCTTCAAACTCTATGTTTAGAGTTTGAAGGTAAACATTATAGAACAGAGAATAGTCCAGAGGAGCCCGGAGGACTGGAAAGTTAATGGACAGGCAGAGGTCCAGCCAAGCTGAAAAATGAACAGTGAAGCACCCGGAGAATCTGATCTGGTTAGGATGTAGTTTGGTCCACATGGAGACAGTATGATATGGGTTCATCTGTGGGTTCATGCTGTTGTCCTGCATATAAAGCACATGCCTTACCCATTTCCTTAAAGGTTCCTGCATGATTCTTCAGGAGAAACAATATTCACTCTGATGAGCTCTTTGAAATGTTCTTTGTTCATTACAAACAGCTTCTAGTTTTTATATTATGCCAATAAGCCTAATTTGCTGTGGGGATTGAATCCTTTCAGGTGCAACTATACATGGCAGGAAGTGTGACAGCAGCTAAAGGGTCACAGTCTCTTTGATAAGTATCAACATATGTTATGAGATGAATTTGAGTGCATCAATCTGCAACACTGTAATAAACAAAATGGTAAGACTTACACAGATGCATCAACAAGCGTTAGTGTTAGCGGCTAGCGGTTTTAATTCATCTGAGAATAGAAAAAAACGTGCATTTGGTAAGGCTGGGTATTCAAACATTAACAAGCGGGTTATGATAAAGACTTCTGATCATCTAAAGGGACCAAATCATCTTCAGGTGACAGCCATCCATCAATTGAGCACTGCAACTGCCAGATCTCAGACCAGCATCATAAACCACTTTGTTCACATTACATGACTGGTATTTTATACTGCTACAGTCAAACAAGCTGTAGCAGCATAAATATGCACACTGTAAGGTAGAGGCAACAATTTAGAGTTTAAGGGGCTTTTTTTGAAATGACGTGCAATGAAAATAATCTAGGAAGGTAAATTCTCCAACTTTTTGAGTCATTTAGGGCTAAATAAATAGTCAAGGCTTCACAACTAAACTACTCAACATTTTGCTTTAAGCGAAGGAGCTGTTGGAGGATTTTGTTTGTTCAGGATGAAGCAACAGCAGCATAGTTTTTCTATACCAGGCACAAGAATCCTGGGAAACACATACAATGTGTAGCAAAATGTCTAAAATGGGAAAAAAATTATGTGCAACACTAACTGGGCGTGAGCAAGTCATGATGCAACAATGGGACGTAATGACAGTGAAACCGTTTGGAGACCATCCATAAACTAGCTGTCATTTCCCCAATTTATACAGACAAAGTCTCCACTTATGCCTATAAGGAAGGTGCTGCACAAATGTTTTAAAATGTTTAAAAACTCAAGTTCTCTCTCATTTTCCTCTCAAGCAGCCAGAGATTATTGCTAAATTTAAAGTATTCTTCATGCATAATTACCCAGTGTTTTTAAAGGTTCTTCAAAGTATTTCATTTAGACTTCTCTGGCTGCTTTTCACAACCCAGCAGGTAAAACTACCCCATTTTAACGTGGTGGAGGACCCAAATGCAGCCTGGAGGTAGACAGGATCATTTTGAGGGATGTTTCTTTAAATAAGACCAGAGAAACAGAAGAAGGGAAACAGGAAGCAACATGAAGGAAAATACAGCTAAATTGATATGATCAACTAATGGAGTGAATCATCCTTTTACAATTTGTAGCATTAAAATCATCCACATTTCTTATTGATTGTGAAAGGTCATCCCAGATGTAAAACAAGAAAAGCACTCATAAAGCACAGACCTCCGCCAAGGCAATAGGGTCAATGACCATATCAGGTTTCTTTTTACCATTCTGATGAGCTATACTCTGGGTGTCTTCTGGTCACTGCAAGTCAGCTGCTGACAGGGTGTGAAACAATGTGGGAACTCCAAGTTGTCGCACCATGATCTGGTAATGATATAGAATCATTCAAAATATTCCTGGATTCAGATAGTGGTCCACAAAACCACCAAACTCTAATCGTCTGTTCCTTGTCCTGATACACACCTTGTCTGAAAATCAGATCCGTTCGTAACTTTGAGATATTCTGTGAACAGACAGACAGATGCCAACAAAAACATAACATCCTTGGAGGAGGTGATAAAATAAGCATTTAGACTGTATTTCAATGCACTCTTGACAAAAATAAAAAATTTTCTTCTTTTTTGTATTTTGCAGGTCTGGAGAAGCAGGAAGCAAAAAACTGTTTAAATGTTTGTACTTCCAGAATATCTACCATTATGTTTTCCAAAGCGTAAACTGAAGCTCTGAAAATAAATGGTCTAAATTCTCATTTAAGAACCTTATGATGGGCATCATCATCCAGACTGGGAATCCAGAGACACTGAGGCTTATGTACAGCTTTCACACACACCATGACATAATGTGGGTCAAATGTTACAGCAGACTGCCCACAATGTCCGCAGTTTAATTCACACTTCCTGAACATGTGGATTTCTTCTAGACAGGACATCAAACAGTAAATCGATTCAGTAGTAGAGTGGAATATAGATACAGTGCAGTGTAGTAGTATTTGCCCACCATTTATTTCTTTTCTTTTGCTTTTTAAACACACTTAGATGTTTGAGATCAACCAAAGGTTCAGTGTTCATGATTCATCAATAAGAAAGAGAATGGGCAAATGGCACCCATGGAAGACTTCCATGGACAAAAAACAATTCCAACCAATAACAAGAAACGGTAAGACATTTCATTGATCTCTAACACTTTTGATAAAATATACTCCAGACTAATGAGACAAAAATGGAACGAACTTGGATAGTGTGTGTGCCGTTACATCTTCTGTAAAATCAGCATATCCATCCATCTAGTTTCTACACCCGCTTCTTCCATGCAGGGGAGCTGGTGCCGATCTCCAGCAATCTGTGGGCGAGAGGCAGGGTCCTCCCTGGACAGGTCGCCAGTCCATCGCAGGGCAACACAGAGACACACAACCATACACACACCCAGTCACACCTTGGAGCAGACCTTAGAGAGACCAATTTTCCTAACAATCATGTTTTCAGACTATGGAAGGAAGCCGAAGTACTCGGAGAGAACCATGCATGCATGGGGACAACATGCAAACTCCATGCAGAAAGAAAGTTTTGCTGCAAGGACACAGTGATACCAACTGTGCCACCATGCAGCCTACCAACATATCCTTCCAGAAAAAAAAACATATTGACAATCAATCAGTAACTGATGGAACCAAAAGTCCTGCTCTCTAGCAGAAAATCCTGAAGGAGAGTATCAGGCCAAGTAAATTTTTCCTCAAGGTTAAACTCACTTGAGTTGTGCCTCAGGAAAATTATCCAAAGCACACCAGCAAGTCCAGCTCTCACTGACTCAAAACAAAGAAATCAAAAGTTTTGGAGCAGTCTGGTCAAAATCTGGACTCAAATCTGATTAAGAGGCTGTGGCATTATCTTAAACAGGCTGTTCAAACATCAAAATCCTTAAATGTTGCTGAAATAAAAGAAATTAGCAAAGAAAAGTGACACAGAGCCAAAATTCCTCCAGAGGGATGTAAAAGACTAATTGCAACTTATCACAAATACCTGGCAATTACTTTTTCACATGGAGCCACGCTGGTTTGGATAGAGTTTTTCCTCAATAAAGGAAATAATTTAAAAATAGCATTTTTTTATTTAGCCAGGTTATCTGTCAAAAAAACATTTCTTTGATGATCAAAAATCTTTAAGTGAAACAAAAAGCAGAAGAACTCTGTAAGGGTTTCCCAGCACAATGTTTTCTCAAGTATACATAGAAAATAAACAGTATCTGAAGGTCATGTCTTTAAGAAATTAGGAAATAATTCAGCAAACTATTTGAGAATCACTGTGTTGGTCCTTAAACATCATTTTCTACCTTCAAGTTGTGAAATATTTAGAACTTTTTAGATTCACCTAAAGAAATTGAAGCAAATAGTGTCTTTATCACAGGGTGCGTGTAAGAAAGAGCCTAAAGATTCAAATATAAATGTGTTCTGTGCTAATTGTCTCTAGACAACATAGGTTTATTCCTTGGGCTTAGAAGCTGTTTTATGCCTTAAAGATTCACAGGTCAGAGATAAGAGGTTTGACCCCTAAGACAACAGTTTTCTAAAAATAGACAGTGTATTTATTGTTTAGTTGCTGTTCCAGGCACTCGAGTTGCATGGAAAGGTGGGCTTCAGTTGTACCTCTTATTAAATTCCTTATTTTATCAAGGCAGGATGGCACACACCTAACAGCAGCACAAGGACCTCTAAAAATATATTTTTTCCTCCGCATGGCTGCACTTCTGCCGCGGAAAAATATCTTGCTGAGCTGATTACAGAGGTGGAGAAAAAACACCCTGACTCTTTCATCATAATACTGGGAGATTTTACCAGCGCAGATCTCTCTAATGAGCTCCCCAAATACAGACAGCATATTAGGTGTCCCACCAGGGACAAAAACACACTGGACCACTGTTACACAGCTTTTAAGGACTCATACAATGCTGTTACCAGGGCTGCTCTGGGACATTCGGATCATTGCCTTATCCACCTCATCCCAACTTACAGACAGAAACTAAGAGCTTCCAAACCCGTGGTTCACACTGTTAAAAAGTGGACTGAGGAATCGAAGGAGATGCTACAGGCCTGCTTTGAATGCACAGACTGGACTGCTTTTGAAACCTCAGCCACTGATTTAAACGAACTAACTGTTGTGGTGACATCATACATCAGTTTCTGTGAGAACATGTGTGTGCAGACCAAGACCTTCTGCACCTTTGGGAACAACAAGCCATGGTTTACTCCACACCTCAGGAATCTGCGCAGGGACAAGGAAGAAGCTCACAGCAGTGGTGATTGGGCGCGGTACAGGCAGGCCAGGAACAGACTTACAAAGGAGATCAAAGCAGCCAAGAGAAGCTACAGTGAGAAGCTGAAGAACAGCCTTTCTACTGGTGACACTTCGGCTGTATGGACTGGTCTGAGAAACCTGACTGCCTACAGAAGCCCCACCACCCTTCCTGAACAAAGTCCTCGCCTGGCTAACCGTCTGAATGGCTTCTACTGCAGACATGACAAGAAGCCATTCACACCTCAAACCAACTCCTCCACGTCCCATTCAGGAACACTTTCGACCAGTAAAGCAACCAACCCCCTACCTTCAGATCCTCTGCCTGCACTAAAGATCTCTGAGGAAGATGTAAATAGGCTCTTTCAGCGCATGAAAACAAAGAAAGCTGGAGGACCTGATAACGTCTCCCCATCATGCCTGAAAGCCTGTGCAAATCAACTCGCCCCGATCTTCACCCGGATCTTCAACAAGTCACTGGAGAAGTGTGAGGTCCCCTCCTGCTTCAAATGATCCACCATCATCCCAGTGCCCAAGAAACCCACCATCCTAGGATTAAATGACTACAGGCCTGTAGCCCTGCGTCTGTGGTCATGAAATCCTTTGAGCGGCTGGTGTTGAAGCACCTGAAAGACATCACAGGCCCTCTACTGGACGCCCTGCAGTTTGCTTACCGAGCAAACAGGTCGGCAGATGATGCTGTTAACTTGGGTCTACACTTCATCCTGCAACACCTCGACCGCCCAGGGACCTACGCCAGGATCCTGTTTGTAGACTTCAGCTCGGCCTTCAACACCATCATACCAGACATCCTCCACCAGAAGCTCACCCAGCTCAACGTCCCAGCCTCCACCTGTCAGTGGATCAACAGCTTCCTGACGGATCGACAGCAGCAGGTGAGACTGAGGCGCATCTTCTCCCGAACCAGATCAATAAGTACTGGTGCCCCCCAGGGGTGTGTTCTATCCCCACTCCTCTTCTCCCTGTACACAAATGACTGCACCTCAGCGGACTCGTCCGTGAAACTCCTTAAGTTTGCAGATGACACCACTGTCATTGGACTGATCCAGGACGGTGATGAGTCTGCATACAGACAGGAGGTGGATCGCCTGATACACTGGTGTAGTCAGAACTGCCTGGAACTAAACCCACTCAAGACTGTGGAGATGGTAGTGGACTTTCGGAAAACACCACCTCCATACACCCCCCTCACCATCCTCAACAACACCGTGTTGGCTGTGGATCACTTCAGGTTCTTAGGAACCACCATCTCTGAGGACCTGAGATGGTCTTCACACGTAGACACTGTTCGAAAGAAGGCCCAGCAGAGACTGTACTTCCTGAGGCAACTCAAGAAGTACAACCTTCCACAGGAGCTGCTGGTCGTCTTCTACACTGCCATCATTCAGTCTGTCCTGTCTTCATCCATCTCAGTGTGGTTTGGTTCATCCACAAAACAGGACAGGTCCAGACTGCAACGAATAATCAGGATTGCAGAGAGAATCATCAGGGCCGACCTTCCCTCCATCCAGGACTTATACAGGTCAAGGGTCAGGAAAAGAGCTGCTAAAATCTCTGCAGACCCCACACACCCTGCACATAAACTGTTTAGAGTTCTGCCTTCAGGCCGACGCTACAGAGCACTGTTCACTAAAACCAGCCGCCACAGAGACAGTTTCTTCCCCCAGGCTGTTTCTCTGTTGAACATTCAATAGAGTACAAAAAAACAGCAGACAGATGTTGCAAATGCACCTTTTTATTTATATATGTGTATATTTGTACATTGTAAATATGTATATTCTGTTGTGCAAAAACAAAAACCAAAGAGCAAAGTGTACCGGAGTCAAATTCCTTGTTTGTATGTACAAACTTGGCAATAAAGCTGATTCTGATTCTGATTCTGAAAAAGCAGTCTCATTCTCTCCCCCACAGCTGCTCCCTGTAGGGAGAGGTGGGACCCAAAAACAAAAACCAAACAAAAAAAGAAAATCACAATGTGCTGCACTAATAATCAACCCTTCTCCAAACTTAACTTAAAATTCTAAACCATGGCGGTACAGTCCCTTTGGAAGCTTTAAGCCTGATATGGTGCACAGTCCATGCATGTAAACTTGTGTTTCGTGGCCGCTTTCCTTTCTCCATCCTTTGGCAGAACTAGAAGGGGCCCGTCGGTCTTGGAGAAAACTTGTTTATCCGTTGTGCAGGATCATCCAGAAGAACGAGGTCACCAGGTTCATGGAGGTTAAACACAGCTTCTTTGTCATTGAATTTGTATGTAAAGTGCTTTGAGACAGTATTTGGTGTGAATTAGTGCTATTTAACCCTTTATGACCTTCCATAGAACAAGTTCGCCAGAGCATATTTTTACATTTGTACATGCTGCAGAGGCATTTTTTGGAGCATTTCAATCTGCTATACATCAATACAACCCTTACATCCTAAATTTTAATATTTTGTATATAATAACTCCATATTAACTAGGTAAATTGCTAAAAAGTGCAATTAACCACCAGAAAAATTAAAATCGTTTTTTTTTTTTTTGCACATATTTCCCTAAATATAGAAATATCATAGCTGTATCCCTCAAATATTGCAATGTAAAAAAGTTGCACAAAACCCTTTCAAACCACTGGAAATTTATTTGGAGTGTGTCCATAACTTCATTTTTTAAATACACTAATTATTATGAACAGAGACAAAAACGAACATAAAATGTATGTACATTATAAACAGTTTGAGAAAAGATAATATGTACATCAAAATAAACTATTTACATAAGTGTAATTAAATCTTTAAGTGTGCCAGAGACCTATGAGCACACATATATGTTCATAAGACCATCTTCAAACAATAAAAAGTGCAAAAAACAACGAAAATGAAAACGAAGGTGCAAGTTTACCACGGAAAAACTACAACATCTGGGAAAAAAAACACCCGGGAAATGACATCACTTCTGGTTGTTGCGGGCATTGGTGTGAAAGAAAACCATGTGATAGTTTATCCACCAATGGCATCACGCATATTCCGATGTAGGAAGTACGTTTCGGTCTGGATTTTAATGTTTTTTTTTTTTTTTTGCAACAGATTCTTGAAAATAAAAACCAGGCTCTGGGAAACGTGGTGAGTAGAATATTTAAGTTGATCTCTCCGGTTTCATTTGAAAAAAAAAAGTATTGTTCTAGCTTATTTGGTCGCAATTCTACAGGCGTTTAAAAAACAAATATGCAAATGAAAGCGCCGGCGCCTACAAACCTGTTTAAAACGAGGTTTAAATCAGATGCCCTGGTCAAAGGTGACACCAAGGTTCTTCACATACTGGAGGACAATTTAATGTAATATTGTAAGTAGTTCAGTATTTTTTTGTCACTCATTTCAGAAAGTAAAAGATATATGGATTCATCACACAGAGTAAAATATAGTTTTGATCATTATAGCTTACAGAAAATGAAAACTCCAAATTCTGTCTCAGAAATTAGATTTTACATAAGATCAATAAAAGTGATATATTAAACACAAATGTCAGGCTTCTGAAAAGTATGTTTAAAGCCCAAGCAAGTATGCAATAAGTACTTGGCCGAGGCTCCTTTTGAATGAATTACTGCATCAATGCGGCAATCTGCTTGATGTTCTACTGAGGTGGAAGGAGGAAACCCAGGTTGCTTTGATAGCTGCCTTCAGGTTATCTGCATTTTTTAATTTCGTGTCTCTCATCTTCTTCTTGACAATAACCCATATATTCTCTATGTAGGTCAGTTAATTAGCTGATTAGGGTGTGATTCCATAAGTTTCCAATATTTAACTTGTCAGTATCCACAATTTTCTAATTTTCTGAGACAGCATTTTGGGTTTTCTTGAGCCATAATTCTTATTTTTATGAGAAACGAAGGCTTGTTCAAAGTTCATGAGATGTGTGTGTGTGTATATATATATATATATATATATATTTTTTTTACATAAATGACATTGGTATTGGTGAAGGCTGCGGACTAGTACGACTTTGCAACACTCCTGACAGTGTGTGTGTGTGTGTGTGTGTGTGTGAACTAGTTAGGGTGCGTGGAGGAGAAGTCAGAAAGGGGCGTGGAATCAAAGCGACATTCACGCAAACCCAGTTCCTCCTTACAGCGTAAACCCACGCTGGCCGTCATTCATCTCGCTTCTGTCCTGTGAATCATTGGGCCTGGAAGCGGCTGGAGCTGCCGTGTCTCGGGCAGCAGGAGGATGAAACCGACACAGTGACAAAGGACCGTGTCCTCTGCATCTTTCGCCTTCTCAGCAGCAGCAGCGAAACTGGGCTCCCGCTGTCCTCACCGGCGGAGACATGAGGAACCCACTTGCAGGCGGTGTTGCCGTGACATTGTGGCTGTTTGTAGAGGTGAGCGCTGTCTGCCATTGTACCGATGCTGTCAGAGGGGTTCGTGTCGCTTTGTGTGCGTCAGCTTCGGGCTCGCTGCCCCGCTCCACCTGCAGGATGTCAGTCATGGAGCTCTGATGGTGGCTGTCGTGTATACAGAGGGGTAATCGGCAAATTCAACTTAAAACTGGGGCCGAAGTTTGGGCCGAACCAGACAGAGGATAGAAGGTAGCCGACAGTATTAGCTATGACTATGTCGCTGTCTGTCAAGTTGCAAGTGATAGATGAAGAGCAAGATAAAACCTTGAACTGCTGAACATCAAGAGCAGAAATACAACCAAAGAGGCTTACAGGTCTGGGATAGTAAGCAGCGACCATAGCTATTGTTTCTACTGCTTCGTTAGGAAGGAGAAGCTACCTTTGTCTTTGTTCAGCACCCCCACAACTCCACAGTAGGTCACTGGGCTTGTAGGACACACTCAGCAGGGAGAAATGCTCCATGTTTTCGACAGTTTGGACAGTTTTCATTTTTACCTGGGAAACAATCAACTAAGCAAAAATATTTAAATGCAACCTAAAGGTTGTCTGATTCCTGTAGAAAGGGGATGTGTAAATGATTGTAGATCAGAAACATAGACCGGGTCTTGCAGGTCTGCCCGTTTCAAAATCAATAAATGAGCAAAATAAACAATGTCCTAAATTATTCAGGTTTGGGTTGATTGTATTTAGCTAAATTCTTGTGTTTTCATCAACAAAACAGGATATGTCTTGTTATGGAAATTTTAGTGCCTTGCTTGATTTGCTCCTTGATACTCTACAGGAACTGACAAAAGTATTAGAACCCCTTAGTGTTGTTCCACTCTTCTTTTATATAGTCTTAGAGTAATGGTTTCTCAGCCTTCTCCTTGCACCTGTGTGAGATAATATGTATGCCACACTGTTAAGGTTATGTCTGGGACCTCGTCTCTCTGGGTCTCATGAGAGTTACCTTGAAAACTGTTATAGCTTATAAGGAGAACCTTTACTTTGTCTTGTCAGAATGATTTGGCAGCACTACTGAGCACATCTCCAATGCTGTAAAATCCTTCTCTCTTGCAAGATTCTAATAAAGCTGATTCTGAGTGACAATCATCGGTCTCTGTCTTGGTAAAAAAACAATTTTTCTACAACAGTCTCACTCCTGCTGTATGTGGCTCTGTTTAATAAATGGGTGGGTCCAAGTCACTAGATGTTTGTAGTCCTATAACCAAATTAAATTAAGAACAAAAACATGACTGATAAAAGATGAATACATTTTTCATTTTAAGTAGATTTTAATATGTCTGCAACTTTTTGAAAAGGCCTCCTATCAGAGAAAACGTCACCCTAACATTTAAAAAAAAGTCTTTATATGCATCAACCACCTGAGCTGCCTTTGCCTTTGTTCTGGTCGAGGGCCACCCAGAATCATTCCAAGGACCGCAAATGGCCCCCTGCCACAGTTTGGACACCCCTGACTTGAATGTGGGGCAGAATTCTAAATGGCCCCGAAGTCAGCACAGTGTGGTCCTGCCAGTCTGGCACCATGACACGTCTCCATTCATGGAGTATTAATCTTTGTCATTATAGTTTATTTGGGTCAGCTACCAGTAGCTGAATCAAACTGTTGATGGCGACCTCAGGTTGTTTATCTAGTGTTTGCTTTCACTGTGTTCTTTGGGCTTATTTTGTCCTCAGCAGTAGGTGGATGGGAATAAATGTGTGTTGGATTTATATTCCAAGGAACAACGTGGACTGCATTATATTGCCCATTGATTCCAAGCACTATGCATCCATTCACTGCACAATGAGAATATTGGATCAGTTAGATATACTTCCTGCAAAAAAATGCTCACATCTGATAGGTGCCAAGAGGCTGAGGTGTGTTGAATATTTGGAGCGCTGTGATGACAGAAAAAAGAGGGAAAGGTAACAAAATGGTTTTTGCAGCTGGTGTCTTTGCAGTGGTATATGGTGCATGGTTTCTCCATATCCTACAGCCCTGTTTTAGTATCTAATCTGCATCCCTAATTATGTGTTTTATCTTGACTCTTAAGCATCCAGGTAACCCAGCCTATACCAGCTAGGGCTGCAGTGATGAAATATTTTTGTAATTGAGTAATCCTTCTTACAATTCAGACATTGTATGTGTTGAGCAATTCAGACATGGTGCTTCTGTAACAAAGTTATTATCTAGACCATTGTACAATGTATAGTCAGTTCCACAAGAGTCTTTAATGTAAAAAAAAAAATATGGTGCCTCATGTAACATAAGTACTTTATTAAGAAATGTTCACACATCAGTGTTTTATTTTTTAGTGTTTTGAAAATAAACTGATTTACCTGCAGGTGGACAATAAAAATAAACTGTAATTTGCTAATTAAACAAAAGCTAATTCTCAGTCAGTCTTTGGTGGGTTTACTGGTATGTTTTGGATAATTGTCTGCAGGGTCCAGTTCTGCTTCAGCTCTCACATTCTCTTCAAGTGTCCTCTGATAGACGGTAGAATTCATGTTGGATTCTATGACGGTGACCTAGCCGCCTCCAGCTCTACGCTTCACAGCTGCTATGAGCTTCTTTTCCTGGAATGCTGCATTTAAAATGGTAGCCAAGCAAGAAAATGTGATCACACGCATATCCTGTAAAAAGTAATTTACTTTCAGCAGCAGAAAAGGGAAAACCAAACGCTCTTCTGCATTTATTTAGCATTTATCTGGTTTTTACAATTGAATACAGTTGTGTATACAACCTAGATTCGAGTGATAAGAGAATAAAATGTTTTTCGTTATGTGTTGAGTAATACAGGGGTTGGACAATGAAACTGAAACACCTGGTTTTAGACCACAATAATTTATTAGTATGGTGTAGGGCCTCCTTTTGCGGCCAATACAGCGTCAATTCGTCTTGGGAATGACATATACAAGTCCTGCACAGTGGTCAGAGGGATTTTAAGCCATTCTTCTTGCAGGATAGTGGCCAGGTCACTACGTGATCCTGGTGGAGGAAAACGTTTCCTGACTCGCTCCTCCAAAACACCCCAAAGTGGCTCAGTAATATTTAGATCTGGTGACTGTGCAGGCCATGGGAGATGTTCAACTTCACTTTCATGTTCATCAAACCAATCTTTCACCAGTCTTGCTGTGTGTATTGATGCATTGTCATCCTGATACATGGCACCGCCTTCAGGATACAATGTTTGGACCATTGGATGCACACGGTCCTCAAGAATGGTTCGGTAGTCCTTGGCAGTGATGCGCCCATCTAGCACAAGTATTGGGCCAAGGGAATGCCATGATATGGCAGCCCAAACCATCACTGATCCACCCCCATGCTTCACTCTGGGCATGCAACAGTCTGGGTGGTACGCTTCTTTGGGGCTTCTCCACACCGTAACTCTCCCGGATGTGGGAAAAACAGTAAAGGTAGACTCATCAGAGAACAATACGTGTTTCACATTGTCCACAGCCCAAGATTTGCGCTCCTTGCACCATTGAAACCGACGTCTGGCATTGGCATGAGTGACCAAAGGTTTGGCTATAGCAGCCCGGCCGTGAATATTGACCCTGTGGAGCTCCCGACGGACAGTTCTGGTGGAAACAGAGAGTTGAGGTGCACATTTAATTCTGCCGTGATTTGGGCAGCCGTGGTTTTATGTTTTTTGGATACAATCCGGGTTAGCACCCGAACATCCCTTTCAGACAGCTTCCTCTTGCGTCCACAGTTAATCCTGTTGGATGTGGTTCGTCCTTCTTGGTGGTATGCTGACATTACCCTGGATACCGTGGCTCTTGATACATCACAAGACTTGCTGTCTTGGTCACAGATGCGCCAGCAAGACGTGCACCAACAATTTGTCCTCTTTTGAACTCTGGTATGTCACCCATAATGTTGTGTGCATTTCAATATTTTGAGCAAAACTGTGCTGTTACCCTCCTTATTGAACCTTCACACTCTGCTCTTACTGGTGCAATGTGCAATCAATGAAGACTGGCTACCAGGCTGGTCCAATTTACCCATGAAACCTCCCACACTAAAATGACAGGTGTTTCAGTTTCATTGTCTAACCCCTGTATATCTGATTAAAAGCAGCCTTCAACCAAACTAAAACCTCAGTATAAAATGTGATTCAGAAAAAGGAAAAGGTTGAAATGTTATCAGGCCTTTACAGTAAATAAAGGCCTGATAACAGGCAGGTTTACTGTTGCAGATACAGGAGCTTTATGTCCCTTTTTAAGTTTTTCTCGAACATCTGCGTCAGCGCAGTTAGCATGTGGCATTGTTCGGCATTTAGTTTTTTTCCTGTCCGTCAGCCTCATAGGGAAAGTACCTCAACGCTTTTGTTTTTGCATGGTCGGCTAAAGAACTTAGGATATTTTTTTTCTGTATGTACTCGCCATGTTAGCACAGTTTAAAACTTTCAGCAGCTTATTGTTTTGTCCCCTACTTATTGGTTTCACTCTAATAAAGGAAGTTAACAATGCATGCAGTGCATATACTGCGCAACTGAATAGGATGCGCAGTGCAACCCCAATTTCAATGAATTTGGGATGCAAATGTTGCCTATTTTATGATCTCCCAAGCCCACATGGTAATATCTGCTACAGAGTGATTATTTTTAATGCACTGCCTCCTGAGGGGTCGAAGGTCACAGGCATTTAATGTTAGTTTTTGGCTCTCCTGCTTACAGTATATGCAGATATTTCTCCAGATTATTTGATCTTTTGATATTATGGGCTGTAGATGATGAAAGCCCTAAATCCCTTGCAATTGTAAGTTGAGACACGTTCTTAAACTGTTGGACTATTTGCTCATGCAGTTGTTTACAAAGTGTGAACCTCACCCCATCCTTGCTTGTTAACAACTGAGCTATTCGGGGATGCTCCTTTTGTACCCAGTCATGACCCTCACCTGTTTCTAACGAACCTGTTCACCTGTGAAAAGATCCAAACAGATGAAGATTCCAGGAGCATTCCTCAACTTTACTGCCCCTGTCCCAGCTCTTTTGAAACGTGTTGCAAACATCAAGTTAAAAATTAGGAAATATTTATATTTAACACAACGTCCAAACTTCATTGGAATTGGGGTTGTATATGCACAGCTAATGAGGCAACTGTGACTCAGTAAGAACAGTGAAAGTTGTAGGTTCAATTCCAGCTTCCGCCTGCCACATGTCAATGTGCCCCTGGGCAAGGCACTTAACCTCAAATTGCATACCGATCTGTGTATTGGTGTATGAATGAGTGTGTGTTAAGTGCGTCTGGGTGAATGTTGCTCTAGTGTAAAACGCTTTGAGTGGTCAGTGTGACTGGAAAGGCGCCATATAAGTTCAGTCCATTTACCATTTACTAAGCTGAGTGTTAATGCAGAGCTGCTGCTGGAAGATGTGCGACAGTTTGGACAAATGTGAATAAAATAAAATGAACAAGCAAATAAATGCTGGAATATTAGTTTTACTTTGCTGTGATGACTGATAATCTGCAAATGTCTTATCCATATAGCTGTCTGTTGTTTCTTCCCGAACGTGCAAAGAATGACCTGTCAATTTAGGGCATGTCTTCATATGTGTTATAATTCATGAATTGGTTAACAGACACATACTGTGAAAATATTTCCATTCACATATTCTCCTTCAAATACCGAAGCAGCATTTATGTGTGCTGTCTGTACATCCCATCACACTTGAAAGCTCTGCAAAATGAGTCTAAATACATGACTTATCCCAGTCTGAAGCTGTAGCAGGTTATCTATCATGATTCTGCTGAAATCATATGAACTTCCTTTCTGAAAGTGTTTATGGTTTTGTGTCCAAAGAACACACATAAGATGTTTCATGGCACAGAATTTCCTCATGGCTTTAAACATGTTTCCCTTAAAAAGTTTTCATCATAATATTACATAGGAAACTCTGGTCTGCTTAAAATGTGCCATGATTATCAGCATTTGCTCCAATGTCAGTGCACATCTTTTACTGTGAGATTTTGTGCCTTCGGTAATATTATTGATGTAACTCACATAAGTTTGATTAGAAACAATACAGCTTCAACTATATTTCTGTGAGTTATATCAGTTGAGGCTTAGGTGAGAAATCCTCCTGTAATGTAAGACTTCAAGAAATAATTGTTCTTCGATATCAATCAGAAAGAAACTTTCTGGCAGACAGCTGCTACAGGTGGACAGGGAAAGACAGAATACCTACTAGCAAGAGAGTTATGCTTAGATTTGGACTGACTTGCTGTACGCATTCTCGGACGCGGTTCCAAAATTATAAATAGAATGTTGCAAAATCTGTGTTGAATGAGCTGATCCTGACCCTCACATAGGGCTGGGGAATATGAAAAAAAATCCTTTCACGATAATATTATTTATATCAGTCAGTATCGATATATATCACATATCACGATATAAAGCAAGTTAATATTTTTGTCAGTCTTTAACGTTCCTAATCACAATCAGCTTTACTGGCAAGTTTTTGCACAGAAACAAGGAATTTGTGGGAGGAGGGGGAACTCGCTCTTGTCTGGGATTATAAAGTTTTACTTTCTGCATGCTCCAGTTTGTGGCACTGGTTTGGGTGGTAAAACAGATTGGTGGTATTGCCTGACTCTGTCAGAACATGCACTCGACTTAATTTGCAGTGCACGCTACTTGGTTTTCTTGTTCAACTTTAAATAGCCAAATACCTCCACACGACTAAACTGCCCCGACCCTGCTTGTCAACGATGTCGTTCGTTGGGTCTTACATCTTTTCTTCTTTGGCAAACTAATTTTTTTCTTCTTTTTTTAGTGATGTTTTACCTGTTACCAGAAGCTCTGTCCCGCACCCATCATTTCTTCCCATAGGAGCAATGATCGTCACCCACGTGGCTTTGTTTGTTTGCAAAAAATAAAGTCAGCTTTTGGTCCGGACCAAATAAGTGGATCACAGGACTTTCCTGGAATGAATACACCCAGTGAATTCAGTGTTAACTTAGTTTTCACATGAACTGCTTTTTGGAATACCTTTGTCTTTGTTGATGTTCTCTTTGGCAAATTTTAGTCAGGGCTTTGTGATTTTTCTTACATAGCAATGGTTTTGCCCTTGCACACCTTCCATGGAAATTAAACTTATGCAGTTACTTTTTGCCTGTAGAGCCATGCGCTTTCATATCATCAGTAGCAAAAGCCTGCCATAGGTCCTGTGATGACATTTTAGGATCTTTGGATACTTCTTTTAGCGTCTTCCTGTCTGTTTTCAGGGTGAATTTGCTTGGATGGCCAGATTTGGGCATGTTGGTAGTTGTTTTGAATGTCCTCCAGTTGTCCTCCAGACTGTTTACTGTGGAATAGCCAAAAACAGACGCACAGGACAAATAACCAATGCCTGCACGTACCCATCCCATACAAATTGCATAGTGTGTTGTTAATAAGTACCACTGTTACACCACTTTTGCTTTTGTCTCTTTAAATCTCTGTCCACCCAAACTATCAAAAAGATGGACATAGAGATGTTGGAGTAAGGGATAAGCTCCTTTAGGTATGTCTCATTGAAATACATATTACTACATTTTCAATACTCCGGCTGCATCCTTGTGAACGTTTCAAGCGTATCCATCTTATTTGCAAGAGATCTCACAAATCTAACCAGGTTTGAGTGAGGAGATGTTTTAATGTCCTCTTTCTCGCTCTCTCTGTTGTGTGTTGGGCATGAGCTCAACAGAGCTTTTTTGAGTTAAAGTAGCAAACTTGACCCATCAAAATCAGTGACCGGGACTAGGGCAGCTCTTTAACAGAACCTGACTCCTGATTGGCTGCTTCACAAAACAAGTCAAGACAACTTTTTCCAAGATTCCTATGGGGATTGAAGGGCTTGGCAGTCTCTGGCACTGTTATTTCTGGGGTCGCAGGCTGAAATGTTTTTACTAAATTTTACTTTTTTTTTGGTTTTACTAAATTTCTGTTCATTTAGAATACCTGCTGGAGATAAGACATTAGGCAGGCTAACAGAAATGAAATGCCCTCGGGCGCTGCCTGGTGGTGTAGGGGTTAGCGCGCGACCACATATAGAGGCTATAGTCCTCGAAGCAGCCGTCCCAGGTTCGAGTCCCGGACCCGGCGACATTTTCTGAATGTCTCCCCCTCTCTTTGCCCCTCCTTCCTGACTGCCTCCTGTCCAAAATAAAGGCCTCTAGTGCCAAAAAAAGAAATGAAATGCCTTCCACGCCTTTCATTACACACCAGTGCTGATAAGGTGTCCATTTTAAGTTTTTGACATTGTTGTCGAAGCGGCTTGTGCGCCCTGAGTCATGCGCACCACATTCTGCGGGAGGTGGAGCCTCTGTAAGCGCTCCGGTTCAACAGCCAAACCCAGAGACACTACCTTATGGTATCTCTGAGTAACTCCGGATCACCCCTCCCTCACAGAGGAGTGCATTCTCCCTGTATGGCAGCTACTATGGGCAGCCTGATACGAGCTGCTGCAGGTTCAGGAACGGTGTGCCTGGGGGCTTTGAGGATAACCGCCAGCCATTCCTTCGATCTAGGAGCCGCAGGATCAGCAGAACTGGAGTGTTGTGATTATGAATAGGAATATATTATTTAATATTTTATTAAATAATATTTCGGTCTGTTAAGGGTTGTCCTGTGAATACCAGCCCAATGAGGCGGTGGTATCAGGACAAAATTGAAAGGGATGAGCCAAGCTCTGGCATTATTGAACAGCAAAACTATGTACACACGGAATGAATTCACACAGTTTCTTAAAATACAATAATTTATTAACAAAAATAAGTCAACTCAAAGTCAACCATATTTCAATCAACAAACTCTATGCTACTATGCTAGAACAACCCAACTAAACTACAGAGCAGAATGAAAGAACAAGGAAAACTAATGGGCTATGTACAATATAAACAAGTTGATCAATGAAGGTTGAAAACCATGACCGAAAGAGTGATGCAATATCACCATGCAATATTTATATTTGAGAACCAAGGATTATCTTGAGGAATCTGGAAATGAAGTTAAGTTTGTCTCAAGACTAACTTAAGCAATAATTTGTATACCTTGAAACAACCATTCACAATGCAAGATCAGATAAAACATTATTTTAATAAAATATTTAAAAAAATGATTTGCTGAATAACACCAACCTTGTGGATGACCAATTCTTAACGGAGTTTAATTAGCTGCCTTTATTTATTAAAATAATATCTGTCTAATAATCTGTATAGCTGAGTTTTCAACACAAACCAAACCAAACGTCATAAAGCGAAAAATGTTTAGATTATTTCATTATAAACTACTTTTCTCTGCCCAAAACACAACCTCTTACACGAACCGTGCTGAGGAAAAGTTGTCGAGGAAAGCGTCCACCGTGAACAAAGGGTTAACTTGCAGCTAACCTCGTAGCTGTGGCGACTCGTGCTGCCAGGCTGGCTGAACTGCACCTCACTGCTGTAGCCACAGTGATGTGGTCCTGTTGTCCTTTCTTCAGACTGGGGAAAGCTGCTATACTTGGTGTTGTAGAGACAGGGTCTCTGCTGGGAACTCTCTGGAACACAGTTTGCCTCTGTAGACCTCAGAGAAAAAAGTCAAGCCACGCTTGTACCTTAATTACCCCCATTCATGAATGAATACTGGATACATAAACAGCAATTCATTCCTACTTAACGTGCATATGATCGCTTGATCCCATGACACTCTTGGATCCAGTTTGAAGAGTTATGTCTGTTTGCCAGCACTGTCCCCAGTAGGGACAGTGTTCTTTTCTTCATATGCTTCATTTTTCCATCTGCGAACAAAGAGCTGATGTGCCTTGCCAAAAAGTTCTATTTTTGTCTCATCTGTCCATGACATTCTCCCAGAAGCTTTGTGGCTTGTCAACATGTAGTTTGGTAAATTCCAGTCTGGCTTTTTTTATGATTTGTTTTCAACAATGGTGTTGTCCTTGGTCATCTCCCATTAAGTCCACTTTGCCTCAAACAACGTCGGATGGTGCGATCTGACACTGATGTTCCTTGAGCTTGAAATTCACCTTTAATCTCTTTAGAACTTTTTCTGGGCTCTTTTGTTACCTTTCGTATTATCCATCTCTCTGTTTTGTCATTCATTTTTCCTCCTGAGGCCACGTCCAGGGAGGTCGGCGACAGTCCCATGGATCTTACATTTCTGAATAATATGTGCAACTGTAGGCACAGGAACGTGAAGCTTCTTGAAGATGGTCTTATAACCTTGACCTTTAACATGCTTGTCTATAATTTTCTTTCTAATCTCTTGAGACTACTCTTTCCTTCACTTTCTCTGGTCCAAAAATTCTTCTTCTCCCGTAACAATCTTCATCTTCTCAATTTCGCTGTCTCTGTCTTCTTCAAATGTTGTGATGGCAATAGCCTCTGATATCTTATGGTCTAGCTCCTCTGCCGCCAGTCCAAATTTTTGCCGCCAGTCCAAAGATTAGATGTTCATCAGCATTCAGATGAACATCTAATCCCACAGCAAAGCGGTGTAACAGCCACGGTTCAGTTCTTGGGCCATGCGTTCAGCTTGGTCCATCTTGAAGAAACACATTCTTTTTCAAATAGCAGCTGCTTTAAGTAGTCATGTGCTTACTTCAAGCACACAGCTTATTGGCCGACACAAATAACAAAAGCCGCTATATAAAGAGCTGTGGGTTTTCCCTCCCCGATATGAAGATGTGGGCCGGCTGGGTTTTACGCTAAAAAAAGGCTGAGTTTACACACAAAATTTACTGTTTTAAAACTGTTACTTAGAGGACTGAGTGGTTACTTCATAACTTCAACTTGCAAATTTTGCAATAAAACGAATATCCCTTTTTTCTCATAAAGTGATGGTTTTTCCTCTTTTTCTCCGTTTGTGCTCTGGCGACTTGTTCCTACATTTCTCATGGTGCATCACATATAGCACATGCTGCCAAGTTCTGTTCATCTGAGGTTTTATTTACTTCGTTTCATGACCTTTAGAAGACCAAATACCTTTTTTTATGTCCAAATAAAACCCTTTGCACTGAAGGGCAATGACCTCACCCTATAACCCCAATCAGGAACCAGAGTATTTTGATGCCCTAAACTTTAGAACTTCCACGTCTGGTGTTCTCCTGGCTGGAGATGATGTTCAAACACATCTGTTCTTTGGTTTTACCGATTTGTTCGACAGCTGATTTTGCATTGCTTATGTTTGATAAACCTAATGCTAAGTCTTAAAAAATATAATGTCTTGTAAACTTACCTTATAGTAAACAGTCAACCTGTGTGCAGTTTAATTTAACAACAAATGCAGCGGTTGGCTGGACAAGGAGAGCATTAATCAGAGAAGCACTCAGCAGTCCTGTGTAACTAGAGGAGCTGCCGGGATCTACAGCTCGGGTAAGAGAATCTGTCCAGAGGCAACTATTATTTTACCTACATGAAAAACAGTTTGGCTTAAAACTTTTTTTACACATCAGCCTGAAAAATAACCTACATCCATAATGAAACACAGTGGTGGCAACATTATGCTGTGGCCAGACCTAAACTTTCTCTTCACAGACTCTGCCTGCGCTTAAGCTGTTTTGGGAGCAACCATTGGGGAACAGGTTATGTTTCTAGATATGCAAAACTGGTAGTTATATACCCCTAAAGACTCGCAGCTGAAATTGCAGAGAAAGGTGGTTCTAAAAGTATTTGTGCACTGTTGGTCTGTGATATAAAATGCTAATAGTTGACATCTAAGTTTGTAAAGTGAGAAAATGTGGGCATTTTTCTTAAGGCACTGTACAATATATTTTTTTTGTCTCCATCCGGCTAGTTCAGTGTGAAGCCCAGCCCCTTTTCTTTTGTTTTTATTCTGCAGCAGTTCGACAGCATCTTAAGATCGGAGAAGCAACACTTACCTATAACAGTTTAAATAATTAGTTATTTTAAAAAGTACAGTTTGGACATGTTAAGGTTACAGTATTTCTTGTCATTGGACAGTGGACTGATCTCAGTGAGAGCTACTTAACTAAATCATAAGGGATTGCAAATCATTTGCAGCTTGTCTTTTGCTGTGGTATCTGTCTGCAGTACAAAGTATTCCAGTGTGACTTGGCAAGATGAATCCTTTACTCCTCCTGGAACAACCTACCAGGCTGCTTCTTTCAAATTAATTGTTCATGATCAGGTTAGCAAAAGAATTGTTTCTGTGCCTATAATTAGAAAATGATTGCATTATCATGCAGCTGTATGATGCATGGTTGTGTCTTTCCAGGCCTAAAAATTAGATCATATCAAACATCCTGCATCCTGGTTATATGATCTGGCTCAAAATGACTTCCTTAATCAGGAGCTTTTTTCTTACATCTGGTCTGGAAATATAGAAATCGGTTTAATATCGGGAAAGAAAACATCCCTTTATTGCCTAATATTGAAGAGGTTGAAGAGATCATGTTTATCCAACTGTTTCATTAGAATTGTAGAAACATCGGAACATTTAGAGGTTAAAACATAACTCTTTGAGTGTAATGAAGGTCAGATAAAGCTTATGGACGTGTGTTTTGATGCATAACTATGGAGCTTCTCTTTCCTTTATTTTCAGAGGGATTCCTCTATTAAAGAACATACAGAACTGTTCTTTATCTTTTGTGTTGTACTCCTTAACAATGGGATTGGTCGAAACTGGCATCAGGTTGTCAGATTTCAGTTTAGGAAACTAGAATTTAGTGTCAGCCAATTATGGTGTAATGGTGTAAAGCACAACGCTATTGCTCTCTAGAGCATTGGGGACATGTTCTCTGGAATGACGATTCATGCCCCTTTGTCTGGAATGCCGATATATGTGTTTGGGTTTGGCACTTGACAGGAGACTTATGTCAAATATAACGTTTGGTGCAGAGGGGATGATGGTGTGGAGTGGCCTTTCTTTGGGCTTCAGGTGCTACCCAATGGATTGTTAAAGATTTTTTTCAAATATAATGGATACTAGGGGGAGAAGTGTAAGTACTAAATGGAGAGATTAATGAATTTTAAGATAAGGGCCTTTGTGGATTTCAACTCAGAGCTTTCTGCACTAACCTTGCTTTTAAAAGCAAGAGACTATTTTTATTTTTCATACAGCTGTGAATGTGACACGATTAAGCATGAGTGCATTTATTAAGGGTTCTGCAACCAGATATGAAAAGATATCTGGGTATGTTGAACTTTCTTTGTTGCACAGTTTTTCAAAAGGGGTGGGTAATTTTGTTTCTGCTCCTCCTGAAGCCGAGGTTCGACTATCAGCTGGACTCTCCTCTCCAATACCCTGGCATAGGCCTTTCCAGGGAGGCGGAGGAGTGTGATCCCCCTATAGTTGGAACACACCCTCCGATCACCCTTTTTATCAATGGGGACCACCACCCCAGTCTGCCAGTCCAAAGACATTGTCCCCGACCGACACGCAATGTTGAAGAGGCGTGTCAACCATGACAGCCAGACAACATCCAGAGCCTCAGCGAACTCCTCCCAGGCCTGAGTTTTTGCCTCTGTCACAGCCTGGGCTGCGGCACGCTTGGCCTCATGGTACCCGTAAGCCGCCTCAGGCTGATAGGACTCCTTCTTCAGCTTGACAGCGTCCTCTACTGCCGGTGTCCACCATTGGGTTCGGGGATTGCCACCGCGACAGGCACCGCAGACCTCACAACCACAGCTACGGGCAGCAGCAGCATCGACAATAGATGCAGAGAACATGGTCCACTCGGACTCTATGTCTCCAACATCCCCCGGAATCTGGTCAAAGCTTTCCCAAAGGTGCGAGTTGAATACATCCCTGGGCCGAAAGCTCCGCCAGATGTTCCCACCAGACTCTCACTATATTCTTGGGCCTGCCAGATCTGTCCGGCTTTCTCCTCTTCAAGCGGATCCAACTCACTACTAGGTGGTGATCGGTGGACTTCTTAGCCCCTCTGTTCGCCCGACTGTCAAAGACATGCGGCCGAAAGGTTTGAAAACATGACTACAAAGTTAGTCGTCGACCTCCTGCCTAGGTTGTCCTGGTGCCTAGTGCACTGATGAACCCCCCTATGCTTGAACACAGTGTTCATTATAGACAATCCGTGACTGGCATAACAGTCCCTCCTTAAAGTGGCAACATAACATGGTGGATGGGTTTGAGTGCTCAAATTATCCAAGAATCAATGTTTTTCAGGGCTTAAATGCCCCTGGTAGGGTCTCCCATGGCAAACAAGCTCTGGAGGACGGGTCAGACAAAGAGCTGTTCAAATGGCTTCATGAGGACTACCACAACGAGGCACGTGCGTTGCACGATATGGCGGAGCTGGAGTCCCACTCTCGAGCACCTTGTGGCTGGGTTACTACTCGCGGGAAACGGCCGTGTAGTGCCCAAACGAGGGACGTGAGGCCATTCCTCAGTGGGCCAACTGCATGCAGGGGGAACCATGAGGAACCAGTGCAAAGATGATCAGGCAGTGGAAGAAGGTGGCGACCTCGACGACCCGATCTCCCGATGCTTAAACTAGCTCTAGGGACGTGGAATGTCATCTCGCTGGGGGGGATGGAGCCTGAACTTGTGCAGGAGGTTGAGAGATATTAGCTAGAAATAGTCTCGCTCACCTGGCGTGGGCTCTGGAACCCTGCTCCTTGATCGTAGTCCGGAGTGGCCCACGGGAATAGGCGGCGGGCTGGGGTGCCCCCCAGCTTGGCCGTCTCGTGTTAGGGTTTAACCCAGTGGATGAGAGGGTCGCATCCCTGCGCCTTCGGGTCAGGGAGAGGTCTCTGACTGTTGTTTTGGCCTTCTTGGTGTTCCTGTGGGGGTGCTGCACAGTGTGGCTCTCGGAGGCTCCATCATTCTGCTGTGGGACTTCAGCACCCACGTGGGAAACGACAGTGACACCTGGAGGGTTGTGATTGGGAGGAATGGTCTCCTGATCCTGTATAGTATAATTCTAATATTCAATTTGTGAAAGCACAAAAAGAGCATTCTGAGTGCTTTTTTTAGAATTCAGGGCCACTGTAGACTGAGACAAATATGAAAACCACAATTCATAGATAAGAAAACTAGGACTGAATTATTCTACATTGGCACAGATTCTTTAAAACGCAGTTTGTTTGAAACCTTTTAGAAGCAAAAATGGGAGTAATGGTTTTCCCGAATATTTAGAAAATTGTTATTGCAACCCCAGATAATATTACATCATCCAATGAGCTGACTGTATCGTTACAACTCTACTTGAGATGGATTGCTTTAAAACATCTTGCATGAATTTAACTTTAGAAACCACCATTTCTCTAGTCAACCCCATTAGTACAAATACATTACTGTAGATATAATCCATGTCAGAGACGAGCCACATAGGAAGAGATGGGTCAAAGGGTATGGTAACACCTGGCTACAACCAGAGTGTTACCATACCCTTTGTTCCACCCTTTCAGAGTTTGAAAGCTTAACAGAGATCACTAAATGATCCATGTTTACTAGCAGAGTATCGGGTACCTTCCCCTGCTTTGTTCATTTCCTTTTTACTTTCAGTCAAATACAGAGTCCATAAAATGATGCTCACAGGGTAGTTCCTGCATTTTGATGTTGATGGTATCTGTTAGGGGTCAACAGACATCAAAAAGACAGGAAGGAGAGGGGGAAGTGGAAGGACAGGAGATGAAAGAGAGGATTCAAGTATAGACGAGTGAAAGAGATGAAACAATGTCTGAATCAAGCAGAAGTGCATAGTAACAGATATAACGCGATTTAAAGCAGTAATGTTGCATTTTCATTAGGAATCTCTCATTGGCCTTTTCAACATTAAGTTCCTAAGGGTTGGACTATTACAAGAGGCTAAAGTGCCTTTTATTCTTGATAACAATATAATTTTATGTTTTATGTGCAGTATCATAAAAATGCAATATAGATGAAAGCGCTACAACGCGCTCAACTTTTGTTCAGAATCAGCTTCTCATCACTGATAACGACGCAGCTTTTCTCTCACTCATTCCTGCAGCTTTACAGTGCTTTAAACAGTGAGTTCAATAGCGAAGCAAAAATGCAGGGCTTTGTCCCGTCCATCGGACGCTCAGCGTCTCTGGGGGTCTATGGGGCAGCCTCGGCTGCAGCGAAAGGAGACGAGTCATTATATATATATATATATATATATATATTATATATATATATATATATATAATCACCTAAAATGGGTTTTCACTTCACAGGTGTGCCCTGTCAGGTTTAATAAGTGGGATTTCAAGCCTTATAAATGGGGTTGGGACCATCAGCACGGTGGCGCAGTTGGTAGCACTGTTGCCTTACAGCAAGAAGGTCCTGGGTTCGATTCCCGGCCGGGGGTCTTTCTGCATGGAGTTTGCATGTTCTCCCGGGTACTCCGGCTTCCTCCCACGGTCCAAAAGCCTGTTAGGTTAATTAGTCACTCTAAATTGCCCTTAGGTGTATGAATGAGTGTGTGCATGTATGTTGCCCTGTGATGGATTGCCGACCTGTCCAGGGTGAACCCTGCCTCTCGCCCATTGACTGCTGGAGATAGGTACCAGCTCCCCCGGTAGAAAATGACTGACTGACTATATATAGATAGATATATAGATATATATCTATCTATATATATATATATATATATATATATATATAGATAGATAGATAGATAGATGCGTCCTCACTAGAACTAAGAAAGTGGAGCACATCAGCCCGGTTCTAAAGTCCCTACACTGGCTCCCTGTAGCTCAGAGAATAGACTTTAAAATACTTCTTTTAGTCTATAAATTACTGAATGGCTTAGCACCAAAATACATTACAGACTTGTTGTCAGTGGATCAACCACCCAGACCTGAGAGGTCTGGGTGGTTCTGCATACCCAGAACCAGAAGCAAACATGGAGAAGCAGCTTTTAGTTCTTATGCTCCACTAATCTGGAATAAACTCCCAGAAAACTGTAAAAGCGCTGAAACCCTAAGTTGCTTTAAATCAAGATTAAAAACTTATTTGTTTAGAGTGGCCTTTGACTGTGCCTTTTAAACTTTATTAGTTAAGTTTTCAGTCCAATTTTCCTTTCGTTTTCTTATCCATCATTCTATTCTTTAGTTCTTTAGTTTTTTAATTACCTCTGTTGTTTGATTTTCTGTATCATTGTAATGTTTTGCCTTATTTACAGCGCCTTGAGTGCCTTATTGCTGAAAAGCGCTATATAAATATATGGACAAAATTGTTGGTACCCCTCGGTTAATGAAAGAAAAGCACACAATGGTCACAGAAATAACTTGAATCTGACAAAGGTAACAATGAATAAAAATTCTATGAAAATTAACAAATGAAAGTCAGACATTGCTTTTCAAACATGCTTCAACAGAATTCTGTAAAAAAATAAACTCATGAAACAAGCCTGGACAAAAATGATGGTACCCTTAACTTCATATTTTGTTGCACAACCTTTTGAGGCAATCACTGCAATCAAACGATTCCTATAACTGTCAATGAGACTTCTGCAGCTCTCAGCAGGTATTTTGGCCCACTCCTGATGAGTGTTTCAGCTCCTTCCAAAGATGCTCAATAGGATTTAGGTCGGGGCTCATAGAAGGCCACTTCAGAATAGTCCAATGTTTTCCACTTAGCCATTCTTGGGTGTTTTTATCTGTGTGTTTTGGGTCATTATCCTGTTGCCAGACCCATGACCTGCGACTGAGACCAAGCTTTCTGACACTGGGCAGCACATTTCTCTCTAGAATCCCTTGATAGTCTTGAGATTTCATTATACCTGCACAGATTCAAGACACCTTGTGCCAGATGCAGCAAAGCATCCCCAGAACATAACAGAGCCTCCTCCATGTTTCACAGTAGGGACGGTGTTCTTTTCTTCATATGCTTCATTTTTCCATCTGCGAACATAGAGCTGATGTGCCTTGCCAAAAAGTTCTATTTTTGTCCCATCTGTCCATAGGACATTCTCCCAGAAGCTTTGTGGCTTGTCAACATGTAGTTTGGCAAATTCCAGTCTGGCTTTTTTATGATTTGTTTTCAACAATGGTGTTGTCTTTGGTCATCTCCCATTAAGTCCACTTTGCCTCAAACAACGTCGGATGGTGCGATCTGACACTGATGTTCCTTGAGCTTGAAGTTCACCTTTAATCTCTTTAGAAGTTTTTCTGGGCTCTTTTGTTACCGTTCGTATTATCCGTCTCTCTGTTTTGTCATTCATTTTTCCTCCTGCGGCCACGTCCAGGGAGGTTGGCTACAGTCCCATGGATCTTAAATTTCTGAATAATATGTGCAACTCTAGTATGTACAACTCTTTCCCTCACTTCCTCTGGTCCATGTTGAGTGTGGTACACACCATGTCACCAAACAGCTCAGTGACTACCTGTAGCCCTATATATAGGCCCACTGACTGATTACAAGAATGTAGACACCCGTGATGCTAATTAATGGACACACCTTGATTTAATGTGTTGTGGTAGCACAATATGAAGAGAGGCATCACTTGTTTTTCTTGGACGTTCTACCTCCATTTCTGTACTGATGGCAATCAGAATTGAAAGACTTTTCTAGAGTTTAGTTTATTCACCAGCAATCATTCAGCATATCTGTTTTCATCATGCAAATTTGACCTGGAATGTTTTGTTCTATTGTCAGTTTTTAATCTTTGCACTCCTTTACCCTAATTATAATTTTGTTTTTTTTTTACAGTGTGTAGATGCCAAGAAGTTCTGCTGGTATTTTGAGGAACGATACCCTGCCTATTTTGTGTAAGTTCAATCCAATTAAATGGATTTTTAAGCCACTGAATGCAATTCTCTGCATATAAAAACTTTAAATGTTCATTATAAAACTCAACAGTCATTGTCACAACATATAAAATTTCAGCCATACAATGATAGCAATATCTAATATAAAGATATTGATTGATCTATATTAATTAAACATGGAATTATATAGTTCAAGCATTTCATTCTTTTTATTTTGATGAAAGACGACCCAGAAAAGTTTGTGCAGAAATGAGGACAGTTTAGAAGATCAATATAATGTGTTTTGCTTTTATGTGCGTGCTTGTCATATCCCAGTGTGACAATGAATCCAGTTGTCCTTGAAAAGCAAGAATGTATTGTAAAAAGATAATAGATAATAAGAAAGTAAAATAAAGTATTCTAAACCTATTACAATTTGTTATAATTTGATGACTTCATAATATTATAATGCTTAAGTAGAATGTAATGTCATAACGTGGTAAAGATGTCACACAAGGGTTTCATAATAATCATGTTTTTATTTCACATTAATAACAAAGCATTGTGAGATCTGACGGTAACTACATGGTACTGGTATCGAAGTTTACATAACACAAAAGTAAGGAAATATGTGTTTGTTCATTTTTATTTGTTGTAACAGCTCTTCTTTGGCAATAAATATATATCACTGGAGAACCTGTTTATTTGTGCTCAAATAGTGCCACATTTGTAAGGAAAATACATTTGTAAATTGAGCAGCAGAATTGAGTATGTGGACTCCCCTCATAAAAACCTTGACAAATCCTCTCTGCCAATACCAAACAGCTGTTGTTGGAGACAATTTCATGATATGGAACAGGGTCTTCCTCACCGGTAGAACAGTTTGTCATCACTGTAGGCAATTTCAATGCAGAGAGATATCAGGTTGAGACTCAGTCACCAGGAGCAAGATATCGATGATTGCCCCATAGAGCAAGAGAAACTCAACTTTGGGGTATTATATTTGCTTTAAGCTTTTATCATCCAGATTCATAGAAATGGGAGCTTGAAATATGTCACTCTGTGTGTAACGAACATATTTAACAGGAGTTTTACCCTATGAATTGAATTACTAAAATATATTAACCTGCATCTTACTTTAGATGTGGCCATTAATGCCAAATTCCTCTCTAAACTAAGAGAGATGTGGTTGAAACATAGATGAAACTTGGCTTTGGTGTCCATAACACTAAGAGGGAGCACAAGATGCAAATTTTGCAGTTCCATTAACTTAAATGAGTAAGCTGGAGCCTGAAACCAGCAGGCTTCTCCCCCAGATCCAGCATTTATGAATTCACTGTGCCTCCTCACTGCAGGACAGAGCTAGATCACTGAGAGGGAGAGAGGAGGATACAGAGAGCACAGAAGAACAGTTTCCTCCCTCTTAGCCCCCCTTCTTCTCCTCCACACCTCCTGTTTCCCTATTAAGTTTCAGTCACACAGGTACTATCAAAGCCGTCCTCCAGTTTGGGTCCGCATTCTATTTATTTTGTCCGTCCGTCAGTCCGTCAGTCCGTCCCTCCCTCCCTCCATCCATCCCTCCCTCTTCTGCTTATCCGTGGGGGCAGCAGCTTTCAGAGAGACCCAGACTTCCCTCTCCCCAGCTACTTGGGCCAGCTGAGCCGGGGGAATCCCAAGGCGATCCCAGACCAGCCGAGAAACATAGTCCCTCCAGTGTGTCCTGGGTCTTCCTCTAGGCCTCCTCCTGGTGGAACACCTCACCAGAGAACACCTCACCAGGGAGGCGTCCAGGAGGCATCCTAACCAGGTGACCGAGCCACCTCAACTGGCTTCTCTCGACGCGGAGAAGCAGCGGCTCTACTCTGAGTGCCTCCCAGATGACTGAGCCTCTCACCCTATCTCTAAGGGAGAGCCTAGACACCCTGCGGAGGAAACTCATTTCGGTCGCTTGTATCCTGTGATCTCGTTCTTTCGGTCACGACCCAAAGCTCATGACCATTAATGAGGGTAGCAACGTAGATCGACCGGTAAATTGAGAGCTTTGTTTTTTGACTCAGCTCTCTCTTCACCACGACAGACCGGTAAAGCGCCCTCATTACTGCTGACGCAGCACCAATCCGTCTATTGAGCTCCCGCTCCATTTTTGCCTCATTCGTGAACAAGACCCCAAGATACTTGAACTCCTCCACTTGAGGCAGGACTTCCCCCCCGACCCGGAGAAGGCACTCTACCCTTATCCGGCTCAAGACCATTCTCCGGACTTCTCATCCCGGCCGCTTCACACTCGGCTGCGAACTGCTCCAGTGAGAGCTGTAGAACACGAGCTGATGAAGCCAATAGGACCGCATCATCTGCAAAAACAGGGACGCAATCCTAAGGCCACCAAAACTTATCCCCTCAACACCTTGGCTGCGCCTAGAAATTCTGTCCATAAAAGTTATAAACAGAATCGGTGACAAAGGGCAACCTTGGCGGAGTCCAACCCTCACCGGAAATGAGTCCGACTTACTGCTGGCAATGCGGACCAAGCTCTGACACCGGTCATACAGGTACCTAACAGCGCGTGTCAAAGGGCCTGGTACCCCATACTCCCGGGGTCTTTGTTATGTTATGCATTTAATAATAAAAGCCTTTTTAAAATTTGTAAAATGTTTTGGTTTTTCATTAACTCCTTAGAAAACTGTAAAGAAACAAAAACAAAAAAGCCAGAAAACATCTTTGGCCAAAAGCATAAGACTCCAGCAACACAACTATAACAACTTTATTAGCAGACCAATGCATTTTGGCTTGTGGCTTTCATCTGGGTCATTGTAAAACACCAAGCAGTTTGTTTTTAAATAAAAATGACGAGATGCAGACAAGGTAAACAGGCAGGCACACTCTTGAATCTTTGACAAAGTGAACTTCACACACCTTTGCCCTTAATCCACCTGTCTAATGTCCACTTCCAGGCTAACAAAATGGACAAACTGCTGCTTTTTACTGTTAAAAACTTGGACTTCTGCGGATCTGCTGCCCTCTGTTTCACCATGACCTGGCTTGGTGAACACATCCTTGAGTGCACACTGCAGATGCTGGGCTTCTGGCTGTTTTCGAGGGGACCACAATGCAGAACTCTTAGGTACATAGAGAGGAGTTGGAATCTGCTTTTAAATGAAGGTTGATGTATTGATATCACAGTGTTACAGAAGACATGTAGTCCTGACTTGGAGTCATTTTTTTGTAAACTCTAAACCCTTTTATTCACTGAACAAAGTCTCCTTGTTGGTTCTGGTCGGTGTTTACACTGGACCACTGCTACACAGCTTTAAAAGATGCACATCAGGCTGTCACCAGGGCTTCTTTGAAACTCTCTGATCACTGTCTGCTTCATCACATTCCAACTTACAGGCAAAAACTAAAAACCTCTAAGTCTTCGGACTGTTAGGAAGTGGACTGATGAGTCAAAGCAGATGTTACAGACCTGCTTTGATTGCACAGCTTGAAGTGTTTTTGAAGCTTCAGCCTCAGACTAAAATGAATTTACTGACGCTATGAGATCATACATCAGTTTTGTAAGGATGTGTTTGCAGACCAGTACATTTATCACATACAACAATAATTAACCAGGGTTTGCTTCAAATCTAAGGAAGCTGCGTCAGACCAAAGAGGAGGCTCACAACAGTGAGAGCAGTGCCTTGTATAAGGAGGTAACACATAAGCTGACCAAGGAGATCAAGGCAACCAAGAGAAGCTACAGCAAGAAGTTAAAAGGCAGCTTCTCAGCTAACAACCCAGCTGCAGTTTGGAGGAACTTGAGCACCATTACTTCTTACGGTGGAAACCAGGCCCTGTATAAGCAGGCAAGAAACAAATTGACAAAGGAGATCAAACTAGCTAAAAGTTCCTACAGTAAGAAAATAAAATTCAGTGTGGAGGAGTTTGCAGACTATTGACAACTATAAGAGCCCTATCCCACATGCTGTTATGACACCTTGCCAGGCCAAGGATTTGAACCGTTTTTTCTCTTGGTTTGATTACTAGTCTTTCACACCTCACACAAAGGGTCGACCTGCATATCCCACCAATAAATCTTCAACCCCCTCCTCTCTCCCCCTGCCTGTACTAAAGATCGAAGAAAAAGATGTTAATAGGTTCTTCCAGTGTCTGAATGGGAAGAACAATTCGGGTCCTGATGTTGTCTCCCCTCTCTGCCTGAAAGCATGCACTGACCAGCTAACCCCCATCTTTACTCATTTTTGTAACAAGTCTCTGGAGATGTGTGAGGTTCCCTCCGGTTTAAACGCTCCACCATGATCCCGGCCCCCAAGAAACGCACCATCACGGGATTAAATAACTACATGCTTGTTGCTCTGACATCTGTGGTCATGAAATCCTGTTGTTAAAGCACCTGAAGGACCTCACATACTCCCTGCTGGACCCCGTGCAGTTTGCTTACCGGGCAATCAGGCTGGTAGATGTTGCAATCGACTTGGATCTACACTTGGTCCTGCACCACCTCGACCACCTAGGGACATATGACAGGATCCTGTTTTTAGATTTCAGGTCGGCAACACCATCAACCCAGATATCCTCCACCAAAAGCTCACGCAGCTTACAGTGCCAGCCTTCACCTATCAGTGGATCACCAGCTTCCTGACTGACCTGCAGCAATTCAATTCAGTTTATTTATATAGCGCCAATTCACAACACATGTCGTCTCAAGGCACTTCACAAAAGTCAGGTACATGCATTACAATTAATCCAAATCATTGAACAGTGCAGTCAGATTCTGTTATTTATTCAAATTGGATAAAAAGTTTTTCTATCTAAGGAAATCAGCAGCAGGGGTGTGTTCTCTATCCACTCCTCTTCTCCCTGAACACATTTATGTACATACTGCTCTTTTAGCCTTATTTTTATCTTGTCTAAAATTTAAGTATTTATAGTTAATGTCGGTTCGATGTGACCTCTGAAAACCAAAGTCAGATTCCACGTTTGTGCACACAAACTTGGCCAGTAAGAATGATTCTGATTCTGTAAAGTATAATACCAAAACATTCAAATGAACTAATCATATATTCACACATAAACAGGCTGACCAATCGTCACTTGATCATAACCATACTTCTCACATGTACTGAGCAAAAAAGATTTTTCCTGTATAAGAATGGGGGTAGAGATTGTAAAGTGGCAAGGTGCAAATACTCCATTTCTCCAGGACCTGTTTCCTATTCTACACTAATTTTAGTCTTGAAGTCTGCGGTATGTGCTGTCTTCCCTTCCATACACAATGATTCATAACCCTTCCAGCTTTTTCTGTCACATGCAAACATGTATTATTGTTTTGCCTTATTAATGCAGGTTTCCTGCTGCTCTCCATTAACTGATCCATCACAGTTGGCCTCAGTTCTGAATGTTTGGCTTCCAGGCTGCTACTTTTGCAATTCAAAATGAAACTTTTTAAAGTTTTGTTTGCGAAGCAGAAAGTGTGATTAATGTCAGCATTACAATACACTTTATCCTGTGTTAGTGCGATGCCGGTTATTGTGAGAAATTGCCAAAGGCTTTCTGCCCTGCATTAAAACGGTGTGGAGAGGAGGTTGTGCTTTGCAGCTGTTTCTGTTATCTGCAGCTCAGTTTTGGTGTAGCAGCTACAAGAAGTAAGTTCTGTGTCTGCTGGATGGTCCTTTAAATGATTTACAGACAGACACAGTTAAAGAGCAGCAAGTAGTACCTAATCTGTTAACATGCCTGTGAAGATTGCAGCTTTTAGAGCTGAAGTCACCCTGATTTGATTGTATGCTTTTAGTTATTGTGATGCAGACAGTAGATCTGGTGGTACGGTTCTGTCCAGGCTGTCCTTCAAACACTGAATGACATTATACAGTAAACCAAAAATTAAATGGGTAATTATGAGCGTACACCAGGTAATTTCTGTCTCTCGTTTCAGTCTTTGTCAACTAATTTTTTTTCAGTCAAGCAGTTGAAGTTAGACTAAGCTCTTCTAGGTCTGAGGCCATAGTTCTCCACTGGAAAAAAAAAAGTGGACTGCTCCGTCCTGGTTGGGTTAAGAACTTAAAAGTATCTTGCTGTCTTTGATTTGTTTTGTGCTTTATTTACATATGCCAAATATATTGCAAATTCATTGTTATCGCATTATCAGCATATGCAATCTCCACATCCACAGAACTGCCTGGATTGCAGTAAGTGTTAGCTAATTATTTAAGTACAGTGTTTTCAGATTGTAGTAAGGTGTTATGCAGGTACACTCATAAACCAAACACCTTCACGACTGTAGGTTTAGGTCTTTTTGTGGCAAAACGGTTTATAGTGAATACTTACTTTAAGTGGTTGAAATATAATTTGTTTGCTGGTTCCGAAAAGTCCCAAATCACATTTCAGAGTAGGCTTATAATTTTGATGAACTGACTGCACAGATTAAGTTTTGAGGTCTACTTTCACACTTAAAAACACCTTAAAACTACTTTTTGTGACAAATGACTTGTATAAAAAAGATAAATTTGTACACTCACCTGCGCCATTTGCACTGCTAGTGGCCCAATCCAATTGCTACACCAACCCCGCCCCTTTAACGATCCCTGGGAAATGTGGAAAGACCTACAACAGATCAGGACCTTTTACCCATGAAAGTAATGCTGTGTTCCATTACCTCGGAAGTCGAAACTGGGAAGTCGGAGTTTGTCATCTCTGAGTTGTTGTATTCCAGTTTTCTGCTTGTTTTTGTTCGGATTGCTAGCAACTGTAACAGCAGTCTTACAACAGTAACAATGACAATAACACTGTTCTACGCGGTATTTCATGCATATACACAGCGTTGAAACATCTTGTCTTATAATCACTGAAAAGTAGTACATGTACAACTGACTAAATGATAGCGAGACAGAAAGATGGAGAGACAGTTACAAAAGATAGAGAAAAGATAGATATAGAAATGATATATAAATACAGTATGCAGAAGATGAATAAAGAACTTTTTCGAGGTTTTTTTTTTTCTTAGGAATGTTCTGTCGAATATGTGGACAGCTTAAACAGGCTTTAGTCAGAGGAAAATATGGGCCCGGCCATTTATTAGGAACCACTTCGGTTTGCTAAATCGGTTTCGCCGTGGAGTTAAAGCAGAAGCAAAACTGTTCAGGTACAGGTTTGCTCCCTCTGACTTTCTGCCTCTTCTTTGTTGCAGATGTCGCTCTTACGAGGACTGCTGTGGAACTCGCTGCTGTGTGAGAGCCTTGTCCATTCAAAGATTATGGTACTTCTGGTGAGTTCCAGTAAACTTCTTCCTGCACATGGTTTTAGGTAATAAGGCTTTTGTATAGTATCTGAAGGTGGCCATATAGGTTGACATAGATTTTTTAAGTCTTAATGAAATGTATTTTGTGTTTTATTCAAAGTACCACAAAGATTCACTATAGCCACACAGTTTAGGAATGTTCAGCTGAACAGACTGTTTGAAGGCTTCCACATACTTCTGTGGAGGCTTCCCTGCTTGATGGCTGTGTTTTTGATCTGCTTTCCCCAAGATGCTCAAGTGTTTTTTTTTTTTTTTGTTTTTTTTGTTTTGTTTTTGGTTTTTTATATTTTTTTTGCAGCACTAGAGGCCTTTATTATTATTATTTTTTTCCGAGAGTAAGCAGACAGGAAATAGGGGAGAGAGAGGGGTAAGACATTCGGCGAAGGTGTTCGGGTCCAGGACGTGAACCCGGCATGGCCACTTGGAGGATTGTAGCCTCTATACACGGGTCGCGCGCTTAACCCCTAGACCACCAGCGCCGCACCTGATGCTCTAGTGTTTAACAAAGCTCCAGTTTAATTCCAATAGGTTTAGCTGAGGATTTAATAAGCTTCTTTATTAACTGTCTATTCAGAATCATGGGTGGGTGACATGACAAAAGGTTTGTGGACAGTCCAGAATTTCTCTTGTAGATAGTGATCCACTGATGGAAAGCACATGCAGATTAAATCACCCAAAAACTCCTACACCAACCAACTTGATTGGAAAATGATTTATTCAACAAATGATTTGCAAAGTTAGTTATAAGGTGCGTTATTGTGTCACATCAGAGAATATGGGAGCTATGGTCAGCGAAGTTATGGAGGGACATTCCTTAAGGACAGTCTGTTTGGATTGGAAGGAATTCTACCATCATTCAGCCTGGTGCAGATGTACTAAGTCCATATGTGTTTCTAGGAGATGTTAGTTTTCCAGCTCTACCTTCAGTGCCTTGCAAAAATATCCATACTTCTTGATGTTTTCTTCACATTGTGTCATGCTATTCCAATGTAATTTATCAGGATTTTATGTGATAGACAAACAACACCATGCATAATTGTAAAGTGGAAGAGAAAGGACACACTAATGTGAATTTATTTTACAAATAAAAATAGAGTCCCCCTGGGTGTAATATAATCCCAGTATAAATCAAACTGCTCTGTGAAGTCCTCAGAGGTTTGTTAGAGAACATTATTGAATAAACAGCATCATGAAGACCAAGAAGCATGGCAGACAGGTCAGGGAGATAGTTCTGGAGAACTTTAAATTATAGTTACTGCCTGTTGGACTAGTTGTCCAGAGAAAATAAAGCAGTTGCACTATTTACACATAGAACGTATAAAAAGTTATTATAATACTCAGTACTGTGTCTGATAATGATTCAATTTAAAATCAATCACTCTTTATGCATTTTTGCTCTTAACTGTTCTGTTTTTAAGTGGTTGTAATGTGGGTACCTTTGTTTTGGTTTTTGACACAGTTCTTTATTTTAATTTGTTTGTTTGTTTTTCAAAGTTTTAATCTTAACATTTCTTGTTTACTACTTATGAAATACTAGGATAAACAAATGAATTAATTAAATGCCAAGCTTTTAACCTCTCACAGAGAACTGTTCAGTCTATCATCAAAACATGAAAGATACCAAGACAAGTCTGTCAACCAAAAGTGACAGACTGGGCATTAATCAGAGAAACAGAGGACCACGGTAACTCTAGAGGAGCTGCAGAGATCCACCGGTCAGGTGGGCGAATCTGTTGCCAGGACGACAATTAGTTGTGCACTCCATAAATTTGGCCTTTGTAGAATAGTAGCAAACTGAAAATCTAGAGATGTCCAGTGTGCACTGCAAACATGTGGAAGAAGGTGATCTGATCAGAAGAGACCAGAACTGTACAGCTTGACCTATGTGCGATCCCCATGGTGGTTGCAGCATTATGTATTTGGAATCGTTTCCTTAATCAGGGACAGGGAAACTGGTCTGAGTTTATCGAGAGAAGGACTGAGCTAAATAAAGGGCAATCCTGGAATTAAACCTGCTAGAGGCTTCAAAAGGCTTAAGCCTCCAACAGGGGCACATAAAACCCCAATAAGATAACAGAGTGGTAAATGCTTTTCCAAGGCGCTGTAAACCTCATGCCATCATATCAATGTTATTTTTTGAAGGTAAAAAAAGTGGAATCAGGGTGGTATCAGATTGAATTTCTCCTAATTTTCTCATCCACATTTATTTATTGTCTTTTCCTCTTTGACTGTAACAAACCTCACTTTTTAAGCAAAAGAGCTGCAGTTGCTGACAGAATTGAGCTTGGATTAAAACTGAAAATACATTCAGAGTCCTGCTGCATAGCTGAGTTTATTAACTCCTTACCTGCAACCTAGGAACATTGTGAAATCAACAGGGTCTGCACAGCTTCCTGGCACACACTACGTCTGCAACTACTGCATCCTAACTGGCTATGGGGATATTACTACACAAACTAGGGATATTGAGTTGGGAGAGAGGAGCTGACATGTCGCAGAAGATGCAAGTCAACTTTTTGTGGACGGAGCCTCACAAACTACACATATAAAACACCACAACCACTAACCTTTAGTCCCAACACCAGTAGGTTTTTTTTGTTGTAGCAGCATCCAGCTATGAGAAGAAGACAGCTACAAAATGCAGCCTTCACTTGATTAACACTCCTCAGTTAATTTAATAGGTACCAAGTAATATATTATAAATTCCTATTAATATTGATATTCATGTACAATGAATTTGCATTGAAAAAGGTAGAGGATCTATTTAATGTGTTAACAAACCTGTTGTAATGTTTTTATTTGATCTTGGTTGAATCGGTATAATAACTGTAGTGATGCTAAAGTTATATTAGTGAAATTAAGTAGACAGTATATAACAATAGAATACTGATAGAACTGGAAACCCTGAGAAATGCAGGCCTGCAGTACAGGTGCTGTGCACATGAAACAATGTCCTCAGTGTCTCTTAACCTTGAAACAAAGTGTTTTCCAAACCAGTTTGGAGCTTAATATCAAAACGCAGCTTGACTCTGCTGCGCCATCTGCTAAACCTGTGATGCTGCTACATCTGCTGCAGTCACTGCTGTGAGTGTTATAAACAATGCAGCTGAAAACACCTCAGCAAGTTTAGAAAGACCGTCATTGTGAAGGTTATCAAGCAGAGAGCCTCCATCTGTATTTGGATGTGTGAAACAGAATGTGAGCGGAGACATTTTTACCCTGTAGAGAATTGTCCTCCAATCTGCATCTAAGTCTTTCTGTTAACAGAGAAGCTTCTCTGATTTCATTTCAACTTGAACCAGAATTTAAATTTAGCATTTTTAGGCAACTACTAAGATCTCACTAACAAAAAAACACTTCTAATTAATAGTTTTGGACAATAGTTGGGCTAATAATATCCTGAGAATTTTTCGGTAAAGAAAAAGTCAAGTCACTGCTTGCTGGTAGAATGTTGTGCAACATGTTCTTGGTATCTTGTAGACCTGTTTTGTTCTTTAATTTTTTAAACCTACACTGTTCGTAGAGGTTTGCCTATATTTGAGCCCAATGTATCATTTTGGCCTGATGAGAATTGGAAAAAATCCCCCATAAATTATTTTAAACCTCAGCCCCCAATTCCTGTTTTCTTTTTTGTAACAGATTTACTTTCACAAGCAGAGCATTATAGCGTTAGACGTAATGCTCCGCTATACAAAAAAAAAAATGTATTATTTCCAAATGGAAATGAAAGGCAGCAGTGCTACCAACTGCTCCACCGTGCAGCCCCCTTTTGAGCACATACAATAGAAATATTTTAGCGGCTTGTATTGCTAATAGGAGTTGGCACCAACACAAATAGCAAATCTTTCTTTTCGGACTTGCAAGTAGACCCAGTGTGACGTCAGTCTGACCTCCGTCTTTCCAGACCAAATAGTATGCAGAATTAGATTGGAAAACCAGAGGGATGGATGTGTGTGGCTGGTCCAACAGCTTGCAAATCTGTTGTTACTTGGTGATAATTATTGCTTTAAAAATACAGGATTTTTTTGAATTGTTTAATTATTTTTAATACCTGTGTTAAATGGTTGTATGTATGTACATAGTGACAGTTAGTTCAATCCATGTCATTTGCAAGACAATTCTGCCATCGATATTTTTAAGATTTTAAGATTGCTGTTTTTGCTCATATATATATATGAGCCAAATCCCATAATATAGGATAGATGCATGCATTTGTGTGTGTGTATGTGTGTGTAGAAGGTGATGGATATTAAGCTAACTCTTATTAATTGGACTCGCTCTGTTGAGTGTATTCTGTATATAATATAAAGTGCAATAAATGTGTTCATCAATTCTGTAAATGTAAAAACCGTCTGGAGCTGAAATCAGATATTTACATACACTGTATAAAATAGCCACTAGAACATTATTTTCTCGGTGTCACACATAACAGACTAAACTTTTCCTGTTTTAAGTCAGTTAGGATTAGCAAAAATATTTGGGATTGCTAAATGAATGCTCTTTTACTATTGAAGGAAAATTCTGTATTTTGGAAAAAGATTGGTAAAAAAAAAAAAATCAAAAGCCCAAAATACTGACATTGATGATTATGATGGATGTATGTATGAGCTGACTGGAACATACCTGCTGAGCTCTATGCAGGCCCAGTGGTGTTAAATTCATTGACCTGCATTGGCAGATATATTTTTCCATCCTCCCTTCTGGTTTAGATTCTGTATCTTGCTTCAGAATGGATAAAAGATATGACATGTTCTGTTTTTCTCTTAGGGTCCTCCTAATGATGGGGGTGTTGTTCTGCTGTGGTGCTGGCTTCTTCATCCGTAGAAGGATGTATCCTTCTCATCTGAGAGATGAGCCAACCTTTAATGTCTCCTTCACCAGGCACCCTGTCACCACACCAGGTAAAGCAAAGGGCTTCCTGAAACCGAACATCTTCATGTTAAACATAACAGAGTTGGACTGAAAATTCCAGAATCGCGACTGAATGTACCGATTGAATTAGCATTAGCAAGTGTGGGCACTTCTACAGAAGCAGGAGTTATGCCACTTTGCTTGCTGCGGAGGATTGAGGTGTGTGTTTACTCCAAAGAGGAAAAACATCACCAGCTGCCGATTAACCTGGGTAAGCTTTTAGGCTATTGCCCTAAAAAGTGTTTGGTGTCCATCATTTTTTGCCGGGTAAATGAGTCAAAGTGGTCACCAGTTTTTCCAGGAGTAAAACTATTTTCTGACAATGTCACCCTGAGAGCTGACTGTGCAATTTTCAGGGAAATGCTAATAAATCATTAGCCTAATCACAGACCCTTCTTCATCTCCTCAGTTAGCATTACAGGACATTTTGTCAGTTAGGTTTCAGCAACTTATAGTAGGTATTAAATAGGTAGCTGGGTATTGGGTATACCTGTTCAATTACTTGACACAGATCAGCCAGTCATATGGCAACAACTCAACACATTTAGGTCATCCAAACTAAACTTAAAAGTGACAGAAAAAAGAGGATTTATGTGACTTTGAACATTGTTGATTGTACCAGAGTGGCTGATCTGAGCATCTCAGAGACATAAGGGCCTGTATTCACAAAGATTCTCAGAGTCCTCTCAGAGAGCTCCTATCTTAGCCTAAAAATTCCTGACTTAAGCTCAATAAAAGTTCTCCTCACTACTCTTAATGTTTTCTCACGTTAGGACCTCAATGCCTAAGATGCTTCGTGAATAAATTTTATCTTACCGAGGGACAGCGTTTCCGCAGGGTCTTTAAAGTCTTAAATTTTAAAATAAAAATTTAAGGCCTTAAAAAGTCTTAAATTCCCTGAAGTTTGTGTTCTAGGTCTTAAGTAATGTTTAGACAGGTCTTAATTTTCCTACATCCATGTAACACTACCTGTATTGCTCCCTGAAGGGATGGTGCTATAGATTTTTTTCTCCCCGTGGAGTTGTAGTTCTTTCTTTCGCTAGTGGACATATAATTTTGCTGTATTACGACTACAAAGACCAACATGCAGCTTTTGTGTAATTGGCGCGAGTCTCGTTGAGATTATACCACAGACGTACAAGTTTGTTGGCTATTGGGTAAGTGTAAGTTTAGCCATTCTTGGCTGGAAAAATATGAATTTAAGGCTTGGTTAAAACCAGTTTCGGACAACGAATTTGAAGCCTGCTGCTTCGAATGCAAAAAAGTAATTAAACTTAGAACGATGGGTGTACGGGCATTAGAGTCGCATTCAAAGAGTGAAAAGCATTTAAGTGCTGTGAAGGGTCTCCAGCAAACGACAGCCATCAGCCAGTTCTGCCAACTATCCAGTCCCGGGCCCAGCACTATCTCCACACTGCCCAGGCGAGACTCACACAGCAGCAGCGCAAGTCCGGTAAGCGATCTTCCGTGTCGCTTTTGGGTCAGAGCCAACATTAAGAGGGGAGGTGCTCTGGTTCCTCCACGATCATACAGTGCAAATGAGGAAATCGGGGAATTGTTTCAGACTATCTTTCCGGACTCTGACATCGCCAAATCATTCAGGTGCGGGAAAGATAAAACTGCCTACATTGCGTGCTTTGGAATAGCGGATTTTATCAAGAGAGAGCCGATTCCAGAGTAACAGGACCGTTTGTGCTGATGTTTGATGAAAGTCTGAATCACACAACCAAAAAGAAACATTTGGACCTGCACGTACGTTTTTTGGAGGGCCAGCAGGTACAGTTAAGGTACCTGGGATCCCAGTTCATGGGTCATGCAACAGCCGAGGACCTAATAAGGCATTTTAAAGTAAGTAAATGTTATTTTATGTTGTATTAAGTTGATTGTTACCATTTTCTCATATTTTCATTTTGTTTCTACTCCTTTTTGAACAGTATGGTGTCTTCCTCCCCTAGCTGTTACTTTGCCAGGTGGCTATTTTGCAAGAAATATTTAAATTGTATTTAATTAAACCTTATATGGATAACACCAGTAACAGTACTGAGGAAGAAACATTGAGCGGATAAATGGCTACAGGGGAATTACCTATCTGCCAAGGGATGTAGTTGCGTATTAAGACAGTTGTCTTTTACATAATACAGGTCTATACATGGTTCTATGGGTAATAGCAAAATTGTATCATGGAATATTTACACATTCAATAAAAAAGGGAAGGGGGTAGCATTCACAGTATAATGCAAACCTCCTAATTTTTTTGGTCAATTTTAAACAACACCACAAATAGCAAGATATCTGAATGGATCTGAATTCTTTTCCCCCTCAGGTGTGCGTGGAACCCCTTGACCTAAGGAGACTGGTATCTATTTCAATGGATTAGCCCAATGTGAATCCGTCTTCCCTTTATCTTTCTGTGGTCATCGGTGGATTGAAAACCAGCCTGTGACAGAGAGAGCTCTTGAGGTTTAGCCATCACTTATACAATTTATGGATGGGTGAGAAGAAAACAGCTCCCACACCCTGGGACAGCATCTTTTGACACTGTGGAGAAAGCCATAAAGGACACACTCATCGTGGCAAAGCTACACTTCTTGACTGTTGCCAGGCTTTTCAATCCCTTTTTGAAGAGGTATCAGACAGATGAGCCAGTGAGGCCTTCCTCAGCAATGACCTGGCTGAGTTTAGTAAGGTAGTGATTTATATGCATAGCTCTATACATTATCAGCACAGAACTATTGCCACTACTGATTAAGGCTAATTGCTGAAATAAGTTAATAAGTAATGTCTTAAACTTTTAAATTGGAATTATGATGTGAAGTTATTTATGGCTTTATATAAATATGGATGCAAGGTACTTCCATTAACTTCTAAGATTATCTTTCGGCAGAGTCTACTGAGACGCTTCATTAAGAGGGAGGTCCTCCAGAACATCAGCACACTGCAACTAACAAAATTGGATGTAGCTGATAAGAACTGGCTCCAACCAAAGGACATTGACAGTGACTTGGGTGCTGAGTCAGTCCTTAAGATAATGTGGTAATTTAAAAAGACTTTTTTATAAATTATGCTTAGCAGCAGAAAAATAATTATTTTGTACAAATTATTGACTGCTTTGTTCCCACATCTAGAGCAGTAAAATTGTTAAGCTCAGAGTCGTTGAGTTCAGAAGAGACTGCATGCAGGGACTTTCTAACATTGTCAGGAAAATGCAGGAGAAGAGCCCTCTCAAATATGCAACGGTTAGGCAGATGGAATGTCTGGACCCCTCAGTCATGTTCAAAGACCCAGACAAGTGCAAGAGGCAGATGAAATGTCTTGTCCAGACATTTTTGCAGGACAAACAACTGGCAGGAGGTGTTTTTGCTGGTAGGAATAGTTGTAGAAGAGGCTTTTAACAAAAGTAAGAGGTCATCATGGATATATAGATTTCTAATATTTCAACAGTGCTGTTTACACAATCTGTGTTATGGCTAGACCGTTTTTTGCTTTACCTTTTTAAAGATATTTTATTTTACACATCAAATAGAAATTTTTAGACAGTGTCCACCATCAGAAACAAATGTAGATACAGTAGTGATTCTCCTTGTTATTACCATTCCAGATTGTTGATATATGGTCATGAATGATGTATTGTAATGATTTATCAATTTTATTTTTTTTACTTTTTTAGCTTGTTTCTTGTTTTGTTTTTAGGGGATGTCATTCTCCAACACTTTGAGGCTTTCCTGTCTATTGAGTGCAGAAGTGAGGAGTTCCTTCCCACCAATGCAAAAGAGGCTTGACGTCTTCCTGAGAGGTTTCCTTGTTATCCACCCAGAACTTTTTGCTTTTTGCCAGAAGCTTCTGATTTTGTGTAATGGACAGGCCACTGTTGAGAGAGGCTTTTCTGTTAATAAAGAAATCGAAACTTGCAACATTCAAGAGGACACTCCTAGTAGCAAAGAGGCTGGTATGTGACTATGTGACTCGACACGGTGGTGTCCCCTCACAAAATAACTCTTGAGTTCTGTGGCATCAGCTAGGGCCAGGTACCGTCTTTCTCTTGAGACAGACAAAAAGAAGAGAGTCCCTTGCACAGGGCCAAAAGAGAAAGGCCGCAGAAGATTACTTGGAGGAACTCAGAAAAAGAAGGAACACTATACAGACAGTTGCTGAAAGTCTTTCCAGAGATGCAGACAAATTTGCAGAGGAGGCTGAGGCCAAGGCTGGCAGTAAGATGGCTCAGCTAATAACCAAGTCAAATGCTCTAAGCAGGGCCAGCAAGGAGAAATCAGCTGAGCTCAAGAACATTGAGGAAGAGATTCTGGCCAAGGGAGAAGAGCTTAGATTAATGTGGTGCACATACACACTCACAATGACTCATGCCTCTATAAACTCACGCCAAGATGTTTGTATGTGTTTTTCAACAATGCATCTATCCTTTGTTCAGCACAGTGTTACATTTAAATATATTTACTTTGCAAGCAATTTTGTGACTCGTTTCCTCTTTACTTTATGTTGGGATATGAGTCTTAAATTTAATTCATAATGGTCTTAAAAAGTCTTAAATTTGACAAGGTAAAACCTGCAGAAACCCTTAGAATTCGAGAAAGATTTTTTTAGGATGACGTCACTTGGAGCTACTTTTAGTCTTAGGATTCTTTGTGAATACGAGCCCAGATTTATTGGGATTTTTATCCGCAATCATCTCACAGGTTTACAGAGAATTGTCTGGAAAAAAAACAAAATGCCCTGGGTGCTGGTGGTGGTATACCGGTGTAGGGGATGTTTTCTTGGCTCACTTTTTCACCCTTACTACCAACTGAGCAGCATTAAAACATTTAAGCAGCCTTCCTGAGTATTGTTGCTGATCATGTTCATTAGGCCTGCACAATGTGATATCGCAAATTTATCGTTCTCGCCATATCGCTTTACCAACATGCAGATAACGAAGAACTGCCTGGACTGGAATAAATGTAAGAGAAATTATATATTTTGTGACACTTTTTGTTTAATGCAGTTTTGGAAGCCAAAGAGATGATAATGTGGTAATAATGGAAATAATGATTTTTTTTTTTGGGATCCTAAACATTTAAATCTTGAGCATGAAACTCTTTTCAATAAATACCAAACTTGTGGTCATTTAGTCGCTTATTCAGCTTGGTTGCCAAGGCAGGAATACCAAGACAAGTAAACTTTTTCCATGCATAGACTTTCAGAACAATGGCAACCTGTGCTGTAAAACAAAAAAAGAACTAGAAGCCTCCCTCCACACAGGATTTTTTTCTCTTGCAGAACAACCCAAAGATGGTTTGTTAGGTCAAATTGTTATCAACAAATCGCCCTACAAGCAATCACATGTTTAGTACCACATACAGTTTAGGGCATTCTAATTTCCCATGTTATTCAGTTATTAGCTGGAAATTATCCACCTTACTGATAGTAACAGGGTCATTCACAAATCCTTTCAGCATACGCAGAAATGATGACAAGTTTGTTCAGGAAAGCCACCATGCACTTCTTAAAACCCCAGCATTAGTCACTGACATGTCTTGGAATCCTCACGAATGCAGGCTGAATAATAACTACTGGTTGTGCTTTATATGTGAACAGGACATCTAACTTTTGTAATGAACATTTGGGGTGCCAGAAACACCAGCACTCTTAACACCATGCTTTAATAGAGAAGCGCCCCCTGCAGTTCAGTATTGATTTTGACCTGGTGTGGCACCGTTGGCAAGTTCATGTCTTTGCCGTTGTAGTGGATAATTTTGCATTGACACACTGCTCTGAGTAAGATGGGTTTTCTTATAGTTTGATCTGTTTTTTAAAATTAACGACAATACTAGAGTTGACAGGTTAGTGTCTATGTATAAAGCAATCATAAAGTAATTGGATGCTCAGCTAAAATAATTTCAAATGCTTTAAGATGGAAACCGGAACCAGAAAGACGTGGAAGAAAACTAAAACACTACCATTAGAATGGATTGAAAAAAGCTGCAAAAGCAAAGATTCAACATGTGATCAGCGGAGTCACCTGTGAGTACAGCAACAGTCGAGCTATTGATTAGAAGCCCCAGCAAAGTTGCATTGTTAAACAAACAACATGAGCTTAATACATTACAGATTGTCAAATAGCACATGGACTGGCCTAAAGAGGAATGGAACTATTCTTTGTGGACTGATAACATAAAGATTCTTTGTCTGTGGTCAAACTCCTGACCTCGAGGGCTGGTGTCCTGCAACTTTTAGATGTCTTCCAAGTCCACTTAATCGCCTCCTTGTGCTCTCAAGTTCCTGCAGATGACCTAAATATGTCATCCAGGTGTTTTGACACAGAGACACATTTAAAAGTTGCAGCACACCAGCTCTTGAGCTCTGGAGTTTGACACCTGTGCTTTAAGGGTCTAAATCTAAATTGCTGATGTTGAAGTGTCTAATAATTGTTTTTTCATTTTTCATTTTCTGTAGAGTGAGAACCAATTGGTCTTTTTTTTCTTGTTTTGATTTGAAATATAATTTCCTGTGTTCAACATGCATTTGCATGTATAGGAAGTAATAGCTATTATAAGGATTTTGTGCTTTACGCTTTCAACTGTGCTAATATTCTGAAAACAACTATTCATACATGACTTCTTTGTGATGACAGGAACATTCTACTCCTGTTCCTTGTGTGTGTTCTTGTACTTGCTGCTGAGTGAGAAACATTTTCCGTATTTTTATCGCAAAGTGAGGACATTTGAAAAGTGGGGACATTTTCCTGGTCCTCACTTTTCCAAATTCCGTTCTTGGGGTTAGGTTTAGGACTAGGGTATGAACTGAGGTAGGGTTAGGGTTAGTTAGGCCCTAGAAATCAAGCTATATGAATGGAAGTCAATGAAGGTAACTGAAAAGTCCTCATAAAGATAGTAAAACACAGATGTGTGTGTTCACTGAAAGCGTTGGGAGCCTTCAGTGGCACAGTTGCCTAAAATAATGATTGTATTGTTTACCGAAGTGCAGCCAGCTGAATTAGTTATAATTATATCCTGATTAAGTAGGGCCACATCCTGACTGTGCTGTTGTTGTAAGGTAGTATTTCTGTATCCATTTAATTTAATTCCCAGGCTTGGTCATAAGATGGAAAATGTGCTGGTTTTTAATTGATATGGCCTTGTTTTGAGAGAATAATGAATAATGTGACCAGAAAACATTCTTCCAAAGAACTGAATGTACACAGATGAGGTTGAGGAACTGTCTTACGTCTTTCATGAAAGGAACATCTCAAAGTGTAAGGTAGTCTGATAAACTAATCGCACTTAATGGAAAAACAAACACTGGGTCTTCTATAGAGAGTACTTAGTCCATATTTTCAGCATTTTCTATTGAATTAAAGTTTTTAATGGGAATTTTGGACAAACTAGTCTAATCCTACCAGTTGTCATCAGCACTGCTGCCTTTAAGGATCCCACATTTTAAACAGGACATTTTGTTTGATACCAGAGTAGCAGATAAGACTAAGTCTTACATGAATGGAATTTTATTTTGTCTATCAGCCAAGCAGAAAATTAAACAGAGGGCTTTAATAATAAACCAAATGGAGGAGTCTATTCTGCAGGCAGATTAGGTGGGGACAAGGTGACCCAGAGGAGGAATGTTTTACTAGATTTTTCCCCTTTGAGCTGCATGGTTTAACCATTTGTCTGACGGAAAGAATTTCTGAAAGGGAATATTTCACCAGATTGTGTGATGTTTTTTAGGCAGATCATTTGAAAATGCATTTCTGTGACAGAAAAGAGAGCCTTTGAGGCAGGCCTGTCTAAAACGGCATAATGTGATGGGACTGCAGCAGCCTATTGATTGATTTTGTTATTAAGGAAATTCAATTCAAATCAAAAATACATTATTAACCCTAAAGGGAAATTAATTGTTGTTGTAGCTCATATTATGCAGGTTTCTTCAAAGAGCCATTGTAGATGCTGATGGCTGTGGGCAGGAAGGATATCCTGTAGCGGTCTGTCTTATGGTGCATTTCCAGCAAATTTTTTCATTTGCGTGCTGTCGCTCACCTGACCTTTCGCCAGCAATTCTAGTGGCCAACAGGCGACAACACTACACTTGCTCCACCGCGTCATCAAATAGGAGGAGCTTCTATTTGCCGCTTGCTGTTGACGTCCCTGGGTTCACCAGATTCTCCAGAGATGGAACAAGTTTGGAGTACCACCACTTCCTCCAGAAGAAGCGTCTGGATGACGGTCGCTTTCAGCTGTACTTCCGTCTATCCAGGACCCAGTTTGAGGACCTGCTGTCCTGCGTTGGGGGAGAAATCAGCCTCCGGGATACTAACTACAGGTGCCGTATCCCTGCTGCAGGACGCCTGTCCATCTGTCTTTGGTGAGTAAATAAATCTCAGCTGATGAAGAGGATGCTCAGGGTTCTCCATAATGTTCTTCATTTTATGAAGAATCCTTCTTTGCACAATGTTCTCCAGAGGTTCTAGAGGAGTCCCCAGAACAGAGCCAGCCTTCTTTATCAGCTTGTTGAGCTTTTTTAAGTCCCTGGCTCTGATGCTGCTTCCCCAGCAGATGATGGCAGAAGAGATCACACTCTCCACAACAGACTTATAGAAGATCTGCAGCATCTTACTGCAAACACCAAAGGACCTAGACTTCCTCAAGAAGTACAGTCTGCTCTGTCCGTTCTTGTAGACGGCTTCACAGTTGTATCTCCACTCCAGTCTGTTGTCCAGGTGAACACCGTGTTTATACTCCTCCACCAACTCCACTTCTTCTCCCATGATGGAAATAGTTTTTGACTTATTCCTGTTTCTCATAAAGTCTACAATCATCTCATTTGTTTAATTCACATTTAAGATGAGATGATTGTTTCCACACCATGCCACAAAGCGCTCCACCACCTTCCTGTACTCAGCTTCTTGTCCATCTCTGATCCACCCAACAACCGAGTATTTCTGCAGATGACAGGAGTCTGTCTGGTACTGGAGGTCTGAGGTGTACAGAGTGAAGAGGAATGGTGAGAGTACAGTCCCCTGTGGTGCTCCTGTGCTGCTGACTACCTGGTTAGACTCACAACCCTTCAGTCTCACAAACTGGTCTGTGTGTCAGGTGGTCTCTGATCCAGGAGGTTGTTGAGGCCTCCATCTGAGTCTTCTGGAGTTTCTGACAAAGCAAATCAGGTTGAATTATATTAAATTCACTTGAGAAATCAAAGAACATGATCCTCATGGTGCTGCTGGCTTTGTCCAGATGACAGTGGGTTTGTTGAAGCAGCTGTATGATGGCATCTTCAACTCCAACTCCACAGCAATAAGCAAACTGAAGGGGGTCCTGATAGTTTAGTGTTTGCTTAATCGGGTGGGCCAACAGGAGTCTCTCTAGGAGCTTCATTATGTGGGATGTCAGGGCAACTGGTCTATAGTCTTTGAGGACTGATGGGGGAGTTTTCTTTGGTACCGGAGCAAGACAGGAGGTCGTCCACAACACTGGAGCCTTCTTCTGGGACAGGCTAAGGTTAAAGAGGTGCTGCAGAATCCCACAGAGCTGCTCTGCACAGGCCTGCAGGACTCTAGGGCTGATATGATCTGGACCTGCAGCCTTATTCCGGATCTGTCTCTCCTTGCCTTGTCACCTGACTTCTTGAGACTCACAGGTGGAAGGAGGAAGCAAAGGAGCATTAGCATCTTCTGATGAAGATAAACATGTAGAAGCAGAAGGGTCCATGGCTGAGGTGGAAAATCATTTTTAAGCTTTTGAGATATTAATTAGCTGCTCCCAGTTGTAAAAAACACCTTGTTGCTATGGTTATGCATAATAACAAATGTACAAAAGTAAAAATGAATCACTAAGAAATATCCATCCAGCTGCACAGCATCTGATACCGAAGAGGATAATCGTCCAAAAAAATACCCACAGACATACAAATATCATGACTTCATTCTGATGGGGTTAAGTACAAAGCAGGTAATGCTATTAGAAAATGAAATGAAGTTAAAAAAAATTTTTTGCCCACAAATACTTTTTTTCTGTCTAAAACTGTCTGTGTTTGCAACTACGTGCTACTTTTTTACACATGATAGAAGAACAAAATTGTGCATAAATCACATGATTTGTAACCCATTCCTAATTGGAAAAATTGAAAGTGTTCAAACTCTCCCCAGTCTAAAAACAAAACATCCTAACAGAGAGCAAAATCGTTTAGGGTTAAACAGAAAGTAGTAGATCGGTAAGGAAGTAAATGTAACTTGCTGCCTCTATGTGAAGGCGTCACTGAATTAAACAGGACTGACTCTTTCAGCCAATGGGAAGCGGGGTTGGCCACTGGCAGCGTTAAAACAACCACTACTCGAGCTTAATGTGTGTTAAATCTGCTGTCTCATTCATGAAGCACCCATTCATAGTCTTAATAACCAGTTTAAAGCTTTCTGTTTTAGCAGCTGATCATGCATTCTGTAGTACATTCGTGTCATTTAAACCTAAACTCTTCCTTCTGTGTTTGCAGTTTCCCAGCAGCCAGGCAGTATGCAGGGCTTCGGGGTGAACGGGATGGCCGGAGGTGACCCTGGGATTACAATGACCCAGCCTGCATACCCAGCACAGCCCGGTTCTGCCCACATGATGATGTGGCCCTATCCGCCACCTCCGTCCTACTGCAATCACCCACCGCCACCTTACGAACAAATAATCCAAAATGACAACAAGAAGTAGTGTCTTCAGAGAGCTGAGGAGGTGGAACATGAAAAGGGAAGGGAGGCGATGGTGACAGTGCTGATGAAGCTGAAGAAAAGAAGGACCAGTCTGCTGTTTGAGAGTTAATAATAACTGACTGAGTGAAGCAGTTCAATTCAATTCAGTTTATTTATATAGCGCCAATTCACAACACATGCCGTCTCAAGGCACTTCACAAAAGTCAGGTACATACATTTCAATTTGTCCTAATCATTGAACAGTGCAGTTAGATTCAGTTATTTATTCAAATTGGATAAAAAGTTTTTCTATCTAAGGAAACCCAGCAGATTGCATCCAGTCAGTGACTTGCAGCATTCACTCCTCCTGGATGAGCATGTAGAGACAGTGGACAGTCACTGGCGTTGACTTTGCAGCAATCCCTCATACTGAGCATGCATGTAGCGACAGTGGAGAGGGAAAAACTCACTTTTAACAGGAAGAAACCTCCAGCAGAACCAGAACCAGGCTCAGTGTGAGCGGCCATCTGCCACGACCGACTGGGGGTTAGAGAGGACAGAGCAGAGACACAAAGAGAACAAAGAAGGACTGATCCAGGAGTACTTCCTATGGGAAGGAAAAGTAAATGTTAATGGATGTAGCTCCTTTAGTCGTTTCACCTAGAAAGAAGGAACAGATAAACTCTGAGCCAGTTTTCAAGGTTAGAGTCTGAAAGAGAGCACATATAATTAGTTACAGTAAAAGCTCAGTCAGTAGGAGAGAGAAAGGGTTAAACACTGAAAGACAGGGCCATGTGGATCATCGGTAGAAGGTGAGCATTAAGTTGTTGCCAGCAGAAGCTTGGACGATGCCCCTCTCCAGAAAGGTGTTACAGGTAGACACAGAGTCAGGCCAGGTGTAGCTTCTAGGAAGAGAAAAGAGAGAGAACAAAGTTAAAAGCTGAAATTACAGCAAATAATGTAAAATTGTAGAGTAGTGTGAGAAAGTAGCGAAGAGGGTGAAAGTGGTCATTATGTCCTCCAGCAGCCTAAGCCTATAGCAGCATAACTACAGAGATAGCTCAGGATAACCTAAGCCACTCTAACTATAAGTTTTATCAAGAAGGAAAGTTTTAAGCCTAGCCTTAAAATTGGACAGTTTGTCCATCTAGAGCCCACTGATGCCCATTGTTATACTAAAAACCACAACGATTGGGATACCTCTCTCTGTCAGATTGACCATAACTATTGGAAAAGAGAGGGGGTCATACAGGTAGCAGAAATGGAGGGTGTGTTAATGACCTATTACTGTCATTGCAAGTAGGCATAGTACCCACAGTCCGACTCACACTTACATCCCCCTCTAGTTCACATGAACACAGCCTTATTTTGAAACCACGTTAGGTCTACGTCTCCCAGTGGCTTGGCGGGTTGCCAGTCACTGTGGAATAAAATGCTGGGGAAAAAAAAGATTTTTAACAGAGAAACATTTTGTAAAAAAATCAGTATGAGTTTTACAGATGGCACAAGCTTTCCAGCATTTTAATGCACCACAAGCTTTTTCATTAATAAATTATTGATGTATTATTTTTTTTTATTCATAGCCCGGTTATGAAGCAGTGGTTGGTGGCTGGTTTTCCTTGCCTCTAAGGTTTAGTGTCAGCTGCAGACCTTCCAGTGTTACATCCTGACTCTTTCAGAGGCGGCCCTTGGATGACTGCTGCTGCAGAACTGGGTTAACTGAGGGGTCCCATCTGCTTGAACAGTGTGGTCGGACATATTTTTGCACACTTAAACAAAGAATGTGCTGTCGTTTGGATGCATCAACTCTGTTTTCCTGTCTACATTATTCATTTGGCTCTTGTAATATAATAAGCCAAGAAATCGATTTATTTGAGTAGGGATTGTTAGGGAACCTTTAGGAACAAATGTGTTGGGCTCTGATATTGAGTTTCTTGAGTAGTACAGCCTGATGCTTTTTTCCAAACTTTCTTAATAAACATAAAACTAAAGCCTACACAGGAGTACTCTTGTCATGTCCACCGACAGAGAGCAACAACTGAATCTGTTTTCTCAGGCCCAATGTAAGGGGGAGAGGTTCAGAACCATTAAATTATCAGCAGGATTATTTTCAGAATATGCCAGTTTGTGGAAAAATATGTAACATTTTAGCTATAAAACCTTTATTTTTCTTTATAATTTTTTTGAAAGTAAAATTTCAAAAAGCTTTTCCTAAACTGGGCCAACCTTAATTTTTTAAACATCCATAGCTTGTAACCCAAAAATTTTTGACAAAAGGGGGTTGAGTTTTGGGAAGGGGTCTGTCGAGGGTGGGGTGCAGAGAGGGGCCCCGGGGAAACAATCTGTAGGTGCGGGGCCGGCGGCCCCGGAAGCGAGGCCTGAGGTGGTGGGCCCCAGGGGGAGCAGCCGAGGTGAGAAAGAGGAGGGAAGATTTTCCCCGGTTTTTTTAGATGGGGAAAGGGTGGGGGGATTGGGGTCCCCCGCAATGGAGTGGGAAAAGACGGCCAAAAAAGGAAAAAAATTATTTTCCTTTTCTTTTTCTGGGCCTTTTTGGCGGACGGGGCCCATATTTAAATGAAAAAGATAAAAAACTTGGCATCCCCTTTTGGGGGGGGGGGCCCCCCAGGGGAGGCAACTGCTTTTTCAGAGGGGTTTTAAGCTTTCCCAAGGGAAAAATAACCTTTAAAGGGGTTCATAAATGTTTGTCATGGGGGAAAGGGGGGGGCAAATTTTATTTGGGGGTTCATATCAGGGAAATTGAAGTTTAAAGCCTAAAATACCCCCAAACATTTGGGGCCCCCCTACTTTAAAGTAGGGTTGGGGGAAAGGGCCCCAAGGCTACAACAAAAAAAAGTTTACAAATTTTCCCTGATCCCGGGGGTTTAATACAATTACAATGAAAGCTAAAATTCCAAAATTTAACTACATATTTCAAATAAATAAATAAATATGGAATATTTATCAAAGAAAGTAGATTTTAATTGGTGATGATTTTTTTGGGTTCCTGGTTCTGTGCTGCAGGACATCATGAGATTTTTAAACAAATTCAGGTAGCAGGGCTAACAAATAGTTATTGGTCTGCTGTCAAGTTTGGTACAGGTTAACCAATGAGAGGGTTTGGGGGTTAAGGGGAAGACCAGGACAGCTTAAAAGGGCCCTTTTCATCAATTTCTTGCCCGCAGGGGGAAATATTTAAATAATAAAAAATACAGAAATTACTTTCTATGAAGAACTTCATTGTGCAATAAATTATTGCGGCATAAAAAAATCCAGATATTTATTTAATAGATCTTTTTGGCCTTCCACAGTGGGAGGGGCCCTGAACCTGTTTGGGGGTTTTGTGGGAAAAAAATGGTTTTAAATCCAGGGGGAAATTTTGGGAGGATAGGAGGAAATCCGGGGGAAGAAGGGGTTGGGTGTATGGGGGGAAAGAGGAATTTTAAAAGGCCCAAAAATCAACTGGCCAAAACATAAAAATTGGTTTTTATTGATTTCCTACTAGTCACAGAATGCCCTGGGTAGGGGGGCCCCTTTGGGAAAATCTTAAATCCTTGGTTTCAGGAAAGGCGGGCAGCTTTAAACCTTTTACCTGGGACGAACGAAAAACCCAAAGGCCCTTTTTTTACTTTAGGAGAGGGGGGGCCCCTTTCCCTGCTTTTTATACCCAACCTAACTTTAGGGGTTATCATAGGGGTTTTTTTTTAAAACCCCTTAACCCGGGAGGTTCCAGTTATAAAATGCTGCCTTGTGGCCTTCCTGGGGCAAAACACCTCCCTTTCCCCCTTTTTTTATTGCCGGGAGCACCCCTCCCCCCTTTTGCCTTTTGAAATGGTTTTTTCCTTTTGCAAAGACCTCCGGAAAAAGAAACCCCCCCCTTTTCAAAACAAGGAAGTTTGGGGGCCGGGTAAAGAGGCAATTTAAAACTGTCCAAACCACCCCCTTTTTTGAGTAGTCTTTTAAACCCCTTTTCCCCCCTTTCCCCCTTTAACAAAAACCCCAACACAAACCCAAAACCCTCCCCCGCATTTTTAAAAATCCCCCCCTCCCGTTATTAGATTGCCTTTCAAAAACCCCCCCCCCTCCCTTTCCCCCTTTTTAACCCCCCCGCGTTCCTTTCCAACCCACACGTCCAACAAATAACAAACAATTTTCCAACAAACCCCCCCTGGTCCCAAAAAAAGCACGGCCCCCCCCCCCCCCCCCCCACCCCCATTCTCCCAAGGGGCCCAAAAAGATACCTAAAAAGAAAAGGACCTTTTTTATCCTTTCGTTTTGCAAAAATTTTAAAAAATTGCCCCAATTTTAACAACTTTTACCACTACAAAACACTTCCTTGACAATGGCAAAACCCCAGTGGCAGAAAAGAGGGCCCCCAAATTTTTTGGTATGTGGACCTTTCCCCAAAACCCCAACCCGACTTTGGGGGGACCCCCCCCCCACATCAGGTGGGGCCCACCGACCCCACCCCCCCCACCCCTTGCTAAAATCAAAAAACCTAAACCCGTGATTTAAGTAAAATTTTATTACAATGTTTGAAAACAGGTGGCTTTTGCCCTCATTTCCCCTGGGGCAGGCCCCAATCCCCCCCCATTTTTTTAAACTTGGGTTACAAAAAAATTCTGATTCTGCTTGAAACACGATTGGTCTTTTAATAAGTTGGGGGGTTTTTAATTTTTTACAATTTACAAGGGGACACTTCTGATCTCTGATCGGGACAACCAAAAACCCTTATATGCCCATCCTTAAAAAACCCTTTACCCTGTTTATAAAAGTTTGTCTTTTTTGCCCCGGTCCCCCAACCAAAGTTCTGAATACAACAGAGGATGAAACGTTTACTGGGAGAGATTATATTAATAATATAATGATGTGGTAAGAAAGTGTTTTTTTTTCGAAGCCCCTTTAATTTGGAACCCTTGTTAAGCCTTTACCCCGGGTCCCCCTCTCGGGCCAAGGAGGGAGTTGCTCCTGCCCCTTTGCTTTCATCTGCTTTCTTTGGGCTTTCACACTGCAGACTGGACCCCCTCACCTATTTTTGGGCCCTAGGCCCACAGAAAAAGGGGTTTGGGCCCTCCTTTCAGAGGGGCCCGTTTTTACCCAATATTTCTCAAACCCGGAAAAACCCAATTAAGTGAAAAAAAAGGCTTTTGTCGTTTTTTTTTCAGGGTGGTGAAGGGGGAAAAAATTGGGGGCCCGAAAAAAAAAAAAACCCTTTTTCTTTTAAATCAGCCCCAAATAGAAAAGTAAAAATATTTAGTTTTTTAGTTTTTTGGGTTTTTAAAGTGATCTGCATTATGTAGAAAAAAGTTTTACTTGGCTTTTTCTTTAAATGAAAACACTTTGTTTTAAATTTTTGCCCTTTTCCCGGGGCTCCATTAACCAAACAGGGGGGAGTGTGGGGGACCTTAGCCCGCTGGGTTTTTTTTTACACTGTACAAAAGCTCCTGTTAAAAGGTAAAGCCTTACAGAGGGTGCATTAAGATTTAGATTGGAAGAAATTTGTAAGTTGATTCTTTGTACAATTCAGTTTATTTATACAGCACAAAACGACTCAAGGCACTTTACAAAAAAGGTCAATCAAATCATACAGATTCCAAGTAAATATGTTACAATTGATCCTAATTATCAATGTAGTCAAATTCAGTTTATTATTCTGATTTGTTAAAGTTACCCAGCAGATTACCCAGTGACTTGCTGTTAAACAGCAAATACATTTTAAGAAACATGAATATGTGTACTTGTAAATATTTACCAACAAAAATAAGCAAAAAAAAAGAGCAGTTAAAATTTTTACCTTTTTTATAATTACCGTTTTTTTTATTTACCCAAAAAATTTTGGGGTGTTTGGGGAATTTTGCTGCCTTTTCCCATGAGACTGAATCTCACAGGTCTTGATTTTAGAAAACAATTTTCAGTAGAAAAATATATGCCCGACGTGCTGTTGTTTTTTTTTTCCAAATGGGGAAGGAAAGGGTTTTCCTGTGAAGGGTTTTCATGTCCAGCACATAGTTTTCCCTTTGGTGATTAAATTTTTGGAAACTTTTTAACAAAAAACCCCCAGAATTGTTTTTTAAGGTCCCCTTTTTTTTTTTTCTTTAGGCCCCGGAAAGCACCGACTTTTAAAATTTAAACCCCCTAAAAAAACCGGATGTGCCCAAAACCAAAAACCCAAGGGCCAAGGAAATTAAAGGCAAACAAAACTAATTGAAACCGGGTTTTCAACCCCCTTTAGTGGGGGGGGAAAATGGTTTTAATTTCGAGTGAAATAATTAAAAAAACTGTTGAAACAGAAAAAAAAATCCAAAAAACGGGGATTTGTTTTTTCATTAAATTTCTAGTTCTAAACATAAGGGCCAAATGAAAAACGGGTCGGGCAAAACAGCTTTTTCAAAGCTTCAAAATAAAAGACATTCTTTGAAGAATGGGGTGAATTTAAAATGTAAAAAACCCACCTCCGCTTTTACCCAGCACTGAACGGGAAAACCCGGGGAGATGGAAAATAGGAAATCTTCAAAGGTTTTTATTGGGGTAATTCCTTTCGACTGAAGGGGTTTTGGGGTGTTTTTAAAAAAAATAGTCTTGGCAAACAGAAATTTTTTTTAAACATAATCCGTTCTGTTTTCGAAACAGCTTCATGGTGTTTTTAGTCGGGGTTCCCACTAATGTTGAAGATTTTGAACCAAAAGGGCCGCACACCCCTGGTCTTCAGAAAAGTAGGGCAGGCAGATAGGGGGGCCGGGGAAAAAAAGGAGGATCAAATAACCCTTTAACCTTGGGGCTGGTTTAAAAACCCCCCTGAGAAAATGAGGTTACCCCATTATTTCTCAGTTTACAGAAATTTTTATTTTAAGGTTTTTAACCAAACCTTTTTTTTCCTGGGCCCTTAGGCCTTTTACCTGATGCCCCGTTAAACTCCCTTTTAGGAATGGCCACACCCCCCGAAAATTAACCATGAGAAGTCACTCACCTGATGTCATGGCAGCTGCAGAGCTGTGGGGGTGTTGGGAAATCCCAAAGTTGACAAAAGGGTCCCAAAAACCAAACTCCCAACCCCCCAAAAGAAAATTTTTGTCCCGAAAAAAAAAAAAAAAAAAAACGGGGGTTTTATTCCCGCAGCAGGGGCTGAAAAGGTTTGGCCTAACAATTTCTTTGGGCCCCTTTTTAATCATTTTTTCCCCCAACTGTTTGTTCTGTGGGATGAAAGACAGAGTTTTGGGGTTTTTTTGGGTTGCATTTACTTTCTTCCATTCCAGCAAAAACTGAAAAGGAAGAGATGGGGTTAAAAACCAAATTAATATACTCGGAAAAAAACTTTTAACAAAAAAACACCTTAAAAAACACACACCTGGGGTACGTCCCCTTTTTGGTCCCTCCCTAAAAACCCCTCCCCACCTTCCCCCCCCAGGGGAACCCCCCTTTTAAAAAAATTTCACCCGTTTTGGGGAACCCGAAAAAGTTTGCCCCCCCTGTCGGGGAACCCTTTTTTAACCCCCCAAATTTTAATGTTGTTTTAGGGGGCCCACGAACCCTGTAGAAACCCTTTTCCCAATTACAACACTAGAAACGTTTACCCGGGTTTGTTTGGGGTCCAGGGCTTTTGGGTTGGGGGATTTAAAAGGGGACAACAATCTTTAAGAAGTGCAGTTTTACTTAACCAAAAACTATTTCAAATGCCACCCGTAAAAACCAAAAGAATAACCCAGTGTTTGCCTTTTGTTCCTTTTTTTCTTTTTCCTCCCCCAAACTGAAAACCCCCTTTCTCTTCAACATCCGCTTTGAGGCTTCCAGTGTAATATTGTTTAATGTTGGGAAATGTGTTTTAAAAAAAAAAATACTTTGATTTAAAGGGCTTTTTTTGACTCCTTCAAATTTCCTTTAAAAGCAGGGACTTTGGGTTTAAATTTTTTGTGTTTTAAAATTTAAAAATTTCCCCGGTTTTTGCTAAAGGTTAAGAAGGGAAAGGGAATTCCGGGGAGGATTAAAGTTTTGCTTTAGCCCGGGTTCCCCGCTAAGGGGAGTAAACTTCCTACAAAAAACCCAAAACTAAAATCGGGGAAACCAAGTGTTTAAAAAAAAAATGAATTCGAAAAATGTCAGCAAAGTTTGAAAATATCACTTATTCGATTCATTTAAACTTTAAGTGTAATTAAACATGGCATGTCAAAATGATTCAATTTCCCCCTAATCCCAAAGGAAGGGAAAACCTTTTTTTAGCATGGGGAGCAATCAAAAACCCTTTCTTATAAAAAGCTGACTTTTGAATAGTTTTAGTTTTCTTTCCCTTGAATTTCCAGAAAAGGAAAAAACCCAAACAGGGAAAAAAAAAAAGGGGTTTGAAAAAAAAAAATTGAAAACTTTCGAATTGGGAAATTTGGGCGACCTGAAGGAAAAATGGAAAAAGTATTGCCCCTAACGGCCCCCATCATGGATTCAATTTTTAATCTGTCAAAATTAGCCGTTCTGCCACAGGTTTACCCAAGCCCTAATCAAAATGATTGGGGGCCATAGGGTGTGAAATCATCGAACCCCCAAAAAGGCCCCACAAGCGAACTTGAACCCGTTTTTTTTCCCCGACCGGATTGAAATATTTTTATTTTTTGTGAATCCCTGCAGTGAAAACCTATACTGCATTGCTGTAATACTGCTGTGTTTTTTATTGTTATTCATATAAAAACTGGCTAGTAACTTTAAGTTACACATAAATGAGGTAAAATCCACAATAAAAACGAACCCTGAAATGACTGCAGTTTCTGTTTGATTAGAAGCATTTGGGTACTTGAACAGTAGCGTTTTCCCCGAGATATGAGGTTTATATTGGAGTATGATGGAGCCGAACAAGGGAATATTAAATAATTTGGGCTTTTCTCATATCTTTTGTAGAACATTACCATCAGCTATGACTTTATAACATAACTTGAGCTCCATCACTGTTAAGTGACATTGCTGTGAATGAAGAGTTACCAGTGGTGGGAATTTTTACTGTGGGTGTCTAACCATCACAAGGTGCTATCAGCTTGTTGAACATCTGTATGATGGGAGATAAAAAATAAACAATAAAGAGAAAAAACCTCTTTACATAAATTCCATCCAGTCTTTAGTCTGTCGCAGGACATGGACACTGCTGGTAAACCGCCACTGTTGCCCGGGCAACCTGTTAGGATCAAAACAGCATGCACACGAAAAAGGATCCACATTGATTGGTCAGCCCATATATTGTTCACAATTATTAAAAGATAACTCTAGCACAATGCAACACAAACATGGAAAAGTGTTTAAACACAGACAGGACATGACACACCAAGAGCCAACACCGGTGAACATGCAGAGGCATTTCAACACCTGAACAACATCAGACCTCCTTCTTAGGTGAGGAGCTCCAGCATTACCAGTTCAGGGCTGAGGGAGATTTAAACATTGTCCCAATAAACTGACAATGAATCTTACTGAGTGGGAAGGCTTCTTCATGGAGCTCTTTCTTCAGCCCAAAACATAAGAGAGCACAAGGACACATGCTTCCATGATTTTCCTACCACTGATCCCACTGGATAAACATGTCCATCTTTAACAGGCAGCTATTCCTGTTCAGCCCCCTCACTGAAGCAACAACATTCATCTCACGGTTACATCCATGAATTATTCAGAGAAACAAAATTTTTACAGAAATCCACCTGCCACCAGTCTAACTGTTCTGTCAAACAACGTTGTCCAAATACTGTTTGTCTCTCCTTTAGGCCTCTCCTGATTCTCAGCCTCAGCAGTTGGCGCGTTACAGTTCAAAGGCAGGGAAGCTGGAAGCTTCAGGGTTTGTCATCTCTGACAGGTAGTGGATGGTTCCTGCCATACCTACGAAGAGAAAAACATACCATCAACACAGCTTAATCATCACTTTATTGTGACCACGGGGAAAATAAACATTTCCCTATCAAGTCATACATCAGTTAATGCATCAATTTATAGAAGAGACAAACACTAGCTTCCTGTTGGCTTAGAAGCATATCAATGAGATCTGATGTCACGGGTCAGTTTTTGTCCCAGGTGTGAACACTCATCAATAAAGTATGACCAGAATAAACCAGGACAGCATGTTAACATCAGGTCTGAGGACTATGGGCCTGTTCAGACCTGCCTATAACATGCTTTCTGATTCAGATACAAGTACACAGCTTTAAACATGAAGGTTCACATATGGCATTAAAATCTGTTACCCGCTCTCAATACAGGGTCATGTCAATAAACTAGAATATCGTTGAAATGTGAAATCATTTCATTAGTTCAGGTTAAAAAGTAAAACTCATAACTTAACCTCACACAGAGTAATAGATTCCAAGTATTTATTTCAGATTCTCTTGATGATTATGGCGTACATCTAATGAATAGTGATTTTCCCTGTGATATTTAAGCTCTGAAGCTTGTGTCTAATTCTGAGGGTGCTTTTCTTCAGCAGTTGTTTCAGTGAGGGGAAGAAAAAAAACACGCGACTGATTAGAACTACTACTCTGCTTCACTGAGACTAAATTAGTTGATAGGACAGAATTGTTGTCTGAATGCCGAGAAGAAGCCCAATTCAATTCAATTCAAATCAATTCAGTTTATTTATATAGCGCCAATTCACAACACATGTCGTCTCAAGGCACTTCACAAAAGTCAGGTACATGCATTACAATTAATCCGAATCATTGAACAGTGCAGTCAGATTCTGTTATTTATTCAAATTGGATAAAAAGTTTGTCTATCTAAGGAAACCCAGCAGATTGCATCCAGTCAGTGACTTTCAGCATTCACTCCTCCCGGATGAGCATGTAGAGACAGTGGACAGTCACTGGCGTTGACTTTGCAGCAATCCCTCATACTGAGCATGCATGTAGCGACAGTGGAAGGATAAACTCCCTTTTAACAGGAAGAAACCTCCAGCAGAACCAGGCTCAGTGTGAGCGGCCATCTGCCACGACCGACTGGGGGTTAGAGAGAACAGAGCAGAGACACAAAGAGAACAAAGAAGCACTGATCCAGGAGCACTTTCTATGGGAAGGAAAAGTTAATGTTAATGGATGTAGCTCCTTTAGTCGTTTCACCTAGAAAGAAAGAACAGATAAACTCTGAGCCAGTTTTAAAGGTTAGAGTCTGAAAGAGAGCACATATAATTAGTTACAGTAAAAGCTCAGTCAGTAGGAGTGAGAAAGGGTTAAACACTAAAAGACAGGGCCATGTGGATCATCGGTAGAGGGTGAGCATTAAGTTGTTGCCAGCAGAAGCTTGGAGGATTCCCCTCTCCAGAAAGGTGTCACAGGTAGACACAGCGTCAGGCCAGGTGTAGCTTCTAGGAAGAGAAAAGAGAGAGAGAACAAAGTTAAAAGTTGAAATAACAGCAAATAATGTAAAATTGGAGAGTAGTGTGAGAATGTAGCGAAGAGGGTGAAAGTGGTCATTATGTCCTCCAGCAGCCTAAGCCTATAGCAGCATAACTACACAGATAGTTTCAGTTCAGATTATTTAGTTAGACGGCGCTTATTTAAAACAATGGGATGTCTCTCTCTGTCAGACTGATTATAACCATTGGAAAAGAGAAGGGGTCATACAGGTAGCAGAAATGGAGGGTGTGTTTGCACCTCAACCATAACTGAGCCGGTTTAGGCTAAACCTGACTCCCCCTTACTCCATCCTCCCTCATAAACTAAGCCACTCTAACTATAAGCTTTATCAAAAAGGAAAGTTTTAAGCCTAGCCTTAAAAGTAGACATGGTGTCTGCCTCGCGGACTAAAACTGGGAGCTGGTTCCACAGGAGAGGAGCCTGATAACTAAAGGATCTGCCTCCCATCTACTTCTAGAGACTCTAGGAACCACCAGTAAACCTGCAGTCTGAGAACGAAGTGCTCTGTTAGGAACATATGGAACAATCAGATCTCTGATGTATGATGGAGCTAGATCATTAAGGGCTTTATATGTGAGGAGGAGAATTTTAAATTCTATTCTGGATTTAACAGGGAGCCAATGAAGGGAAGCTAAAATAGGAGAAATATGATCTCTCTTTTTAATTTTCATCAGAACTCTTGCTGAAGCATTTTGAATCAGCTGAAGGTTTTTAACTGCATTTTGTGGACATCCTGATAGTAAAGAATTACAATAATCCAGCCTTGAAGTAACAAATGCATGGACTAGTTTTTCAGCGTCACTCCTGGATAGGATATATCTAATTTTGGCAACGTTCCGGAGAAGAAAAAAGGAAATCCTAGAAACCTGTTTAATATGGGATTTAAATGACATGTCCTGGTGAAAAATAACACCAAGGTTTTTTACTTTATTACCGGAGGTCAATTTAATGCCATCCAGGTTAAGTGATTGACTAGGCAGTTTCTTTTTTAAAGACTCCGGTCCAAAGACGACAACTTCTGTCTTGTCTGAATTTAGAAGCAGAAAATTTAAAGTCATCCAAGTTTTTATATCTTCAAGACATGTTTGTAGTCTATCTAACTGGATGGGTTCATCAGGATTTATGGATAAGTAAAGCTGAGTGTCATCAGCGTAACAGTGAAATGTATCCTATGCTGCCTGATAATTTGACCTATTGGAAGCATATATATAGTAAAGAAAATTGGCCCAAGTACTGAACCCTGTGGTACTCCACAATTAACCCAGGAGTTTAAAGATGATTTATCATTTACATGAACAAACTGGAATCTGTCAGACAAATAAGATTTAAACCAGCCTAGCGCTGTTCCCCTGATCCCTACAGCATATTCCAGCCTTTTTAAGAGAATATTATGGTCGACTGTATCAAATGAAGCCCCGAAATCTAAGAGGACAAGTACAGACACACGTCCATTATCTGAGGCCTCATAAGAATATCATTAGTGACTTTCAGCAGAGCTGTTTCAGTGCTATGATGAGCTCTGAAGCCTGACTGAAACTCTTCAAAAAGGTCATTGCTGTGTAAATGCACACACATTTGATTAGCAACTAATTTTCTCAAGAATTTTAGATAAGAATGGAAGATTGGATATAGGTCTGTAATTTTTCAAGTCATCTCGATCCAGCGAAGGTTTCTTAAGTAAAGGTTTAATTACAGCTACCTTAAAAGCCTGTGGTACATATCCATTTACTAAAGACAGATTAATCATATCTAAAATGGGGCTGCTAATCAGAGGAAACACTTCCTTAAATAATTTGGTTGGGATTGGGTCCAACATACAAGTTGATGGTTTAGATGAAGCTAATATTTATGATAACTCAGGAGGCTCCACAGGATCAAAACAGTCCAAACACAGATCAGGTTCTACAGTTATTTCCAATGTTGTCTCACTTGTTGAGGATGAAGTAATCATTTCGGGAGTATGTCAAAGATTTTATTTTTAATAGAATCAATTTTATTTAAGAAGAATCCCATAAAGTCATGACTGCTAAGAGCTAAGAGAATGGATGGCTCAACAGAGCTATGACTCTGTGTAAGTTTAGCAACTGTACTAAAGAGAAACCTAGGATTATTCTTGTTCTCTTCTATTGATGATGAGAAATAAGCTGTTCTGGCTTCGCGAAGTGTCTTTTTATACAACAGTAGGCTATTTTTCCAGATTAAGTAGAAATCCTCTAGGTGTGTAGAGCGCCATTTTCTCTCAATTTTCTAACGTAGTGCTTTAAAGTACGCAGCTCTGAATTAAACCAGGAGTCAGCCTCCTATGAATGATTACCTTCTTTTTCAAGGGGGCTGCATTGTCTAATGCATCACGCAATGATGAAGAAACACTATGAACAAAAGAATTAATTTGTGAAGGGAGCAGAAACAGAATTTTTGCCCTCCACTGTGTTTTTCTGTGATAATGAGGAAATCAAAAGTGGAACAGATTCTTTAAAGGTTGTTACAGCATCGTCTGATAATGATCTACTATAATGAATGTTGTTTCAGGTGTGGAGTACTGGGTTAAATTATACTCAAAGGTTATTAGGAAATGGTCAGACAGGACAGGGTTATGAGAAAATATTGTTATGTCTTTACACTCAATTCCATATGTCAGCACAAGGTCCAGAGAATGAAGACAAAGCTGGGTAGGTTTGCTTATGTTTTGAGCAAAGCCAATTGAGTCTAAGATAGCATTAAAGGCTATATTTAAGGCTATCACTTTCAGTGTCAACATGAATGTTAAAATCCCCCACTATAATAACTTTATCTGTATTTAACACTAAATCAGATAAAAGGTCTGAGAACTGATCTAAAAATTGAGAGTAAGGGCCTGGTGGACGGTACAAAACAACAAATAGAAGTGGTTTTAGTGCTTTGCAATTTGGATGAGGAAAACTAAGGATTAAATATTCAAAAGAGTTGTAGCTATTGATTGGTCTGGGAGTAATCAATAAATCGGACTGAAAGATGGTTGCTACTCCTCCTCTTCGCCCAGTATTTCGAGGAATGTGAAAATTTAAATAATTAGTAGGAGTTGACTCATTTATAGTAACATAATCCTCTTGCTGCAGCCAGGTTTCTGTGAGGCAAAATAAATCAATCTGATTGTCACAAATCAGGTGACTAACTAGCAATGTCTTTGAAGAGAGAGATCTTATGTTCAGTAAGCCACATTTAATTGTTTTATTTTTCTTTTTAGTCTGAGTTGTGTTTATTTTTATGAGATTTTCCTGATTTCCTCCTTTTAGATTATTTTTTAATCTATTCAATTTTGGCCGTGGGCGAGACACTGTCTTAATAGGGTAATGGGTGGGTAGCAGTACCGAAGCTGCAGAGGGGAGTGTTAAACTAGGACCCTGCTTCCTGGTCTGAACCCTGGGTTGTCAGAGTTTTGGAGAACTAATAAATTCGGCCAGATTCCTAGAAAGAAGAGCTGCTCCATCCAAAGTGGGATGGATGCCGTCTCCCCGGATCAGACCAGGTTTTCCCCAAAATGTTCGCCAAATATCAATGTAGCCCACATCATTTTCTGGACACCATCTAGACAGCCAGCGGTTGAATGACAGCATGCGGCTAAACATGTTGTCACTGGTCAGATCAGGGAGGGGACCAGAGAAAATTACGGAGTTGACATTGTTTTGGCAAACTTACACACCGAAGCAACACTAACTTTGGTGACCTCCGATTGACGTAACCGGGTGTCATTACTGCCAGCGTGAATAACAATCTTACTGTATTTAAGCTTATCCTTAGCCAGCAGTTTCAGGTAGGATTTGATGTCGCCCGTTCTGGCCCCTGGCAGACATTTGACTATGGTCGCTGGTTACTCTAGTGCCACGTTTCTGAATATGGAGCTGCCAATTACTAGAGTTGGCTTCTCAGCGGGTGTGTCACTGAGCGGGGAAAATCTGTTAGAAACGCAGACGGGTTGGTGGTGACCTGTGAGCTGGGATCTAGGACTATGCTTTCTACGTACCGTCACCCAGCCGGCCTGAGATCCCGGCAGCACGGGCTCTGCTGGAGGACTGCTACGGGGAGCTACCCTCGGTGGCTCCACGCTGGCTAAGGGGCCTCAGCTATCTGCTGGTTTTTCAACAGCGCGGAGGAGCAGGAGAGAGGAGAAGACTCGGAGAGAGAAACAGCAGAACAGGTAGCCATGGTGGAGCTAAAGCTAATGCTAAGCTAACGACCCCTTACAAATACTAGAAAACCGTGTAAGACACGGAGAGTCCCCAAACGTTAAATACAGCAACAGAAAGTATGTGTTTTAACGTGCTTATGTATTATAACAAGTAAGAGATATCACAGTAAAGAGAAATCAGATCAAACGAGAGAGCCTTCACACACCAAACAATTCACCGAGTGCAATAGCGAAAACAGGAAGTGACGTTACCTCCTCCCAACAGATTTACTTTCACAAGTGGAGCATTACGGCTAATATAATACTCTACTTGATGTATATAAAAAGACTATATTAGAAACTGCTTTGGGATTATTTAAATTGCAATAGACATAGAGACCTAAACAAAAAGAGAAAAAAAGAAGCAAGAAAGATGGGGGGCCTAAGCTGATCCAGAAAAGGGAGCAGACCAAGACCCAACCTGACACAAAAACAGGCACACAGTCACAATCACAAATGCCCACCCTCATGAATAAACAAAAAAACACTCGCACCCACAGCCAACATAAAGATAGATACCCCAGAAGATCAACCAACCACCGGACTCAGGAGGTCTCTGTCTCCTTCATTCCAGGATGGAGACAGGCAGACCGCCCCAGCACCAGTCCAGACTAGTGCCGGCACCACTCGAACCCAATCAAACCCAGCCCACACCCCAGCCTCCAAAGACCCCTGTCCCCATGCGGAGAGGGGGCCATGAACAAAAGGGGTCCACCTGGTCCAAACAAGCCTGCCGACCAGTGCCATCCCAGGATGAAACAGTCCCAACCCCCCAATGATTACAGATCTCAACCACATGAGCCTCCAACTCCCATGAACCCCAACATGAATTTCCTCACAGGGCCACCCTCGATCAGGACACAGATATCGAACACATGCCCCCGAACCCAAATGCCATGAATCCCTTCCCCATAGTGCCATGCCCTGACAGATGAGCTCCACCCCTGAAAAGCCAATGAAGACACAATCACACAGCGCAAGCTCCACATACAGTACCGCTCCAAGCACCCTTGCCACACTCCGCCGTCCACCACACAGTGTGCCACGACAGCACCCCAACCTCCGTCCATAAGCGCAACAGAGCAGACAACATCAAGCACTGTACTCACGACAGACCCCCTGACCCCACACCAAGACGGGACAAACTCACCCGGCAAGTGGTCCCCGGCCAGGGGCACGCACCCGGGGCAGATGGCCACTATCATGCCCCCGCAACCACACAAACACACCACATCGCCGCCACTGCAATGACAGCCCAGGGAGAGCTCAGCTCAACCGACACCGCTCAGCCGACCAATCACACATCCAAAAAGAGAACACAAGCCCCACACCCTCATCTGACATCCGGGCTCATTAGGTGTGGTTCTCATGTCGGCTATTGAGTCTGTTCCCGCTTCCTTTCACCCTATGACCCTGTGCGACCGCTAACGACAAAGCTTTCTAAAATCACGTCAGCTTAGAAGGGCAGGTATAAAGGGTGTCATATCGCAGTGTTCTTCCCAGTAGCTGCTAAGTACAAATCGGGTGACGGTCATTTCAGTAATGGCAAGTAGCAAGATCACTTTAACTTTTATGCTAGCTGTGCCAACCTTTTCCATGATTTCAGCCTGACATTAACAAATATTGATAGTTTTAACATACAGTAAGGGTTTTTTTCCTGCTCAAAGTGTTTCATTCAGTTCTGCTGTTTAGGCAGCAAATGATCAAATGATGATTCCAACCAACCTAAAGGCAACAGTTACTGAGGCAGCTGCATAACAGGTCTATGAAGCAGGTGAAGAAGACTCAGTGTTACCAAGTACTGTCTCTACACGCTAATCCAGGAGGAGTAAATGCTGCAAGTCACTAACTCAATGCAATCTGCTGGGTTTCCTTAGACAGATAAACATTTAACCAGTTTGAATAATAAACTGAACTTGACTGCATTGTTTGATAAGTAGGATCAACTGGAATGAATGTACTTGGCTTGGAATCTGTCTGTACGATTAAAATTGCTGTAATGTGGCTTGAGACAACATGTGTTGCGAATTGATGCTATATAAATAGACTGCACTGAATTACATCACATTTATTAGTAAGATGTTATCCTGGCAAAGGAGGAACAATTTGAGTTGAACATAAGATATATATTTTGTACCTTCAAACAGAGAGTATGGTCTGTCTGGGATGCGACAGCCATGAGTCCCATAGTCCAAACACCACTCAGCAAACTAGAGGAAGGAAATCACAATAATAGGTCAACAACTGGTACATATCAAGTCTTTATAAAGTAGTTCAATGCTGTTCCTGATCCACTGCCTTACCTTGCATGCTCGATACAAGTACTTCTTCTCCAGGGTGAGCTTATAAAGGGTTAAGAAGGCATAGCCATTGCCGGCGGTGCCATGACAGATACCATAGCCTTTTCTTAACAGACCCCGCTGCCAGATGACCTCAGCACAGTCCGCTGCCTCCTTCAGGTATTTCTCCTCTTTGAACACCTACCAGGACACAGTCAGTAATACAAAAAAAAAATCAGCTTATATCAACAGTTTCAACCCAAAGCAGAAAAAAAAATCATTTGGTCAATTCAGCTGTTCAATATAAAAGCATCTTTCTGACAGGCTGGTAGTGTACTCCACCTACAGATACATTTTTTGTTCCTCATTTCAGAAAGTGAAACATATATTATATGGATTCATTAAACAGAGTGAAATATTTTAACTCTTTATTTCCCAATTTAAATTGATGATTATGGCTTACAGAGAATGAAAACCCAAAACTTAGTGTTTTCAGAAAACTACAACAATATTTTGAAAAAAAATGTCAGGCTTCTGAAAAGTATGTTCATTTCCATGCACTCAGTACTTGGTTGGGGCTCCTTTTGCCTGAATTACTCCATCAATGCGGTGTGGCATAAAGGTGATCAGTCTGTGGTTCTGCTAAGGCGTAACAGAAGCCCTGCTTGCTTTGATTGAAGCCTTCAGGTCATCTATATTGCTGGTTTTGGTGTCTCTAATCTTCCTTTTGACAATACTCCATCGCTAGATGACCGTGTTGACTGAGGACTTTAGAAAACACCAGCAGATGACATCCCCACCCCAAACCATCACTGAATGTGGAAACGTCAAACTGGACTTCAAGCAACATGGATTCTCTCTGGGACCTTGATTTCGAAATGAAATGCAAACTTTACTTTCATGAAAAGAGGACGTCGAACCACTAAGCAATAGTCCAGTTATTTTTCTCCTTAGTGCAGGTAAGATGCAGGTAGCTCCTGTGAAGGATTCCTCTGTGTGTGGTGGCTCTTGATGCCCTGACTCACGCCTCAGTCCATTCCTTGTAAAGCTTCCTCAAATTTTTGAATGAATTTTGCTTGACAGACCTTTCTACGCTGCGGTTATCCCTGCTGCTGGTGCATCTTTTCCTACCACACTTTTTCCTTCAACTCAACTTTCTATGTTTATGCTTGGATACAGCACTCTGACAAGCAGCTTCCTTAGCAATGACCTTTTATGGGGAGCATGTTAATGTTCTCCTGGACATGTGTTCAATCAGCAGTCTTCCCCATGATTGTGTATTCTATGACCCAGACTGATAGACCATTTAAAGCATACTTTTCCTTTCCATACTAAGTACTCCTGGATCAGTGCTTCTTTGTTCTTTTTGTGTCTCTGCTCTGTTCTCTCTAACCCCCAGTCGGTCGTGGCAGATGGCCGCTCACACTGAGCCTGGTTCTGCTGGAGGTTTCTTCCTGTTAAAAGGGAGTTTTTCCTCTCCACTGTCGCTACATGCATGCTCAGTATGAGGGATTGCTGCAAAGTCAAAAGCCAGTGGGCCTGTCCCTGTCTCTACATGCTCATCCAGGAGGAGTGAATGCTGCAAGTCACTGACTGGATGCAATCTGCTGGGTTTCCTTAGATAGAAAAACTTTTTATCCAATTTGAATAAATAACTGAATCTGACTGCACTGGTCATTAATTAAGATTAATTGGAATGTATGTACCTGACTTTTGTGAAGTGCGTTGAGACGACATGTGTTGTGAATTGGCGCTATATAAATAAACTGAATTGAATTGAATATGTGTCGATCTCAAGGCCTGCGGGCCACATCTGGCCCTGGAATCAATTATTATTAGTCTGCGTGATAATATTTAATTACTATTAAAGCTGACCGCCTGGTATTGCACCCACAACCATAATACTACGAGTCCCACTATGCACTGCCTGTGCGTTGGGTGCACACGAGGCTCTGGCTCACTCTTATCAGCAGCTTTATGCAGCTATGCACCAACTGACCAACCGAGTTTCAACCAACCCTCTCTCCTCACAATATGGCTAAACAAAACGACTTTGAAAACAGAGGTTTTCAGGACAGGTCGGAGGTAGAGTATATGTTTGCTGATGTAAAGGGAAAACTGTATGCCTTCTGTGCACAGACAGAGTGGCTGTGATGAAACAATGCAATATAAGACCACACTATGAAACGAGACACAACAACAGATATAAGACTGTAGACATGAAACGAAGGCTTCAGAAGGTAGAATAATGGAAAAAGCCTGGTCTAGAATAATGCCTGGATGCAGCTGTTAAGGCCAGTTTCATTGTTGCAGCATAAGTTGCAAAATTAGTCTTTACCAATGGAGAGTTTGTGGAAAACTGCATGATGAAAGTTTGCGACACCATCTGCCCAAAAAAAGCCAAACGTTTTCAAATGTGAGCCGGAGCCAAAACACTATTGCTGACTGTGTACGTCAGCTAACTACCAAATGGAACATTTTTCATTGCATAATCACTTGCTGTGGATGAGAGCACCAAAACTTCTGAGGATTTCCTCAGCCCACAGCCTAACCCCAAACAAGATGAGACACCAAGTATCTGGTTCAGAGAAGTGGGCATCACAGAGCAGCAAACTGAGCTTTGAGGTAGGGCTGAAACAATTTATGGGATTAATCGTGATTAATCCATTATTGAAATAACCCTCAACTAATTTATTAATTGAATAATCATTAACTGGAGTACACATGCCATTTACTGAAAGAACAACCCACTAAGAGCAGTAATTAGGCCAAAATTGTACAACAAATATATATAGATTTTGCATTTGAGATAAAAACCTTTGTCTGTAAATATGCTCTATCCAAAACTCCTTAAGTAGCATAGTTTTAGTTTCAACTGTTTCAAATTCTGTTAAAAATCTCCTACTAAGCACCTTTCACTATCCGATAACTAATCAATAAGCAAAATAATCATTAGTTGCAGCCCTACTATAAGGCATTTTCAGTTTTTAATGACGTTTCATTTTGGGTAATTTTTTTCTCTTGCTACTACAGGACATTTGAATTTGAAAAAATATTTTTGGGCTGTTTGTGGAAAAGCATGTTCACTTGAATTTACTCTGGAGAGGTTGCAGATATAGCCGTAAGAACCTAATGCAGCTTTCATTTAGCAGCTTTATTTTTGACATGTTACTATTTAAAAGTAACGATTGATGAGGATCTTTCAGACATCACCCACATACTTTTGAACCTAACAGCTTTTTTACGTTATGTTTTTAAGTCTTCGTTACTGTATATTACCTCATTGTTGTAATGGGTTTTGTTAGTTCCAGGTTCAGCATGTGTGATATGGTCATTTCAAAAAGTTTTCAATAAACATTGAACCGGTCCGGCCCTCGACTTGTGCCATTTTTTAAAGTTTTGGCCCTCTGTGTCTTTTTCCACTGGCTCCATGTGGCCTGGCTCCACTCTGCTCACTTTGCCATTACTGTTTTTTTTTTTTGTACCTGTACCTACTTTTTTCCTCCCTGCTTCTGAGCGGGTCCGACTGGGGCTGAGTTGGGACTCCATGTGACGTGAACAGACTGCTGTTCACTGATTGGTCATGAAACCAGGAGAAATGAGAAGGTTTTCGATTAGGCAGTGCAGGAAAAAGTTAATAAAACTCAAGGGCGACTACAATAAAATGAAGGACCACAATGACCGGAACAGGTCAAATTGAAAGAGTTTTACACATCAGCGTTTCTGAATTACATGCAAGGTGGCGCGCTGTATACATCTAAACCAGCTGATCGCACATAAAACCAGCTCTTTAGATGCACAAACATTTTCTCCAAAACACACAAACCAATACAAGCGCTCGGAAATAAACAAGATTCTTTTAATGTGACAATAATGAGACAATGTCACACAGTAAATAGTGGCACAGATAGTGGAACAGTGCACAACACTGGCAGCTGGAGGCGGGGCTTCAAGCCATAGCTGCTGCCATCAGTGAGGCCATGAAAATGCAACACGTTCCGTGCCAGATAGAGACCGATCGGTGAAGACCCATTCGGAGCCGGAATTGTCAGTAAAAAGAGGCAATAGCTGCCTTTCTGACTCCATAGTGGATCAAGAAAAGAAGAAACTAGCCTGTATAGAGCAGCTGCAATGTTTCTGTGCACATACCATCAGCAGGCTGAATCTGTATTTAGTCACAGAATTCAATCTCAGCTGTGACATGAACTAAAAAAGCATCAGAGGGTAAATAAGTTTAAAAAAGAAATCTTTTTAAATTAGACTGTTGCAACACCGACTTTGCTGAGAAGAAACAAGCCACAGGGAGTCAGTGTTGTGTTTGCAATAGACGGAGTGACTACTTTACTCCTCACATACATGCAGCCATTCCCCATAAACAAGGGTCTCACCTTGTAGGCCATGATGAGCATGTGGATGACACCAGGAGCTCCGTGACACCAGTGTACCAGCCGGTCACTCTCGTTGCTCAGCGACGAAGGGAAGTTCCCTGATCGAAACCTCTTGTGGCGGATGTAGTCGATGCTGGGCCGAACCAGCTCTGCCAGCATGGTTGGGTGGACCCTCGCTCCGGGCTGAACACAGAAACATACAGGTCACCTTCAAAACTGCTGCTCAGACAACAAGTTATATAGGGAGAAGACAAGCCTATCAGAACAGAAACCGAAAATGGTGAATGTGGACCTAACTGACTTGTGTGACCTAAAATTGTCACAAGTCATGATCAACTGGACCTCCTACTACCCTCCTCTAAAATGTGTATATGCAAAGGAAAGGATACTTTCTATAAACCCGTACAAAATATATTTGATATTAAAAAAGAAATGCAGTAGCCAATTACTGAGGGAAGAGCAGCCACTTGGAGAGATCTGGATGGTGCCCATTATTGGTTAGTTGTAAATGTTCAAGCAAAACACACCTAAACTAATATATTGTCAAACTGTGACAGGCTTGATGAATAACAAAGAGCTACCCTGCCGCACCACGGCCACTGCAGTAGCTGCAACGTGCCTTTGTTGTACAGTTCAGTCCACATGTGGATGACCGGGACAGCTTTGCTACCTGTCAGGTATTATCTGGGATTTTGGAAGAGACTGAGCCCATGCCTTCATCCTTCCAGCTGGTGGACGATCACCTGCCTTTGCTTTTGAAAGAGTTTGAGCGTCTCATTGCAGACAAACAAGTTCAGGGCTCCCAATAATTCAGCGTTATGGTGAGTTGCATTTTTAACGCACTTTGTCTTTGTTTTTGTAGTGTATCATATTTTAAAGGCAAGTTTAAACGTTACCATGGAACCAGAGAGTGTTAGGGGGCAGGGAGGATGTTACTAATGTTATGCTGTTGGCGCAAAGTTAGGAAGACGCTGCTAAAGTTGCATACAAGCATACAGTGGATTCACGTTTATAATTCTATTTAGAGTATACTACAGTTTTTATGATGGTCGTATAATTTTATTTTGTTGAATTTATCTGTTGCCACCTAAAGGCTGGTCCATGAACATATTCTCTGATGTTAAATCGGTCTGTGGCGCAAGAAAAATTGGGAAACAATGATGTAGGGGACTTTGCAAATATAGAAGAAAGTGTTCTCTCATGTTCGACTGCATGCAACACGTGGCTGAAACACTGCGTATCATCCTATGCATACCAACCTCACTGTGACACGTGATTCTGGCAGCATCATGCTGCGGGGATGCTTCGGCAGGGAAAGGGAAGCTGGTCATAGTTGATGGAAAGACAGAGGGAGCTTAATACAGGGCAGGTGTTCTGTACAGGTCAAATAAAACCTGTTGGAGGCTGTTGGAGGTGAAGGTTTATTTTCTATCAGGAACAATACTCTCAACACAGCCAGAGCTGAAAAGGAATTGTTCAGTCAAGGTCCAGAAATAAATCCAATTGAAAATCTGGGACAAGACTTATAAATTGATGTTCAAAGAAGCTCTCTACCCAATCAGACAAACTTAAGCTATTTGCAAAGATAAATGAGACATAGCCTAAAAGACTTGCACCAGCAAATGCAGAAAGTCCATTCTACAAAGTATTGAGTCTGGCAGTTAAATACAAATGCATGCACACTTTTCATTTATTTGTAAAACAAAATCAATACTGATTTGTTCTTTTCATTCCTCTTCACAAATTGACATCCATTTTGTTTATCACATAGAATCCCGACAAAATACATTGAAGTTTGGTTGTGACAAGGTTCAAGGGGTGTAAATACATTTATAAGACACTGTTGGAAAAATGTATAAAAATTATCATTGTTTAGTTTAAACAAGGTTTATGTTTTAAGTTCTACTCTAGTGAAGATGATTCCTGTAATTGGTTTTAGTGTGGACAAAGGGTTTGTGGAAAGTTAAGGAATGCGGTCTGGAGTGGATCAATCCCTGGACATGACATGCTTATACCATATATGGGAATGACGACTCTTCTAAGTTGAATCTCTGTAAGAATTGGCTGGAACGATTCCCGCTTTTTGTTTGTTGGAATGTGAGTTGTAAATAAAAGGCTGGTGCAAGGACTTCTCCCTTTGTGAGAAGGAAGTCGCTGTTCTGCAGAGGACTGTCTCTCCCTTGCAAGTCAAACTTACTTGGTTCACTTTGTGCCCTATTTTACACTGGTCTGTATTTATCAGCTTTTTAACTCAAACAGACACCATAAAACTTGTTTTTACAGATTACTATAAACTGGCTCAAGCTTCTGTTTGAAGGGGTACTTCTGTTACTCTGTACTTTTTTGGCCAAAACTGGCATTTGTTTTAACCAAGAACAATTCCAGCGATTGATAGAATATGGAAGTGGACTCTATGATGACGGGTATTTTAACTTACATCCATTTCTAATTCTATGTAGAGAATGAATAATGGCCTCAAAACCGCTGAATCAATAGCAACTAATAAGACAACCTAACCATATTTATGTATCAAAATCGTAAACGTCTCACTAAATAAACTATATTATTACATTTCTTTAAAGTCTCATTAATCAACAATCAATTCTGAAGGGATACATTTCTGTTACCTACACCTGACACTGTGTGAGGAGGTCAACTGTTTTCAGATTTCACCAACATAATTTGAACATTTTCTGAAAATATACAACCAAATCCAGGAGAACAGCTCAGGTTTGAGGTTTATCCTACCTGCATTAGCATGTAGTAAATGCCAGCGAGGCCATGGGCAGCACCAATGTACTGCTTCTTGTGCCATTCATAGAGGAGAGGGCAGCGATCTGTCTTCTTCTCCTCTGCTGACATGTTCTTTCCCGATCCGATAATGGCCGTCACCACCTACAGGTTAAGAGAAAATGGACAAACATAAAGCACATGGGCAACTATATCCCACCAGAACTTTCAACATTTGACACAGATATAGACTTTAAACCCTACCAGCAAAATGCTAGACCTTTATTAGGGCAAATATTTTAAATTAATGTTACAACTTGATTGTTATCCTCAGATCTTTTCATCAGGATGAAGCTCAACCATTTAGCTTTCAGCTGTTCAGAAGCTGCTGCTATTAAAAAGTACAAATGTCAACAATATCCTTATTGTTTGTAACTAAGGTTAAAATTCAGAAAAAGAGAAAAAAAGACAGTTTCTCAGGTTTAAACACATTGCATTATAGCATATCAGTTCTAAAAGGTTGTCCTGTTAACCACCATCTACAAAGCTTTTGCTTTTTCTTCTGTTGCAGACATGCTGCTTAAAAAGCGAAATCAACTCCCTCTCTTGGATAGAAAGATTGGTTGAATTAATCTGTATGCAGCTTCAATAAAACCCTAAGAACCAGCTAAAGCCAATGGGATTTGGCCTCAACGGGCTGAATGTAATTGAGGAGCTCTGTATGTGAACTTATAGTAACCTGCTTCAGTGGTTAACTCATTTATCTGTGGACTGTAAGACAGTTAGGCGACACGAGGTCAGAACATGGGCAGGAACAGCGTTGGCTCTGAGACTCTGGATCAGTCTAATGTGTTAATGTCAGTGTTATATGCTAACAAACACAAATTCAATTTAATTCAATTCAAAAGTACCTCAATGATCCAAAAGGGTAATTACATTTTATTGTAACTCATATTAGTTGGTTTAGAGTTGAAGACGCTGATGGCTGTTGGCAGGAAGGATCTCCTCAGTACTACAGTGAATCTGAAGAAGCCACTGACTGAAAGCATTCTGCTGTTTTATGATAGTCTCATGAAGAGGAGGCTGAGTGTTGTTTGTCAGAGGGTGTCAGTGCTTGCTGACCAGTCTTGCCCGTCATCCAGCTGGATACCAAAGTACTTGTAGGTTCCTAAAAACCTCCACATCAACCCCTTCAATAAAGATCACCTACAGGGTAGGTCTGGTTCTTCTAAAGTCCACGAGCAGTTCTTACGTTTTGAAAGTATTCAGCTGCAAGTGGTTGGCTAAGCATCACACTGCAAAGTCCTCAACCAGGCTCCAGTACTGCCTCTCAATATTCTCTTAGAAAGGCTGGAACATCAGGGGATCATCTGCTTAGCTGTCCTTCTCTCCCAGGTGAAGCCAATAAAGGAGCTACTACTGCCATTAATGTTTTACTTTTCTTTGACATAGAAAGTACTCCTGGATCAGTGCTTAAGTTCTTTTTGTGTCTCTGCTCTGTTCTCTCTAACCCCCAGTCGGTCGTGGCAGATGGCCGTTCACACTGAGCCTGGTTCTGGTTCTGCTGGAGGTTTCTTCCTGTTAAAAGGGAGTTTTTCCTCTCCACTGTCGCTACATGCATGCTCAGTATGAGGGATTGCTGCAAAGTCAACGCCAGTGACTGTCCACTGTCTCTACATGCTCATCCAGGAGGAGTGAATGCTGCAAGTCACTGACTGGATGCAATCTGCTGGGTTTCCTTAAGACAGAAAAACTGTTAACCAATCTGAATAATAAACTGAATCTGACTGATAGTTAGGATTAAATGGAATGTATGAACCTGACTTGAAATCGGTATGATTAGACTGAATTAACTTTGTAAAGTGCCTTGAGATGGCATGTGTTGTTAATTGGCTCTTTATAAATAAACTGAGCTGAATTGAATATATGAGCTGCAAAGATGACACCTAACAGGAACAGGTCCTGGATTACAGAATCTGTTGTTAACAAGCACTGCTAATCTAACTTCTTTTTGTATAGTCAGAAAGCCGGGCAGAGAGACGTTGGAGTCAGGGATATGATCCTGCAGCCATGTTTCACTAAAATAAATAATACTGCATTCCCAATAGCCTGTCTGGGTCCTTTCTAGACTTGCAGTTTATCCACATTGTTTGCCAAAGATCTTACATTGCTCATTATGATCGATGGAAGAGATGGTTTGAACTTCCATCCTATCGCACCTCCTTTTCAACTTATCTAGCACTATATTCGAGGTATTATCTGAGCTTTGGAGATGTTGATCAGCTGCTCTTAGTTGTAATAAACCCAACATGTTGCTAAAGCTATGCATCAAAACTGAACAGAAGTAAAAGAGCATCAGCAAAATTCTTCCAGCTGCCAAAGAGCTGCCAAAACCAGAGGGAAAATCCTCGAAAAAAGCTATGTTTCAGCCAGAAAAGCAGGAATAACAGGTTTTTTTTTTAAAGAGTTTGCTGTCAGCTTCAGTAACGCAATTTGAGGTCAAAAGCTCTGAAAGAAATCTGGGATTTTGACAGCAAATCTGGCCACTATTAACACAGTCTACCAAATTAAATATTAATCCTTTCATGTTCAGTCTTTTTCATATTGGATTCTTGTAATTTTTGTTTCAGTCTATCCTAACTGAATTCCAAATGTCATTTAAAGGCACTTTAGGAGGCAAAATGGTCCAACCTATATCCTGTTCAAACTACATGAATGATCCAGTATCACCACAATTCAATCAGAGTACCATAGTAATTGTCAACTGATGGTCCATGAACCACATATCTGGTCTATTAACCTAATCCATCTGGCAAGAACAGGACAGAGAAATGATCAACATTTTCCAGCCAGTGGACAAACCATACATAAGCCTTACCAGGGTGAGCTGAAACTAACACTCTTTGATAGAGATCGTTACTCAGAAGGCTAGAAGTGGCCATGAGACTTCAGCATTAACCAAGCAAAGTTGATCTAAAGGTCACAGAGAGTTGGGAGAATCATCATGACATTAGCGAGAGAAGTGAGGAAAATGTGGCTTTATGGCAACTGATATTCACACCATAAAATAAAACTGTATTTATTGAGCAATTATTGGCCTTACATTAGCCTCATTTTGTAGAAAGTTATGGTTTTTTCTTGTGTCACACAAAAACAAAAACTAAATTAATATTCTAAAGTTATGCAAAACAGCACAAATGTTCAAAGCTGTATAACACATCTACAATGGCTCACTGCTTTTCCTCACTGCATGAAAATGTCCGAATCTAGTTCATGGTTGTGTTTGTACAAAGGCCACATTGAGCAAAAATGCAAACCTTCACCTGAAGCTCCAACACGAAGACTGGAATAAAAACTGAATATCTTGCAAACAGTTCCAAAGGAGTAAAAGCAAGAAAATGTGGATGTTTAGAGATCAATGTTTGTAATAACCCTCCTGGCCGATAAGCCACTATTAAGAGTCAAATAACTCAAAGACAAATGTAAAAGTGAGTTGTTTTTTGAAGCCTGTAGGGTTCTGCTGGAACATGTCAGCTAGAGACAGAAATGATGAACAACGCAGTGCTGCAGCAGGCCTTAAATCTCCTCATCTTCATTCTCTTAGTCCTTATAATCTCTAACCTTTTCCACCAGAAAACAAAAGATGCTGTGGGTGATTACTAGGGCTGAAACAAGTAATTAGATTAATTCATTATTGAAATAATCATAAAATAATTTAGTAATTCAATAATTGGAGCATGCAGTCTAAAATATGCCATTAGCTGAAAGAACGACCCACTCAGAGCAGTAATTAGGCCAAAACTGTAAAAAAAAAATAAACATTTTGCATTTAAGATGCAAGATGATTAAAAACCTTTGTCTACAGCAGTGTTTAGCCACGCAGTGATACTATAATCTATCCTTGCATGTTTAGAGGGATCTTCAATGAGGCTTTAATACATGTAGAGGCTGTAGGTAAAACTTTTGGTATGAATACATGTTACGCTCCTATACAGTCACAGCAAAAAACTGTTTTATGTATCACCACAAGATAAAAGGATTTTAATGTTGTCCCAAGTGTACAAAATGTAAAGAGATTCCACATTGTCATATTCATAAAACACAGAGATAAGATGGCAGCTGATGTTAAGCTATTGACCATAAGTGAGCCTCACCTTTGTAATTATGCCCTCATCCACAGTATCAGCTCCAATTTCCTTGTTAACATAGAGCAGAGCAAACAGGTATCCAACCCGACCATACAGCAGTTCATCTGGAATCTCGGCGTCTGGACTTAGAACCGAGCGCTGCAGCTGCAGGAGCCTGAAGGAGACCCAAAGGCTTTGGTAAAGGTTAAGAGTATCATTTAGAACCAAACCAGCTAAAACAAAACAGAGACCTTCATTTGGAATTCAACGTAAAAAGAAGATATTCCACATTTAACACATGAACTAAGACAGGGGTCTGCAACCTGCAGCTCTAGAGCCTCATGTAGCTCTTATAAAACCACAAGTTTTCAATTATCAAATTAAGAAGTGCGGTTTTAGCAGTTCTTCTGTATCTGCTCTAGACAAATTTTATTTTGTAGCAGCATGGGTAAAAGTCTCTTTAAACTAAAAAGGTTGCTCCCCTGAAATAGAGCTGGACAAGATCAGAGCGTTTTAGGTCGGCGTACCCTTTGATTGGCTGAATTGTGCACATCAGCTTTCATAGTGATGGTTGCAGTTTGTGGTTGGAAACTGAATTTACCTTCAAATTTATTTCATCACACAGATTTTACTTAAATAATAGAAGTGTGTAAGGTGGTTGTCAATAATGGTTACTGTTGCTTTTCTCAAATTAGGGCCAAATATGTAGCAAAACTGTATTAAAAAGAAAGTTTGGTTATGTGGAAGTTGGTGTTTACATGGTTTTCTGTCTCAATTGGAGGTTTAGAAAAGTTTCAAGGTTTGAATATTTTATTGGCGCAGTAAAAACATCGGTCCATGTGTGGACAGATGTGTTAATATGTCCTCAGGGCATCTGTCTAGGACAGAGGACAGATTCAAATTCAGGCGTACCAGCAGCAAAGTGACAAGTAAATGGAAGCATGCAGATCCACAAAAAGGCCAAAAATATAACAGCAACAAACTAAGAATAAAAACTGTACAAAAAGAAAGAAAATGTACAGCATAAGTAAAACAGACTCTACAGTTATTAAAAATATCATACTTAGAACTCAGAGCTGTGTTCCTTACCAGCAATAATACAAGGTTTAATCATTAAATCTGCTAATTCTTTTTCCAGAGAAAAATATGTTTTTTACTATTTCATTCAAAGTTGTGTTATCCTTCTTTGTTAACACAGAAACATGATAAATAAACAATAAGATGATTTTGGGAAACATATAAGAGAGAAGGTGTAAAGGTGCATCTCGAGTGTTTAATCTTTTCCAGTCATCTAAATCAAGATAAACAGTTCTTGTTTTTTTGCAGTGGCAGATTTATTTGCTCTTCTAAAAAGGAGCAAAACCCTAAAATCAACTGACAAAAAACTCACATTCTGAATAAAAAGTTCAAATAATACAACTTTGGCCTTTTTAGATATTAAAAGGAGGCTAAAAATAAATAAGAAAGGGCCTCATATGGAGCACAAAAATATTTAAGCCTTTTGAAAAACAATGACACAGATGTTTCAGGTGGAAAACACACTGAAGTTAGCATATCAAATGCTAACCTCAACAGGAACATGTTAGAATGATTAACAATCACTGTCACTCTAAACTATAATTATGGGATGCTCTGAAGAGAAATCTAAACTTGAATGTATTTAAGAGCCATCAGACTGGGCAGAAACAGCGGCACAGGGGGCTGGGTTGTTGTTCATCCAGTCATATTCTAAAACTTTTAATGTTACGAAATGTTTATTATTTCAGTAACTTAGGTGACAATTTTCTACACACTGATGCTTTCAAGCCTTTTTTCTGGTAATTAAGATGTTTTTCTGCTTCCACCTAATGAAAACGCAACATTTAAGATCAGAATATTGCATCAGACCAATAAAAGAACATTTTAATTCAGAAATGTGGGCTAAATGGAAATTATGTTTAATACCTGCTGAAAGGTTATTTTCAAAAGGTACTTTAGAGAAACGAGCCTCATCTGAAAGCATTTTCTAGTTTATTATAAATGACAATATTTTTATTTGAATACAGAGAATAGGAAACGGGTTCCAGTCACAGCTGCACTTTGCTGTTATTATTTATTTCATTCTTTTCTTTTGTATATTTTTTATAGCACACCTAAACTCTTGTGAGAAGAGGACCAAACTTGCCACTAGATGGTGATAATAGACCAAAAACCTAATTATTGCTCTACTTTGGGTTCCCACCAGAGCTCCTCGTCCTAACTCTGTGGCAGCGCCGGACCACCCTGTAGAGAACGCTCATTACAGCTACTCATCAGGGACCTGGTTCTTCAGCCATTATCTCATCGCTTTACAATAGTTGACAGTTAGAAGGATCAGTCTGCTTCACAACCACAAACAACTGCAGTACTGTCATTACTGCATACAAAGCATCATTCTACATAAACCCTTGTTTGTGCATCTTTTGTTTCATTCTTCATCACTTGTTGGCATTCTCATGAAAACATAAAGGAGTTCAGTGTGTGGGCCGGTCTTGCATTCCTGCTCCACTATTAAACAACAGGGGTATCATGCACAAAGGGCAGCTTGTTGTGAAGTAAAGCGGTGTCCACAGTAGCTGTTCTCAGTGATGTTCACCAGTATTTCTTTCATCTTTGTGTTTTTTCCATAAAATGAAGAAAAAAAATGTTGTTTGTTTGCTGTGTAACAGACACACTGAGGCCTGGACACATTAAGCAGCTCATATAAGTCACAACATGGGGAACAGTCACATATTCCACCACTCACCTGGACACACAGTCTTTACTCTCTACACTGTTGTTCAGCTTGTGGTGGACCACAGCACCAACAGCCAGAGGCCCAGCATCGCCACACAGGAAAGTCACTCTCCGACCATTCAGAATCCTCATGGCCCTCTTCACATAGTCCAGCGCCCTCTGCAGGTGGGAGCCCTCACAGGAGACACGGTGCAACTGAAGGTACAGCAAGGCAATGCCTGCAGTAGAGGAACAATATTTTCTACAGACGCATCGTTATGAACTGCTATAATCATGAAGTACGGGTGGTAATTAAAACTTTGGTTTAAAGACTGAGTGTTCCCGCAGAGATCACATTTTGTGCAAATTTGCAACTAAATCCATTATTCTGATCCAAAATGGACAAGCAAGCAAGTAACTGGTTTAGTCAAAAGCTGTGTCTCCATCCAGCAGCTGCATCCTTTAAAAGGCTGCCTCTGAGGGTAGAAAACATCACAGTGGCACAACGAAGGATGTACAAATTCAAAGGCTCCTCGAAATGAAGCCTTTGAAATATGGCCTTCTTTCTCTGAAGGATGAGTCTGGTAGATTCTTTGAGGCCTGAAATATTTCATTCAGTGCACCAAGTGGAGAGCTGCTGGCAAATAAAACTTGCTGCACAGAAGGTTACATGTTGGAGGAAAGATGCCTTAAACTAAAGAATTTGGCTTAATATAACCAGAAAAGCTTGTGATGCAGACTTTAAAGATTCAAGAGACCTTAACACCCGAAGTTGTTCAAACTTAGTAAACATTTTAAAAAATCATTTTAAGGCAAATTTATTCTGTTTATTGTTCATAACAATCCAGGGTCGTAGTTTAATACTCCTCTATGCAGCTTCTGTACTGCTACCCACCCATTACCCTTTTAAGACAGTGTCTCGCCCACGGCCAAAATGTAATAGATTAAAAAATTATCTAAAAAGAGGAAATCAGGAAAATCTAATAAAAATAAACACAACTCAGACTAAAAAGAAAAATAAAACAATTAAATGTGGCTTACTGAACATAAGATCTCTCTCTTCAAAGACTTTGCTAGTTAGTGACCTGATTTGTGACAATCAGATTGATTTATTTTGCCTCACAGAAACCTGGCTGCAGCAAGAGGATTATGTTACTATAAATGAGTCAACTCCTACTAATTATTTAAATTTTCACATTCCTCGAAATACTGGGCGAGGAGGAGGAGTAGCAACCATCTTTCAGTCCAATTTATTGACTAGTCCCAGACCAATCAATAGCTACAACTCTTTTGAATATTTAATCCTTAGTTTTCCTCATCCAAATTGCAAAGCACTAAAACCACTTCTGTTTGTTGTTTTGTACCGTCCACCAGGCCCTTACTCTCAATTTTTAGATCAGTTTTCAGACCTTTTATCTGATTTAGTGTTAAATACAGATAAAGTTATTATAGTGGGGGATTTTAACATTCATGTTGACACTGAAAGTGGTGGCTTTACTCAAAACATTAACAAGCCTACCCACGTTTGTCTTCATTCTCTGGACCTTGTGCTGACATACAGCATTGAGTGTACAGACATAACAATATTTTCTCACAACCCTGTGCTGTCTGACCATTTTTAATAACCTTTGAGTTTAATTTAACCGAGTACTCCACACCTGAAAGAAAATTTCATTATAGTAGATCATTATCAGACGATGCTGTAACAACCTTTAAAGAATCTGTTCCACTTTTAATTTCCTCATTATCACAGAAAAACAGAGTGGAGGGCAATAAATTTATTTCTTCCCCTTCACAAATTGATTCTCTTGTTCATAGTGTTACTTCATCATTGCGTGGTGCATTAGACAATGCAGCCCCCTTGAAAAAGAAGGTAATCATTCATAGGAGGCAGGCTCCCTGGTTTAATTCAGAGCTGCGTACTTTAAAGCACAATTTTAGAAAATTGGAGCGAAAATGGTGCTCTACACACCTAGAGGATTCCTACTTAATCTGGAAAAATAGCCTACTGTTGTATAAAAAGACACTCCACCAAGCTAGAACAGCTTATTTCTCATCCTTAATAGAAGAGAACAAGAATAATCCTAGATTTCTCTTTAGTACAGTTGCTAAACTTACACAGAGTCATAGCTCTGTTGAGCCATCCATTCCCTTGGCTCTCAGCAGTCATGATTTTATGGGATTCTTCCAAAATAAAATTGATTCTATTAAGAAGAAAATCTTTGACACACTCCCAGAGATGATTACTTCATCCTCAACAAGTGAGACAACATTGAAAATAACTGTAGAACCTGATCTGTGTTTTGATCCTGTGGAGTTCCTGAGTTATAAGAAATATTAGCTCCATCTAAACCATCAACTTGTATGTTAGACCCAATCCCAACCAAATTATTTAAGGAAGTGTTCCCTCTGATTACCAGCCCCATTTTAGATTTGATTAATTTATCTTTAGTAAATGGGTATGTACCACAAGCTTTTAAGGTAGCTGTAATTAAACTTTTGCTTAAGAAACCTTCGCTTGATCGAGATGACTTAATAAATTACAGACCGATATCCAATCTTCCATTCTTTTCTAAAATTCTTGAGAAAATAGTTGCTAATCAAATGTGTGAGCATTTACACAGCAATGACCTGTTTGAAGAGTTTCAGTCAGGTTTCAGAGCTCATCATAGCACTGAAACAGCTCTGCTGAAAGTCACTAATGATATTCTTATTGCCTCAGATAATGGACTTGTGTCTGTACTGGTTCTGTTAGATCTCAGTGCTGCATTTGATACAGTCGATCATAATTTTCCTCTTAGAAAAGGCTGGAATATGCTGTAGGGATCAGGGGAAAACAGCACTAGGCTGGTTTAAATCTTATTATTCTGACAGATTCCAGTTTGTTCATGTAAATGATAAATCATCTTTAAACTCCAGGGTTAATTGTGGAGTATCACAGGGTTTCCGGTACTTGGGCCAATTCTCTTTACTATATATATGCCTTCCAATAGGTAAAATTATCAGGCAGCATAGAATAAATTTTCACTGTTACGCCTGATGACACTCAGCTTTACTTATCCATAAATCCTGATGACCCCAACCAGTTAGATAGACTACAAGCATGTCTTGAAGACATAAAAACTTGGATGACTTTAAATTTTCTGCTTCTAAATTCAGACAAGACAGAAGTTGTCATCTTTGGACCGGAGTTTTTAAAAAAAGAAAACTGCTTAGTCAATCACTTAACCTGGATGGCATTAAATTGACCTTGATAATAAAGTAAAAAAACCTTGGTGTTATTTTTGACCAGGACATGTCATTTAAATCCCATATTAAACAGGTTTCCAGGATTTCCTTCTTTCATCTCCGGAACATTGCCAAAATTAGAAATATCCTGTCCAGGAGTGACGCTGAAAACTAGTCCATGCATTTGTTACTTCAAGGCTGGACTATTGTAATTCTTTACTATCAGGATGTCCACAAAATGCAGTTAAAAGCCTTCAGCTGATTCAAAATGCTGCAGCAAGAGTTCTGATGAAAATTAAAAGAGAGATCATATTTCCCCTACTTTAGCTTCCCTTCATTGGCTCCCTGTTAAATCCAGAATAGAATTTAAAAATTCTCCTCCTCACATATAAAGCCCTTAATGATTTAGCTCCATCATACATCAGAGATCTGATTGTTCCATATGTTCCTAACAGAGCACTTCGTTCTCAGACTGCAGGTTTACTGGTGGTTCCTAGAGTCTCTAGAAGTAGAATGGGAGGCAGATCCTTTAGTTATCAGGCGCCTCTCCTGTGGAACCAGCTCCCAGTTTTAGTCGTGAGGCGGACACCCTGTCTACTTTTAAGGCTAGGCTTAAAACTTTTCCTTTTTGATAAAGTTTATAGTTAGAGTGGCTTAGGTTATCCTGAGCTATCTTCCCTTTTTTTACCTCCGTCTTCTTCTCCCTTTTTGGATGGAGTAAGGGGGAGTCAGGTTTTGCCTAAACCGGCTCAGTTATGGTTGAGATGCAAACACACCCTCCATTTCTGCTACCTGTATGAACCCCTCTCTTTTCCAATGGTTATGGTCAATCTGACAGAGAGAGATATCCCAATCGTTGTGGTTTTTAGTATAACAATGGCCATCAGTGGGCTCTAAATGGACAAAACTGTCTACTTTTAAGGCTAGGCTTAAAACTTTTCCTTTTTTGAAAAACTTATAGTTAGAGTAGCTTAGGTTATCCTGAGCTATCTCTGTAGTTATGCTGCTATAGGCTTAGGCTGCTGGAGGACATAATGGACCACTTTCACCCTCTTCGCTACATTCTCACACTACTCTCAATTTTGTATTATTTGCTGTTATTTCAGTTTTTAATTTTGGTTCTCTCTCTTTTCTCTTCCTAGAAGCTACACCTGGCCTGACTCTGTGTCTACCTGTGACACCTTTCTGGAGAGGGGCATCATCCAAGCTTCTGCTGGCAACAACTTAATGCTCACCCTCTACCGATGATCCACATTGCCCTGTCTTTCAGTGTTTAACCCTTTTCTCTCTCTAAAACATAGCTACTGACTGAGCTTTTACCGTAACTAACTCTATGTCCTCTCTTCAGACTCTAACATTGAAAACTGGCTCAGAGTTTATCTGTTCTTTCTTTCTAGGTGAAACGACTAAAGGAGCTACATCCATTAACATTTACCTTTTTCCTTCCCATAGAAAGTACTCCTGGATCAGTGCTTCTTTGTTCTTTTTGTGTCTCTGCTCTGTTCTCTCTAACCCCCAGTCCGTCGTGGCAGATGGCCGCTCACACTGAGCCTGGTTCTGCTGGAGGTTTCTTCCTGTTAAAGGGAGTTTTTCCTTCCCCCTGTCGCTACATGCATGCTCAGTATGAGGGATTTTCTGCTAAGTCAACGCCAGTGACTGTCCACTGTCTCTACATGCTCATCCGGGAGGAGTGAATGCTGCAAGTCCCCTGACTGGATGCAATCTGCTGGGTTTCCTTAGATAGACAAACTTTTATCCAATTTTTAATAAATAACAGAATCTGACTGCACTGTTCAATGATTCGGATTAATTGTAATGCATGTACCTGACTTTTGTGAAGTGCCTTGAGACAACATGTGTTGTGAATTGGCGCTATATAAATAAACTGAATTGAATTGTATTAGTAGTGTGACATAAACATAGATTTTTTCTGTTATGCCTTTGTGTAAGAAGTCTGCCAGAATTTTTTATTTCTGAGTTTAGATTTTGTCCTGTTGGCTCATATCTGAAAGCCTCACCAAGTCTGTGCATGAAAAATAAAGGCGCCATAAAACATATTTTTGATTTAAAGAATAATATTATGCCTATTATAGTAAGATTTTTTAGTGGATTGAAAAAAAGATTCATATTTAAAATAGAATAGTTGCATAAAACATTCAAGTAAAAGTGTTTCTTTGAAGGTAATTTCCCTTTGTTAAAAGGTCTAATAATAAACAGATTTGTAAAGAAACTGGTCTCACTTTATCATTAAAATGATCGTTACATTTCTTTTAAAGATATTACTGCAAAGTCGTCGTGTTTTACTGCTAGACCTGTTCATGGTTGACATCATTTTTACAGTACATTGTTGTTGTCATGTGACGAATATTTTGCGACACTTTAAATATCAAATGAAATTATAGTGTTAGAAATAAATACAGTTTAATACATATTTGCATAAAATTGCAACTAGACGTTATTGTTTTAACTATCTAATGTGAACACTACTGATGCTTAAAGTCACACAGGTTTAGAAATCTTATTTTACTTTGATGAGTCATCTTTTCTAAATAATGAATGACATGCCGCTCTCAGCGTGGATAAGCAGGAACAGCTCGCCACTTAACCATGGAGACCCTGATAGGCTAGACATTCTCATGGTACCGGTCCCCAACCCAGCCATTACAGTCTACAGAGGATGCTTCCCTCGAAGTATACAGCCGCTGAACTGAGATTTACTGAAACAATTTCCTTCCAAGCAGCTGAAACAAGAAACAGGTTAGCACCAAGCAGCTTCCCTGGCAAACAGGTTACTTGCTATGTTTTTAGTGACCGAGTTATAAATTGGCTTTGGCACCAGTCATGGGTCAGCTCTGGCACCACCTTGGTGAAGAAAAAAACCCCTTTCTGGGACAGACCTGTCCAGCCGGTGTAAGTGGAGAAATCATGGGGGTCAGCAGTCTTCAGACCCTCTTCCATCTGTTCAAGGAGATCTTTGATCTTACTCTGGACCCTCATCTGAAATGCTGCATTAACCTGAGCAGAATTTAAAAAAAAACACTGCGAGTAAGCAGGTATAGTAATTCTCAATGTACGATTTCAGTCAAAACTTAAAGCCAGGAGTATCAACAAAAAGGATAACATTAAGGGTCTGGATTGACCTTGCCATGGCCCTGACTTAAACCCTGCTGAATTCATATTCTATGCTAAAAGGCCATGTCGGTGCCAAGAAACCAACTCTAACAATTTACCAGGAAGGGTGGCTGATTATCCAGATGGCATTACAATAGAAGCTTGTTGAGGGCTACTCATCAACAAGCTGGCCTAAAAACATTTAAGTGGGACAAAATTAGCAAAACGAAGAAATCTGGAAGGGGTCATATACTTACCAACAGCAGTCCAGGTGGATTTTGTACTCCATTTCAAGCACCATATACTGTAAATCAATGCAAATGCAAGATACCTTGCAGGACACCAGCCCTTGAGAACTGGAGTTTGACACCCCTGATCAACAGCAAAGCAAAGAATCAGATGCAGGGGTGTAAAGCATGCTGTCACTGGACTCTAGAGCAGTCGAGACATGTTTTCTGGTGTGACAAATCATGCCTCTCTGTGTGACAATCCAGCGGATGAGTCTCAGTTTGGCGGTTGCCAAAAGAAAAGTAATTGCCTGAATGCATTGCATCAAGTGGAGAGGGGTTTATGGTGTGAGGCTGGACTCTGCCCTTTAGTTCAAGTGAAATACACTCTAAATTCTTCAGCATAGCAGCAGATTGTGGACAATGTCATGCTTCCAGCTTGGTATTTTCTTGGTTCAATAGGACTGTGCACTAGTGCACAGAGCAAAGTCCATAAGGACATGGAATAATCATTGGTTATAATAAGTCTGACAGAGAGAGGTACCCCCAATCCTTGTGGTTTTTAGTATAACAATGGCCACCAGTGGGCTTTACATGGACAAACTTTATCAGTTTATTATTTGACTTAGTACCCCTACACATAATCCATTCTAAAATGGCCAAACTCTAACACTCAGTAGTTTAATCTAACCTCCCCAACAACTCCGCACCATTCCAAACCCTTTGTGAAGAGCTTTGAGACGACATGTGTTGTGAATTGGCGCTATATAAATAAACTGAATTGAATTGGAAGAGAGTTTGGTGTGGATAAGAGTGACTGGCCTGCACATAGTCCTGACCTCAGCCTCCCAGAACCCATTTGGGATGAACTAAGGCAAAGACTTTGAGCCAGGCCTTCTACTCCAACATCAGTGTCTGACCTTACAAATGATCCTCTGGAAGAATGGTCCCCAATGCTTTAAACACACCCCTAAACCCTTCCAGAAGAGTTGAAACTGTTATAGATGCAAAGAGTGGACCAATGTCAGGTTCAACCATATGGAATAACAATAAGGTCCGTCTGTATGTGAATACAAACGAGCAAATACCTTTAACAAAATAGTGGATCTGATTTCAAGACAGTTTAGAATTTACACAGCACAACATGCATGATAAATTACATGAACGATGTTGATCTGGTTTGTGCAAGGCAATATGAAATCCAAGGTTGAAAACGTGGTTAAAAATGTCTCAGAACTACGAGGTGCAATATAAAACCAATGTAATTACTGCAATTTTGTCCGCATCAGATTAAAGCACTCTGAACTACACAAAACCTTTCACTACAACACCGATATATATTTTTTTCTCTGAATAGATGGAACATTGTAACAAACCAGTCCAAATTATTATGACTTGGTGAACAGGTAAATATTCCAACGCTAAGCTAACAGTAGCTACCAGTATTACGTGAACACAACATCAAATACATGTCAAAACAATGACTAATGTCACCTTTCCTTCAGCGTCAAACGGATCATTATATTCCACGTCAGCTCCAGCGTTCGAGGCAACCACTCCCTGCTCCCAGTCAGGATACTGGTTAGGGAAAGAGCGCTCCTCCATCTCTGCTTCGGTAGCTGATATTAACTTCAGCCGCTTGGAAACGTTGTCTCCCATCGCTACGGCGGCTCGGCGGGAACACTAATCGTCGGCAACGCTGTGAGGGATGGGAGGGGGGGGATATTTCATTCCAGGGTAAATCCCTACGACGTGAAGAAGTCTTTATAATGCTGTACTACATGTTGCAGTGCAAAAATGTAATTATTAGTTTAGTTTATATAACTACAGTACAAAATCTCAATATTGTATTTTTTTAATAATCACAAAAACAAAATCTGTTTTTTTTCTTGGTTCTATATATTTGTCATTTTATATATTTTAACAAGAAGCCAAGAAAGGTTTATAATTCAAAACTGAGTCAAAACAAACCTGTCATAAGGCTTTGGTTTTAAAACCCAATAAAGTTAGTGTGAAGTCAGCTGAGATCATCCATCAGCAACATGGGTCAGATGTTGCCTTCCATTTACAATAGAAAATGGTGCTCAGATTCAAGTAAACCCCGATTGATTCTTGTTGTACATGCAAGTTACTGGTAATTGCTGTGAGCAATACAAATTATTTAAAACCCATACATCCATTCATTGTCTATACGCGCTTGTCCATGCGGGCGGCAGGGGTAGAGGGAAGGGGGACCATCTGGTGCTTATCTCTAGAGGTCATTTGACCAGATGCAACAGAGACACAGATACACAGAACAAACAACCAGTGCACACATACAGTCTAACTCAAGGTGAATTTAACGTAACAGAAATGGTTTTGTACTGTGAAAGGAAGACGGATTTCTCAGAGAGAACCCATGCATGCACAAGGAGAACATGCAAACTCCATGCAGAAAAACCCCAAGCCAGCATTCAAACCCAGGACCTCCTTGCTGCAAGGCAAAAGTGGTAATTGCGCCACCATTTAAAACTCAATGAGATCGATTTATTCCTATTTTCAGAGACAGTATTTTCTGATCTAAGTTCATTTTATCTGATGCACTTTCATTATTTTTTTCAATATATGAATTTGATATTTTATTTTGTCTAAAAACAATGTGATTACATACAGAATTCACTTTCAAAAAAATTAAAACTGAACAAAAGGAAATTTTGGAAACACAAAACTGTGTATTTCATTAGTCCCAAATAGGCAATAATGTTACAGTTATAACTGCTTTAGCTGGGTCTGTTATACACGTCTGTTTCACCATTCTTCCAGTGCTCCAAGAGAACTTCAATCAAAGCTGCATTTATGTTACAAAATATGATTAAACACACTAATTGTGAACTATTCAACAGTACAATTGGAGAACTTTGTGTAGTTTGTGTAAGGCTCTTACAGTTTGCAGTAAAATATTTATATAAGCTCCTTTTTCAATTGCAGATACTTTCAGCCACTACCCAGGATTTTTGAAAGCTCTCTGCACATTTCAATGCAATTTCCCTTTCCCGGGTACACACTTTCAGGGTTAAAAGGTTCTGGTCCGGATGCAGGACGCAGCCTGATGTCGGCATGTCGCTCTCTCACTTGCCACTCCCTGAGGTCTGCTTGTGGCTGAAAGTGGATATAAAGCGTTTATATGTGGTGGATTATTGCATGTACCAGAGTTTAAAATATCAAGATTTTCTCTGGATATTTTTGATATTTTAACGTAATGTAGGTATTTTGTGTTGCCAAAGTCTTTCCTTACAATACAAATTAATTTTATTTGTCTTTCTAGCAATTTTTTGGCATGCAAATTCATAGTAAGAAAAATACTTTAATAGAGTACCTCAGAATGATTAAGCAGAGCACTTTCACTTTTCCTCGTACATAACAAATATACATTTCCCTAAGATTGTCTTTTCATGTAAACCACACTCAGTGGAGTGTGAACTATTTAATATTTGTCATTTTAATAGTTTTATGCAGACAGCTCAGCAGGAGGAGAGACCACAGTTCCAGGTTTGCATGCAGTTTCCTAAAAGCTTCCAGTGATCCTCTTCACCCTCTTGTCCTGTCATCATCTACACCACTGTCTCCGCGTCTTCTACTTGACATAAAAATTTTCTGACGATTCAACAGTCAAGGTATCAAATCCCTGTATTGCTGGACCATTTATCTGTTTTTGTTTTTTAAGCAAACAAGATTTTTCCTAAAAATATTTTTCTGTTTGTGCTGCAGATATCTGAAATGCACTCACCCGATGACAATAAAAGAAAATAAGTGTGGTAATCATCCCCCAGTGGGCCCACCACCTGCAGGGGGAACCGTGAGGGACCGGTGCAAAGAGGATTGGGTGGCGGACGAAGGTGGAGACCTCAGCGGCCCGATCCCCGGATGCTTAGGCTGGCTCTAGGGACGTGGAATGTTACCTCACTGGGGGGAAGGAGCCTGAGCTTGTGCGGGAGGTCGAGAGATATCGACTAGAAATAGTCAGGCTCGCCTCCACGCACAGCGTGGGCTCTGGAACCCATCTCCTTGAGAGGGGCTTGACTCTCTTCTACTCTGGAGTGGCCCACGGGGAGAGGCGGCGGGCTGGGGTGGGTTTGCTTTTTGCCCCCCAGCTCAGCCGTCTCGTGTTGGGGTTTACCCCGGTGGATGAGAGGGTCGCATCCCTGCGCCTTCGGGTCGGGGATAAGTCTCTGACTGTCGTTTCGGCCTACGGGCCGAGCAGTAGTGCGGAGTACCCGGCCTTCTTGGTGTCCCTGTCGGGGGTGCTGGATAGTGCCCCTCCCGGGGACTCCATTGTTCTGCTGGGGGACTTCAACGCCCATGTGGGAAACGACAGTGACACCTGGAGAGGCGTGATCGGGAGGAATGGCCTCCCCGATCTGAATCCGAGTGGTGTTTTGTTATTGGACTTCTGTGCTAGTCACGGATTGTCCATAATGAACACCATGTTCAAGCATAAGGGTGTCCATCAGTGCACTTGGCACCAGGACACCCTAGGCAGGAGGTCAATGATCGACTTTGTTGTCGTATCATCAGACCTTCGGCCGCATTTTTTGGACACTCGGGTGAAGAGAGGGGCTGAGCTGTCCACTGATCACCACCTGGTGGTCAGTTGGATCCGCTGGAGGAGGAGAAAGCCGGACAGACTTGGCAGACCCAAGCGCATAGTGAGGGTCTGCTGGGAACGCCTGGCGGAGCCCTCGGCCAGGGATGTATTCAACTCCCACCTCCGGGAGAGCTTTGACCAGATTCCGGGGGATGTTGGAGACATAGAGTCCGAGTGGACCATGTTCTCCGCATCTATTGTAGATGCTGCTGCCCGTAGCTGCGGTCGTAAGGTCTGCGGTGCCTGTCGCGGCGGCAATCCCAGAACCCGGTGGTGGACACCAGCAGTAAGGGATGCTGTCAAGCTGAAGAAGGAGTCCTATCGGCTGTGGTTGGCTTGTGGGACTCCTGAGGCGGCTGACGGGTACCGTGAGGCCAAGCGTGCTGCGGCACGGGCTGTGGCAGAGGCAAAAACTCGGGCCTGGGAGGAGTTCGGTGAGGCCATGGAGAAGGACTACCGGTCGGCCTCGAAGCGATTCTGGCAAACCGTCCGGCGCCTCAGGAGGGGGAAGCAGAGCTTCGCCAACACTGTTTATAGTGGGGGTGGGAGGCTGCTGACCTCGACTGGGGACATTATCGGGAGGTGGAAGGACTACTTCGAGGATATCCTCAATCCTGCCATCACGCATTCCCTGGTGGAAACAGAGGCTGGGGACTCGGGGTTGGACTCTTTCATCACCCAGGCTGAAGTCACCGAGGTGGTTAAAAAGCTCCGCAGTGGCAAGGCTTCGGGGGTGGATGAGATCCGCCCTGAGTACCTCAAATCTCTGGATGTTGTGGGGCTGTCATGGTTGACACGCCTCTTCAACATTGCAAGGCGGTCGGGGACAGTGCCTCTGGACTGGCAGACCGGGGTGGTGGTTCCCCTTCATAAGAAGGGGGACCGGAGGGTGTGTTCCAACTACAGGGGGATCACACTCCTCAGCCTCCCTGGTAAGGCCTACGCCAGGGTATTGGAGAGGAGAGTCTGGCCGATAGTCGAACCTCGGCTTCAGGAGGAGCAGTGTGGTTTTCGTCCCGGCCGTGGAACACTAGACCAGCTCTATACCCTCTACAGGGTACTCAAGGGCTCATGGGAGTTTGCCCAACCGGTTCACATGTGTTTTGTGGACCTGGAGAAGGCATTCGACTGTGTCCCTCGTGATGCCTTGTGGGGGGTGCTCCAGGAGTATGGAATCGGGGGCCCTTTATTAGGGGCCATCCGGTCACTGTATGAGCGGAGCAGGAGTTTGGTCCGCATTGCCGGCACTAAGTCGGACCTGTTCCCGGTGCATGTTGGACTCCGGCAGGGCTGCCCTTTGTCACCGGTCCTGTTCATAACTTTTATGGACAGGATTTCTAGACGCAGCCAAGGGCCGGAGGGGGTCTGGTTTGGGGACCAGTGGATTTGGTCTCTTCTTTTTGCAGATGACGTGGTCCTGCTGGCCCCCTCTAGCCAAGACCTACAGCATGCGCTGGGGCGGTTCGCAGCCGAGTGTGAAGCGGCTGGGATGAAGATCAGCTTCTCCAAGTCAGAGGCCATGGTACTCAACCGGAAAAGGGTGGCTTGTCCTCTTCAGGTTGGAGGGGAGTTCCTGCCTCAAGTGGAGGAGTTCAAGTATCTCGGGGTCTTGTTCACGAGTGAGGGAAGAATGGAGCGGGAGATCGACAGGGGCACTGGGGGCACTGTGCCGGTCCGTTGTGGTGAAGAGAGAGCTGAGCCGAAAAGCGAAGCTCTCGATTTACCGGTCGGTCTACGTTCCTACCCTCACCTATGGCCATGAACTTTGGGTCATGACCGAAAGAACGAGATCCCGGATACAAACGGCTAAAATGAGCTTCCTCCGTAGGGTGCCCGGGCACTCCCTTAGAGATAGGGTGAGGAGCTCGGCCATTCGGGAGGGGCTCGGAGTAGAGCCGCTGCTCCTCCACATCGAGTGGCTCGGGCATCTATACCGGATGCCTTTTGGACGGCTTCCTCGGGAGGTGTTCCAGGCACGTCCCACCGGGAGGAGGCCCAGGGGACGGCCCAGGACATGCTGGAGGGACTATGTCTCTCGGCTGGCCTGGGAACGCCTTGGGCTCCCCCCGGAGGAGCTGGAGGAGGTGTCTGGGGAGAGGGACGTCTGGGTGTCTCTGCTGAGTCTGCTGCCCCCACGACCCGGTTCCGGATAAGCGGAAGATGACGAGTACGAGTACGAAGTGTGGTAATCAGGGTTTAGTAATTATTAATGAATCATGCAGTTGTAAAGCAACATCTCTGGCCTGATGCAGGTTGGTAAAAAGGCGCAAAATAATAACTTTGACTTTTTCAGTTTATGGATCTTGAGCAACTTAAGGAATATTGGAAGGAATTAATCAACTGTATAACTCTAAAGCTGCTCATCATCTACTATCATTTATCAGTTGAAACAAAAAATTCTTTGTAAGCAAATAGTCTGTTGAAGGAAGTAAAAACGTAAAGCCCAATGTGCATTCTCCATCTTTCTTTTTGAACAAATAGCTGGATATGGGCTTCTCTTCCTCACACCTTTCTTCAGAGTCCCGAACAGAGGAGAATAAAAAAGAACTAAATAAATTACAAGAAATGGTGGATAATGTACACTACGGAGCCCGCCAGGGGACATGGGGAAATTTTTTTCTTTTGCGTCCCCATGCACTTTTGCATTCGCTTGCAATACTTTTGCGTTTGCTCGCAATACTTTTGCGTTCCAACGCAATGGTCTTTGCGTTATCTCGCAATACTTTGTGGGACAGTTTCCAAACCAGATAACTGCAAAAATGGAACAAACACTACACCCGTTTTTGAGATTTTTTGAGTTTTATTTTGAAATCGGCCTTAAATAAAAGGATCTTCAATCAGACTTAAAGACAGTTATTATCCACAAGCTTTAAAACTACTGAACTCTGGACAATAATACTGCACGAAACCACATCTGTAACACTTTATTTGCTTATTGTTGCTGCATGATGTGAACTTTTTTTTGCACGCCATTAGTGCTTTTGTTTTTATATTGATTTGAACGGTTCTTCTTATCTTAAGCATTTAATCACATTGTTGACTGCGTGTTAACCTGCATATGACAAATAAACTATACCAATGACATATCAGTGTTGTTTGTTTTGTGAGCAGTTTGTCATCTGTGCTGCTGTTTCAAAATACCCAGCTTTCTCAAGGTGATTAACAACTTTTGCAAGCGAACGTAAAAGTATTGCGTGGGGACGCAAAAGAAAAAAAATTCCCCCATGTCCCCTCGCGGGCTCCGTAGTACACAGGAGGAGGGCAGAAGGAGTATTTTTGGGCTCTAGAAACAATGGCTTGAGAAAAGAGAGCAACATTTCTCTTTATTAAGTTATACATTTCTAATGCAAAATTAAATACAATCACTCATTTAAGAATAGAAGTGGTAACTGATGACCACAAAAATGCTTTATAGGTTCTCTCCAACTAACCACTACATACAGAGATTTAAAGGTGATATTAATGAAAATTTTCCTTTTTTTGTGAAGCTGGTGGGTAAACAAGAGTTCATGTATTCTGTTGTTGCTCTTTTATAAATCACCTTTGGAGAAGTCTTTTATTTACGTTTTATACGTTTATACGTTTTATTTGTGATCACATTTACTCATATTTTTCCTTATGCTGGAAGAATGTTTTGTTTGGTTACACAGATAATGATGGTAAACGTAATTCTTACTTCTACAGTCTAAAATTCTATATTCAACAATCCAAGTAGTCCAATCGAAAGCCAAATTTCACTGAATTAATTTTGTATATAAAGCTCTATATTTTATCAGTAATGGACAGTCAGAATAAAAAAAACCTTGAAAACCTAGCTTTGCCTGTTTGGCCGTTGGTTTCCTATTATCGCCACCTGCTGGACTGGAGGTGTAGTGCAGTTATCTTTAAAACTTCCCCCATTCGTCATCAGGTTGATTTAATTAAATGTTCTGTAGCCCTTCAGAGCAGTGGAAACAGAAAGCACATAAATTACTGGGGATTCCGTTTACCCAGGTAAAAAAAAAAAACCAGGTATTTAAATCCCAGGTCTTTTGGTGGAAAAGGGGCTACTGATTTTTTTTCTTCTTTTGTTTGTGATCTGACCTGAAGCTTTCTTAATGTTATTGCATCATAGTATTTACACAAAAATTCTTATCAAAATTATTTCATCAAAGTGAAGTCCATCTCACTAGGCACTATTCAGTAGTTTTCTGCATGTAACTTTGACTGCTGAAGTGAAATAACTACATATCATAACTTCTTAATGAGATAGAGAATCAAACCTAAGAATTACCAAATATGTAATATAAGACTGAATAACAGGACTGTATTAGTCAAATCTTCTTGAAATGTGCAAATCCTAATGAGCAGTTCTGATTTTAAAATCAGCTTTTATTTTGATCGGCAGGTAAATATACTGATGGTTTTTTGTTTATAGACCAAAAATAATGTGAGTTCTTCGTATTTTCTTAAATGTATTTAATATTAAAAGCTTTCTCAGGAACACCTTAGCATCAGACACGAATACAAACTTGGACCCATCTAACCTGGACTGAACTGCTGGTCACTGATTACAGATTTTTTTTTTGGTAAATCAGACAGTTTCTAATTTTTAAAACCCACATTCTAGTTGAGTAATAAAAAACATGAATCTTCAAAAAACTACTAAACTACTAAAATCTAATTTTATGTCATCATCATGAGCCCAGTTATTATTTATTATTAATTGTTATTGCATTGTATTATCTTATGAGTTGGATGAATATTCCCTACCATATCCATAATTATAGATAAGATATATGACAATTTGCAAGCATGATTTTGGGTTTAATATATTGTGTTTTAAAGGTTTTCTAGATATCAAACAAAAAAATGTGGCCTACTTTGAATGGCTACAAGAAAAGCAAAAGTTTGCTAAAGGAACTTTTATGAATTTTTCAAAGTAATAAAAAGGTCAACTGATCATAAGGCACTTCAGTTCTCATTCTAAAAAAACCCAAATAAAGCCAGTAAAAGTCACGTTGGATACAATTATGCTCTTAGGGCTCCAACAACTCAAAATCTATTCAATTTCAAAGAAAAAAAACGAGACTTTATTTTATTTAGATGTAAGGGGAGCAAAGTCAGAACAATAAAAGACTGTAAGACTGCTCAGTAAAACGACGCTACAATGAGATCGCTGACAGGCTATAGGCTGTAAACATACTGCAAGTACAGACAGGTGGAGCTTGAATAGAACTTACCAAAGGCAATCTGACAGCAGTGTTTTTCAGTAGCCGTAGAGTCAGAATTTGTCCTTTTCCGTGCTTTCCGCAGCCAGGCTCCGAGCAGCCTCCCTCAGAGTCCCGTTGCCAAGCCTCTCCTTGTTCCCGTGGAGTGGCGAGTGGGATCCGCAGTCAGAGCGTGCAGACAGCAGCCATGTGTCACCGCAACACCGTGTTGCTCCCTACTCCGCATCTTCCCCGCTCCCCACTGAGCGCACTGAGCAATCAGATAGCGATTTGCTTAGTAAAATCAGATCTATACGTCCCACCTGCACCTTGCCCCTCTCAGCTTCAAAGACAGGCGCGGTTGGAGTGTCAGTAGATGGCGAAGGCTGCAGAGGTATCCCAGTCTCCTAACCGGTCAAGCGTGACAAAACCCGTGCCGGCACCCGTCACTCCTCAGAAACTGACCCCAATGTGAATGGTGACAGATGGTGCTGGTGTATATCGCCTTGCTAGCTGGATTAGGCGACATAGGTAACAAATTCACAATTCCTGGCTATTCCACACATCACACTGCCTCCCCAGGCGACATCACCTTCCTGTCCTTTTTCTATGTCTTTCCCTTCCTGCATCAGCGTTCTGTTTCAATTCCTAAAGGCATATTCAAATTAACCAGCATAAATATATTGACAAGGAAACAACATCAAGAAACAAAAGTCATATTGTGGTAGAATGAAGTACATAAAAACTTGGATTAACAAGATCAAATGATGTTACATTATATTTTTGATTTATTGATCAAAACTAAAGCATAATATAGAAAAAATAAGACCACTCAACAGTTTACTAACTTAGAATGTCTCTGAAGAACAATAACTGGGAATATTAGTGATTTTTTTTTTGATGGGATTATAGCTAATTCCTCTTTACAATGTGACCATATAATGCCTTGCAAAAGTATTCATAGCCCTTGAACTTTTCCGCATTTTTCACATTACAGCCTAAGACGTCAGTGTATTGAACTGATATTTTACGAGATATACCATCACAAAGTAGTGCTTTTGAAGTGCCAATGTTTTGTTGACAATTGCAGCTTTGTTGAACCTTTTGCTGGAATTACATCGGCAGGTCTTTTGGGCTGTTTCTCGAGAGTGGATGGGAACACTATTTTCAAATTTTGCCACAGATTCCCAGTTATTTTCCAGTCTTGACTTTGAATTTGCTGTTCTAACACATAAATATGCTTTGATCGAAACCATCCTATTGTAGCTCTGGCTGTATGTTTACATAAAAAGGAAGCTATCCTGCTAGAATGTGAACCTCCAACCCAGTTTGAGGTAATTTGTACCTCTTATATCTATCTTTTTTTCAGAATTGCAACTGTATTTAGATTCATCAGTTTTTCCATCAACTTTGACTAGGTTTCCTGTTCTTTCAGTGTCATGGTGTTTTTTGTGAGACCGTCTTGTTGTCAACAACTGGGGACAACAATAAAAAGTTTGAACGGTTTATTGACATAAATGAATGAATGGGTGATTCTTCCAGGTTCAGGAAACAATCCAGGATGGCACTGAGGAGGAGAGGTAGGTGGTTAAAAAAGAAGGTTCTGTTTGATGATATGTGATGAAAATGAAGGAAAGGTGGTTCTCTTATTCTCAATAAGACAGTGGAAATTCCAGTGAGGAGGTAAGGATACCCATAGAGGCTGAGATCGGAAGGTTGTACTGAGCGGTGCAGGTTGGTAATGGTTGCTTATTCTTTCTTGCCTCAGGAGATGAAGATCCTAGTAGAGAAAAGGACGTTGGACAGATACTGTAGGTGAGCTATGGTGGAGGATTGCGGTCCAGTTGGCTAATCCTTGGGAGCAGTCAGAGAAGCAGTGAGAAGATACTTGGAGGGGATCTCAAGGTGAATTCTCCAACAAACTCAGAAAACTAGTAGGCAGAGGACTGGAATCCAGGAATAAACTGTTGACTGAAAACAGGTTTTCCTGAAAGGAGTTCAACAAGGGGTAAGCATAGAACATCAAATGTAAGAGCAACAAATTAATTGAGGCCTGATTACCACTCATTGAGCAAGAACAATCTAGCACCTGCCTTAGGGAATCTCATCTCTGTGAGATGTTCAAATGTTGGGATATTGTTGTATAACCTAACCGTATTTTTAACTTCTCCACAACTTTCTCCCTGACCTGTTGTTGGGCTCAGCCATAAAATGAAACAAGGACTGAACTACACACAGAAAACAAACAAGAATGCTAAAAACTCTGAATCCCAGAATACACAGCATTAACCCATTTTCATGTACAGCACTCAGGAAGAAAAGGTTACAAGCAGCTTGTTCCCCCATGACGTCATGAAGCTACTAAACTCTATGTGCAACAGCATTTTTTTCTCTTTGTCTGCAGCTCTCAACAAGCTGCACTGGGGAGGACACGTGAGTGAACATCTTGCTCTCACTGGCCAAGTAAAAAACTTCTTCAAAGAAAAGCTTAGATCCAGGGCAAGGTACTGGTGGTGTTGGAGTTTAGCGCGCGACCATGTGCAGAGGCTATAGTCCTCGATGCGGCTGTCCCGGACTTGGTGACCTTTGCCAAATGTCTCCCCCTCTCTTTGCCTTCTTTTCTGTCTACCTACTGTCAAAAAAAGAAAAATAAAGGCCATTAGTGCTGCAAAAAATAAATAAATAAATAAAAGCTTAGATCTAAAGTAAAGTACGGTCTGCTGTTTATATAACCAGTGACTGTTCCCCAGCCCAAAAATAAGACTAGCCACCTGAGACTGGCTGTCTGAGCTTCTACAGAAAATAATCTGAAAGAATTACAGATTTCCCAAAAACCGACAGTGTCTCTAATTATGTTGACAGCACGCTATTCCGCTCCATTGACCGAAGAAGATGGCACTGAAACCGAAGCTCTAATGTGTGCATCAGTCTGAGCAGGTGCTCGCCCCAGCCGCTACACTGAGAGCGGTTGCCACATTTCCTCTGTTCATTGGACCTGCTAACTCAACTTGCTCTCCTGTTCATCTGAGCGGTTCACAGTAAGAGGTTGAGTCAAGGCAGAGAAAATGGGTTTAGGATAAAAAATTTAAATATTGTTTGTTTAATAGTGTTTTGCATTGTTTTGATCCTTTAACTGCCAGGCCAGAGCAAGCCAGAGCTGAGCTATCGGTGATTCAAACTATCTCAATGAGTGAACTGAGCACTAATAGTTCATAAATGTGAGCTTGTTCTGTTTTATCTGTGTTTTCCCTTCATCACTTCTTGCTAACCTGCATAAAATATGTCCACATAGTCCTTATGGGTCCTGCCAGTTAACGAGGAACATTTGTATTGTCATACAAGCAATAGAACATGGTGTCAGACGTTCGGGAAATAAAGTTGAAAGTATTATTGGAAGTTATTTGTCAGGCGGTTTGTTAATTTTGTTGTCGAAGAAAAAAATTGACACAGCTCATGCAGTGAAGTAGCGTACAGGGAAATTCTAATAGGCTTAGCATAGCTATCTATGAACCAATGAACCAATTTCCGATATTTTCACCAGAAGAGTTCATAAATAATGCTGAGGACTGGCCAAAGTGTATCAAGCAGTTTGAAAGATTCCATATTGCCTCTGGTCTGGAAACCCAGGCAGACGAAAATCAGGTGAATGCGCTGATCCACGCAATGGGTGAGGAGGCAGAAGACATACTTCGTACCTCTTTATTGTTGTGCTATTTTTCCGAGAACAGAGAGAGAGAGAACTTGCACGTCTCAGAATACAAGGACTGAACCAACTCAGAATAATCACGGGGGTGAATACACCACATCATCCCCCTTTTAGATGGAAATAACATTTTTATCTACATTAACTAAAATAAACTAAGGTCACTTATTTCAGCTTAAGTGCATTTTTATATAGAACCAAACAATGACCCAAATATGTATTTGCTTGATAATCAAGATATTTTTTTCTATCTGTTTACCTCTGCATCTAAACTCAGATGTAACCCTTAATGTAACAAGAATAATAACAGAACACAACATGCATAACTGTTATGCCCAGATAAACACAAGGCTATTCCAGATATTGTTTAGGCGTCTTCCGTCGTCACGTGAAACGCCTCACAACCACTGAAAGATCTGGGAAAACAGGGGGGTGCTCCCCATAGTCCAGAGCACTTTGTTCAGGTGTAATGTTTACATCACTTTGCTCTTGTGTTGGTGTTTCAGGGTCCTTGATCTCTGGTCCAGGTACAGTTTGGGTACGAAGCTGATCCCCATGTCGTCTGTGCACAGTGTTCGAGTACCGCTCTTTTACTTCATAAGAGACTGGACCAGTTTGTCTTACCACCTGTCCAGGTATCCACTTGTGAACTCCTGTGTGGCATACGAAATACCTCCAACCACTTTGAATATGAATCAACCACAATCATGAACATGCTGTCGAGGAAAGGTCCAGCAAAGTCGATATGCAGTCTTTTCCACGATTCACCTGGAAACTCCCAGGGATGCAGTGGAACATGCTGTGGCATCTTCTGTTCCAACTGACATGTTTCACATGTTTTTCAAACCTGTTCCAGGTCCTGATCCAGATTTGGCCACCTCACATATTTGCGAGCTAAGGCCTTGGATTTTACGATTCCTTGGTGACCAGAGTGAATCTCATTTAACACAGCCTTTCTCATTTTAGAGGGTATAATCACTCTGGTTCCCCACAAAACACAACCCATCTCAGTTGAAAGCTCATTCCTCTTGTTGTGATAAGCCGTCAAACTTTCATCTGTAACAGAAGGCCAACCTTCCATGACACACTGGTAAACCCTTGACAAGTCCATGTCTGTGTGTGTGGCCTGAGCGACCTGGGTCGCATTTAGTGGAGCTCTTTCCATATGCTCAGTTAACAGTGAGTGTATTGCTGCTGAACTCAATGCTGTTCCAGTGTCGCTTGTTTCTGGCAGAGGACAGCGAGAGAGCCCATTTGCATTGCTGTGTTCTGCTGATTTTTTGAAAACAATGTGGTAATCATATGCTGACAATATGATAGCCCACCTTTGAATGCGTGCTGCAGCTAGGGTAGGTAGGTTCTTGTGTTCACCAAAAACTGTCAGCAGAGGGCGATGGTCTGTTGCTAAGGTGAAATGCCTGACCCATAGGTACTGGTGAAACTTTTTTTACTCCATAAATCAGTCCCAGAGCCTCTTTTTCTATTTGAGAGTACTTTTTTCTGCTGGGGACAGTGTTCGGGAAGCGTATGCTATTGGTCGCTCCTCCCCACTTGGCATTGTGTGCTGTATAAACGCATCGATGCCATATGCAGAAGCATCACCCGCTAAGGTGAGAGGCAAATTGCTGCAGCAAGAGTTCTGATGAAAATTAAAAAGAGAGATCATATTTCTCCTATTTTAGCTTCCCTTCATTGGCTCCCTGTTAAATCCAGAATAGAATTTAAAATTCTCCTCCTCACATATAAAGCCCTTAATGATCTAGCTCCATCATACATCAGAGATCTGATTGTTCCATATGTTGCTAACAGAGCACTTCGTTCTCAGACTGGAGGTTTACTGGTGGTTCCTAGAGTCTCTAGAAGTAGAATGGCAGGCAGATCCTTTAGTTATCAGGCTCCTCTCCTGTGGAACCAGCTCCCTGTTTTAGTCCGTGAGGCAGACACCCTGTCTACTTTTAAGGCTAGGCTTAAAACTTTCCTTTTTGATAAAGTTTATAGTTAGAGTGGCTTAGGTTATCCTGAGCTATCTTCCTTATTTTACCTCCGTCTTCTTCTCCCCTTGTTGGATGGAGTAAGGGGGAGTCAGGTTTAGCCTAAACCGGCTCAGTTATGGTTGAGGTGCAAACACACCCTCCATTTCTGCTACCTGTATGACCCCCTCTCTTTTCCAATGGTTATGGTCAATCTGACAGAGAGAGATATCCCAATCGTTGTGGTTTTTAGTATAACAATGGCCATCAGTGGGCTCTAGATGGACAAACTGTCTACTTTTAAGGCTAGGCTTAAAACTTTCCTTTTTGATAAAACTTATAGTTAGAGTAGCTTAGGTTATCCTGAGCTATCTCTGTAGTTATGCTGCTATAGGCTTAGGCTGCTGGAGGACATAATGACCACTTTCACCCTCTTCGCTACATTCTCACACTACTCTCCAATTTTGTATTATTTGCTGTTATTTCAGCTTTTAACTTTGTTCTCTCTCTTTTCTCTTCCTAGAAGCTACACCTGGCCTGACTCTGTGTCTACCTGTGACACCTTTCTGGAGAGGGGCATCGTCCGAGCTTCTGCTGGCAACAACTTAATGCTCACCTTCTACCGATGATCCACATTGCCCTGTCTTTCAGTTTTTAACCCTTTCTCTCTCCTAGACATGGCTACTGACTCAGCTTTTACTGTGACTAACTCTATGACTGAAGGTTAGACTGCTGCATGCCCAGAGTGAAGCATGGGGGTACTGGAAGGCATTTACGGTACTTTTTTTACCTTTCAGTATGACCTTCCAGCTATGATATTGATTGATTCTGAGTCCTCTAAACTGTTCCTGTATTGTTTTCAGGGAGGTCAGCAGATGTGGTGACTGACTTCAAAGGGAGCTGCTGCCAAAGAGGATGAACCCTCATTCGGACTTGGGCACATTTCTACCTTGTCCAGATTTGATCAGATACAGTTTATTGGTGCAGATGTAATTAATAAACTGTATTAATGGTAGTGCAAGTACTTCTTTATTAAGGGTAGTTTTGCATTTTACATATCTTACAGTAAATTGTTTGGTCATTTATTTTTGCACAATTCACAGTTGTTTTGTCATCTAATACCATTTTAACTACAGTTTCAATTAAATGAACATTTTAGTCAATGAATTACAATTTTACAACAGTTGTCAGACTACAGGCACAATCAACTCTGTTATAGATACAAGTACTCAGTTCGCATGACAGCAAAAAATAGAATGTCTTCTACAAAAATTAAGAATTCATCCCAGGTCTTCAGTCATATTTTCATGCAGCTACTTATTTTCCTCATTCGTTTAAAAATTATCTAATTTTTAAATTAAATAATTAAAAAATTTAATTCTGCTCATTTTCCACCTGTAATATTTGGATATTTTTTTTTAAATACATAGGCAATAGATCTTTCCATGTAGTATAGGATGTAGATCTGAAGGTAAGTTTGATCAGAGCCCTTAACTGCTGGCACAGAATACAGTTATAGCATTCCATGCTAGCATGTGCTAGCATGCGGAGGAGATCAGAAAGAGCATTTATAATAGATATTGTTACTTCTGTTTGGATTTTCAAATGATGATTTAGTAACCAGTAATCAGTTCATTATTATTTAATTACCAAAAGTCGCAGGAAAGAGTGAAAAAAGTCGCTTTTTGCGTTATGTCGCGCCTGAAGCCGTTCAAACTGACTGACACCACTGAGATGTTTGGAACTACTGAGAGCTACATAAACCACGTGACCGCCTATCGGCGAGTTCAAAGAGTGTCGTAACTCTCTTTCTATGGCGCTGGGTGTAACTACAGCTGGAACTGATACTCTCTCAGACAAGGAGGTAGCACCACCCCCATCTAGTGGCCATTGGATGAAATTGTACTTGGATTGTCCCTAGTGCAAGATAGGCACTCGGTGCCATCTCGTGGTTACTGGTGAGAATTGCAGTTGCAACCACAGAAACAAAACTAATCTGATTTAAATCATTTTGTTTTTCCATTTCAAAGGCTGATAATCCCATTACCTGTGATCAGAGGAAATAACTCAATAAATCTGAAGTTATTTATCATTCATTACCACTTCTGCTTTAAATTTAAAAATTTTGCTGGGTTTTCTTTGTGTGTGAAGCATGTTTGGTCAGACTCATACAACTAACTTTAGTTGTCTAACTTTGTAGGTCCTGCCCGAAGGTAAGTGACCCATAGTGTTACACCACTAACAGTCATTTGAAGCTAAATATAGCATTTGAACCTTTTTTACTCATTTATTCCATTTAAAGTTTTTATTTTAATTTTATTTTTCCCCTTTATTTTATTTTTCTTATTTCCTTTCAGGCATAGACTTGGGTAAGCCACAGGTTGAATGACAACCTATGAATCTATTTTAAGCAAACCCCCACACCTACAATATATGTGTGAAGCCACATATCTAACTGATTGTATTGGTCTATTTTGTGTTATTGCTAATTCATTTAGTAATTGTTCATAGCTGAAAAGCTTGGTCTGTCTTGTGTTATCGCTAATTTATTTAGCGATTATTCATTGCTGAACAACAGCTTGTTCGTTTTGTATTACCATTATTTTGTCATTGTGCATGTTGGCTGATAATGTGATAAAACACCCCAGACTGTTGGAGCTGTGAGTCAGGAGGACTCCACTCTGATGTCCAAAGCTGAGAAAAGGATGACCATCTTATATCATTCTGATGTCATAAAGTGCGAAAATGATGGCATTCTGATGTTATAAGCAGAGAAAAGGATGAGCATCTTATGTGATTCTGATGTCATTGTTGGAGTCATCCATTTTTGTCGGGCAGTTTGACATGCGCAGCTCAACAGACATCACAGCTCTGACGTCACCAGGGATTATAAAACCTCCACATGGCCATTCCCGGAAGAGCTTGTAAGCTGGAATTCTGTCTGATACAAGAAGGTCAGAAGATTCATATACCGATCGAAGAACCCGCCGACACCCGGCGCAGGTGAAAAGTTTTATTTCCAAGGAGATGAGTTTCCTCCTTGTTGATTCAGTCGACTAAACGGTTCTTCATATTTTCCCCTCCTGGACGGATGAGAAGTTTACCGTTTTTCTTTTGAGTTGATCACGGACGCGTGATCAACCCCCCGTTTTTCTTCAGACCTGACCCATCCTCAACCGAAGGCGAGAAGAAATCAGGTACAGGTGAAACAAATATAAAGGCTGAGGAAGAGAGACAAGACTAATAAACACTAAAGAGAAAACACAGACCAAGCAAGACAATAAATCAGAGGAATAACTATGAACTAAAGTAAATAGAGAAACTAGAGGGAAACATAGAACAATACCCACAACCTAAGAATAAACAAAGAACCCATAAGAAGAACCTAACTGACAAAGACAAACCAAACGTAAACAATAACTAAAGCTGGACTAAGAAAAAGTACTTAACCATAACTAAACACAGAGCTACTAAATAAGAATCCAAGGAAGAAGAATAATAATAATCATATTAAAAATAATAATACTACAAAAATAAATAATAACATAACAAGAAATAGGAAAGTAACCACAAAAGGAAATGGAAGCGAGGGGAGAGAAAACAAAAACTAGGAGGCAGTAAAAGGAGCAAGAGAACTAAACAAACATGAAACAAAAACCCACATAGAAACATCTAAGCAAAAGGTAAACAAACACAAAGCCACAACCAAAGTCCAAAAATGTCACATTATGAAAATAAGCTGAGGAAAGGATGACCATCTTATGTCATTCTAAAGTCATAAAGTGAGAAAAAGGTGGCACTCTGATGTCATAAAGTGAGAAAATGATGGCACTCTGATGTCATAACCTGAGTGAAGGATGACCATTGTATGCCATAGAGTGAGATTATTTTGACAATCCAAGGTTGTAAGGTGAAACCAGGATCAGCATCTGATGTGAAAATGTGAAAACAGGATTGACACGAATGTCATAAGGTAACAAGATGATGAGATGATCTCATGATCGTCTGGTGTCACAAGCCAAGAAAGGGTTGATCATCTGATGTCATAAACAGAGAAAATGATGGCACTCTGATGTTATAAGCTGAGAAAAGAATGGCCATCTTATGTGATTCTGACGCAATAAAGACAGATAAAGATGGCACTTTGATATCATAAGCTGGGAAAAGGATGACCATCTTATATCATTCTGATGTCTTAAAGGTAGAAAATGATGGCACTCTGATGTTATAAAGTGAGAAAAGGATGACCAACCTATGTGATTCTGATATCATAAAGTGAGAAAATGATGGTACTCTTTTGTCATAAAGGGAGAAAAGGATGACCATCTTATGTGATTCTGATGTCAATAAAGGCAGAAAAAGGTGACACTCTGAAGTCATAAAAGGAGAAAAGGATGGAGCCCTGATGTCATAAGCTTGAAAAAGGATGAAAAATTGATGTGTTCTGATGTCATAAAGTGAGAAAATGATGGTACTCTTTTGTCATAAGGGGAGAAAAGGAAGGAACTCTGATGTCATAAGCTGAGAGAAGGATTACCAATCTTATGTGATTTCTGATGTCACAAAGGCGAAAAAGATGGACTCCTGATGCTAAGTTGAGGAAAAGGATGACCATCTTATGTCATAAAGTGAGACCATGTTGACAATCCGAGTCATCATCAGATGAAAACCAGGATCAGCATCTGATGGAAAATGTGAAAACAGGATTGACGCTGAATGTCAAAGGGTAACAAGATGATGAGATGATCTCATGATCGTCTGGTGTCAAAAGCTAAGAAGGTTTGATCATCTGATGTCATAAAGTTGAGAATGATGGCACTCTGATATCATAAACTGAGTGAAGGATGGCCATTGTATGTCATAGAGTGAGATTATTTTGACAATCCAAGGTTGTAAGGTGAAACCAGGATCAGCATCTGATGTGAAAATTTGAAACAGATTGCAACGAATGTCATAAAGGTCACCAAAAGATGATGAATGATCTCATGATCGTCTGTGTCCACAAGCTAAGAAAGGGTTGATTCACTGATGTCATTAAGTGAGAAAATGAATGGTACTCTGATGTCATAAGGCACAGTGAGGATGGCCATTGTATGTCATAAAGTGAGATTTATTTTGACATCCAAGGTTTGTACAGGTGAAACCAGGATCAGCATCTGATTCAAAAATGTAAAAACAGGATTGACATGATGTCATAAGGTCACAAAAAAAGATGATGAGATGATCTCATGATTGTCCGGTGTCATAAGCTAAGAAAAGGGTGATCTAATCCTGATGTCATACAAAAGTAGAAAAAGATGCCACTCTGATGCATAACGCTGAGTGAAAGTATGTCATCTTATGTGAATTCTGATGTCATAAAGGCAGAAAAAGATGACACTGGTGATGAATAAGTTGAGAAAAGGATGACCATGTTTTCGTAAAGTGAGACTATTTTGACAGTCCACTAATGTTGTAAGGTAAACGATCAGCGATCTTGATGTGAAAATGTGAAAACAGGATTGACACGAATGTCATAAGGTAACAAGATGATGATATGATCGCATGATTGTCTGTTCACAAGCCAGAAAGGGTTGATCATCTGAATGTCATAAACAAGAAAATGATGGTATCGTTTTGTCATAAAGGGGAAAAGGTGAACTCCTGATGACATAATTTGGAGAAAAGGATGACCCTCCTTATGTCATAAAGTGAGACATGTTGAACAATCCGAGGTCATCAGATGAACTCAGGATCAGCATCTGATGTGAAAATGTGAAACAGGATTGACATGATAAAGTCCAAGGTCACAAAAAGATGATGAGATGATCTCTTGATTGTCCGGTGGGGTCATAAGCTAAGAAAGGGTTATTCAACTGATGTCATTAAGTGAGAAAATGATGCCCTCTGATGTCATAAGCAGAGTGAAGGATGACCATTGTATGTCATAGAGTGAGATTATTTTGACAATCCAAGGTTGTAAGGTGAAACCAGGATCAGCATCTGATGTCAAAATGTAAAAACAGGATTGACATGAATGTCATAAGGTCACAAAAAGATGATGAGATGATCTCATGATTGTCTGGTGTCATAAGCCAAGAAAGGGTTGATCATCTGATGTCATAAATGGAAAAAATGATGGCACTCTGATGTTATAAGCTGAGAAAAGAATGGCCATCTTATATCATTCTGATGTCATAAAGGGAGAAAATGATGGCACTCTGATGTTATAAACTGAGAAAAGGATGCACAACCTATGTGATTCTAATGTCATAAAGTGAGAAAATGATGGTACTCTGTTGTCATAAAGGGAGAAAAGGATGGAACTCTGATGTCATAAGTTGAGAAAAGGATGACCATCTTGTCATAAAGTAGGACCATGTTGACAATCCGAGGCATCAGATGGAAACCAGGATCAGCATCTGATGTGAAAAATGTGAAACAGATTGACCTGAATGTCAAAGGTAACAAGATGATGAGATGATCTCATGATCGTCTGGTGTCATAAGCTAAGAAAGGGTTGATCATCTGATGTCATAAAGTGAGAAAATGATGGCACTCTGATATCATAAGCTGAGTGAAGGATGGCCATTGTATGTCATAGAGTGAGATTATTTTGACAATCCAAGGTTTTTAAGGTAAAACCAGGATCAGCATCTGATGTAAAATTTGAAAACAGATTGACCGAATGTCATAAGGTCACAAAAAGATGATGAGATGATCCTATTTATGTCTGTGTCACAAGCTAAGAAAGGGTTGATCAACTGATGTCATTAAGTGAGAAAATGATGGCACTCTGATGTCATAAGCAGAGTGAAGGATGACCATTGTATGTCATAGAGTGAGATTATTTTGACAATCCAAGGTTGTAAGGTGAAACCAGGATCAGCATCTGATGTCAAAATGTAAAAACAGGATTGACATGAATGTCATAAGGTCACAAAAAGATGATGAGATGATCTCATGATTGTCCGGTGTCATAAGCTAAGAAAGGGTGATCATCTGATGTTAAAAAGGAGAAAAAGATGCCACTCTGATGCCATAAGCTGAGTGAAAGATGATCATCTTATGTGATTCTGATGTCATAAAGGCAGAAAAAGACGACACTGGTGATGAAATAAGTTGAGAAAAGGATGACCATTGTATGTCGTAAAGTGAGACTATTTTGACAATCCAAGGTTGTAAGGTAAAACCAGGATCAGCATCTGATGTGAAAATGTGAAAACAGGATTGACATGAATGTCATAAGGTCACAAAAAGATGATGAGATGATCTCATGATTGTCTGGTGTCATAAGCCAAGAAAGGGTTGATCATCTGATGTCATAAATGGAAAAAATGATGGCACTCTGATGTTATAAGCTGAGAAAAGATGCCATTCTATATAGCAGTAGGCCTGAGCTGAAAGATGAAAAATCATCTAAAGAGAAAATGATGGTACTCTGTTGTCATAAAGGGAGAAAAAGGATGGAACTCTGGGAATTGTATAAGTTGAGAAAAGGATGACCATTGCTATGTCATAAAGTGAGACATTTGACAATCCAGTTTGTAAGGTCATCAGAGAAACCAGGATCAGCATCTGATGTGAAAATGTGAAAAAACAGGATTGACATGAATGTCAAAGGTAACAAGATGATGAGATGATCTCATGATCGTCTGGTGTCATAAGCTAAGAAAGGGTTGATCATCTGATGTCATAAAAGGAGAAAATGATGGCACTCTGATGTCCATAAGCTGAGGAAAGGATGACCATCTTATGTGATTCTGAGTCAATAAAGGCAGAAAAAGATGACACTCTGATGTAATAAGTGTAGAAAAGGATGACCATTGTATAGTCAAAAGTTGACTATTGTTGACAACAAGGTTGTAAGGAAAATATGGCACTCTGATGTTATAAAGTGAAAAAGGATGACCAACCTATGTGATTGGTAATCAAAAGTGAGAAATGATGGATACAAATTCTCTGTTGTCATAAAGGAGAAAATGGATGGCAACTCTGATGTTATAAGCTGAGAAAAGAATGGCCATCTTAGTGATTCTGAGAATAAGACGCAAAAGATGGGACTTTGATATCAAAAAGCTGAGGAAAAGGATGACATCTCATATCATTCTGATGTCTAAAGTAGAAAATGATGGCACTCTGATGTTATAAAGTGAGAAAAGGATGACAACCTATGTGATTCTGATATCATAAAGTGAGAAAATGATGGTACTCTTTTGTCATAAAGGGAGAAAAGGATGGAACTCTGATGCCATAAGTTGAGAAAAGGATGACCATCTTATGTCATAAAGTGAGACCATGTTGACAATCCGAGGTCATCAGATGAACTCAGGATCAGCATCTGATGTGAAAATGTGAAAACAGGATTGACATGAAAGTCACAAGGTCACAAAAAGATGATGAGATGATCTCATGATTGTCCGGTGTCATAAGCTAAGAAAGGGTTGATCATCTGATGTCATTAAGTGAGAAAATGATGGCACTCTGATGTCATAAGCAGAGTGAAGGATGACCATTGTATGTCATAGAGTGAGACTATTTTTGACAATCCAAAAAAAGGGTGTAAGGTAAACCAAGATCAGCATCTGATGTGAAAATGTGAAAACAGGAATTGACCGGAATGTCAAAGGTAACAGATATGAAGATGATCTCATGATCGTCTGGTGTCATAAGCTAAGAAGGGTTGATCATCTGATGTCATAAGGACAGAAATGATGGCACTCTGATGTTATAGCGGAGAAAAGAATGGCCATCTTTGTGATTCTGATGTGATTGGAAGGGCAGCAAAAGATGGCACTTTGATATCATAAGCTGAGAAAATGATGACCAATCTCATATCATTCTGAAAAATGTCCATAAAGGTAGAAATGATGGACCTCTGATGTTATAAAGTGAGAAAAGGATGACCAACCTATGTGAATTCTGATGTCATAAAGCAAGAATATGATGGTACTCTTTTGTCATAAAGGGAGAAAAGGATGGAACTCTGATGTCATAAGTTGAGAAAAGGGATGACCAACTTATGTCATAAAGTGAGACCCTGTTGACAATCTGAGGTCATCAGATGAAACCAGGATCAGCATCTGATGTAAAAATGTGAAAAAACAGGATTGACATGAATGTCATAAGGTCACAAAAATATGATGAGATGATCTCATGATTGTCCGGTGTCATAAGCCTAAGAAAGGGTTGATCATCTGATGTCCATTAAGTGAGAAAAATAATGCACTCTGATGTTTATAAGTTGAGAAAGGATGACCATTCTATGTCATAAAGTGAGACCAATGTTTTGACAATCCGAGTCATCAGATGAAACCAGGATCAGCATCTGATGTGAAAATGTGAAAACAACAGGATTGACCGGAATGTCAAAGGGTAACAAGATGAGAATGATCTCATGATCGTCTGGTGTCATAAGCTAAGAAAGGGTTGATCATCTGATGTCATAAAGTGAGAAAATGATGGCACTCTGATGTTTATAGCGAAAAAAGAATGGCCATCTTATGTGATTCTGATGTGATGAAGGCAAGCAAAAGATGGCACTTGATATCATAAAAGCTGAGAAAAGGATGACAATCTCATATCATTCTGATGTCATAAGGTAGAAAATGATGGCACTCTGATGTTATAAAGTGAGAAAAGGATGACCAACCTATGTGATTCTGATGTCATAAAAGCAAGAATATGAATGTACCTTTTGTCATAAGGGAGAAAAGGATGGAACTCTGATGATCATAAGCTGAGAAAAAGGATGACCATCTTATGTGAGTCTGATGTCATAAAGGAAGAAATAATGGCACTCTGATGCCCAGAAGTTGAGAAAAGGATTGACCATTCTATGTCATAAAGTGAGACCATGGTTGACAATCCGAGGTCATCAGATGAAACCAGGATCAGCATCTGATGTGAAAATGTGGAAAACAGGATTGACCTGAAATGTCAAAGGGTAACAAGATGATCTCTTGATCATCTGGGTGTCATAAGCTAAGAAGGAGGTGATCATCTGATGTCATAAAAGGAGAAAAAGATGCCACTCTGATGCCATAAGCTGAGTGAGGATGACCATCTTAATTTAGTCTGAATGGCCATAAAGGCAAAAAATAATGACACTCTGATGCTGAAATAAGTTGAGAAAAAGGATGACCATTGGTTTGTCATAAAGTGAGACTATTTTTGACAATCCAAGGTTTGTAAGGTAAACCAGGATCAGCATCTGATGTGAAAATGTGAAACAGGATTGACCTGAATGTCAAAGGTTAACAAGATGATATGAATGAATCTCATGATCGTCTGGTGTCATAAGCTAAGAAAGGGTTGATCATCTGATGTCATAAAGTGAGAAAATGATGGCACTCTGATGTTATAAGCGGAGAAAAGAATGGCCATCTTATGTGATTCTGATGTGATGAAGGCAGCAAAAGATGGCACTTTGATATCATAAGCTGAGAAAAGGATGACAATCTCATATCATTCTGATGTCATAAAGGTAGAATGATGGCACTCTGATGTTATAAAGTGAGAAAGGATGACCAATCCTATGTGATCTGATGTCATAAAGCAGAATATGATGGTACTCTTTTGTCATAAAGGGAGAAATAGGATGGAACTCTGATGTCATAAAGCCAAGAAATGATGGTACTCTTTTGTCATAAAGGGAGAAAAGGATGGAACTCTGATGTCATAAGTTGAGAAAAGGATGACCATTCTATGTCATAAAGTGAGACCATGTTGACAATCCGAGGTCATCAGATGAAACCAGGATCAGCATCTGATGTGAAAATGTGAAAACAGGATTGACCTGAATGTCAAAGGGTAACAAGATGATGAGATGATCTCATGATCGTCTGGTGTCATAAGCTAAGAAAGGGTTGATCATCTGATGTCATAAAAAGGAGAAAAAGATGCCACTCTGATGCCATAAGCTGAGTGAAGGATGACCATCTTATGTGATTCTGATGTCATAAAGGCAGAAAAAGATGACACTCTGATGCTGAAATAAGTTGAGAAAAGGATGACCATTGTATGTCATAAAGTTAGACTATTTTGACAATCCAAGGTTGTAAGGTAAAACCAGGATCAGCATCTGATGTGAAAATGTGAAAACAGGATTGACCTGAATGTCAAAGGGTAACAAGATGATGAGATGATCTCATGATCGTCTGGTGTCATAAGCTAAGAAAGGGTTGATCATCTGATGTCATAAAGTGAGAAAATGATGGCACTCTGATGTTATAAGCGGAGAAAAGAATGGCCATCTTATGTGATTCTGATGTGATGAAGGCAGCAAAAGATGGCACTTTGATATCATAAGCTGAGAAAAGGATGACAATCTCATATCATTCTGATGTCATAAAGGTAGAAAATGATGGCACTCTGATGTTATAAAGTGAGAAAAGGATGACCAACCTATGTGATTCTGATGTCATAAAGCAAGAATATGATGGTACTCTTTTGTCATAAAGGGAGAAAAGGATGGAACTCTGATGTCATAAGCTGAGAAAAGGATGACCATCTTATGTGAGTCTGATGTCATAAAGGCAGAAAAAGATGGCACTCTGATGCCAGAAGTTGAGAAAAGGATGACCAACTTATGTCATAAAGTGAGACCCTGTTGACAATCTGAGGTCATCAGATGAAACCAGGATCAGCATCTGATGTGAAAATGTGAAAACAGGATTGACATGAATGTCAGAAGGTCACAAAAAGATGATGAGATGATCTCATGATTGTCCGGTGTCATAAGCTAAGAAAGGGTTGATCAACTGATGTCATTAAGTGAGAAAATGATGGCACTCTGATGTCATAAGCAGAGTGAAGGATGACCATTGTATGTCATAGAGTGAGATTATTTTGACAATCCAAGGTTGTAAGGTGAAACCAGGATCAGCATCTGATGTCAAAATGTAAAAACAGGATTGACATGAATGTCATAAGGTCACAAAAAGATGATGAGATGATCTCATGATTGTCTGGTGTCATAAGCCAAGAAAGGGTTGATCATCTGATGTCATAAATGGAAAAAATGATGGCACTCTGATGTTATAAGCTGAGAAAAGAATGGCCATCTTATATCATTCTGATGTCATAAAGGGAGAAAATGATGGCACTCTGATGTTATAAACTGAGAAAAGGATGCACAACCTATGTGATTCTAATGTCATAAAGTGAGAAAATGATGGTACTCTGTTGTCATAAAGGGAGAAAAGGATGGAACTCTGATGTCATAAGTTGAGAAAAGGATGACCATTCTATGTCATAAAGTGAGACCATGTTGACAATCCGAGGTCATCAGATGAAACCAGGATCAGCATCTGATGTGAAAATGTGAAAACAGGATTGACCTGAATGTCAAAGGGTAACAAGATGATGAGATGATCTCATGATCGTCTGGTGTCATAAGCTTAAAAAAGGGGTTGATCATCTGATGTCATAAACAAGAAATGAGGCACTCTGATTTTATACGGAGAAAAGAATGGCCATCCTAATGTGATTTCCGGATGTGATAAGGGGCAGAAAGAGATGGCATTTTGGGATACCCAAAACTGAAAAAAGGTGACCATTTATCTCAGTCCCCCATGTCCAAAAAGGTAAAAATGATATTACTTTGATTGAAAAGGGTGAGAAAGGGATGACCTCTTATGTCATTCTGATTTCAAAAAGGGGAAAAATGAGGCTCTATTTTTTCCAAAAAGGGAACAAAATGGAATCTGATGTCATAAGTTGAAAAAATTTTTGGACATCTTATTTTGATTTTTGGGGGTCATAAAGGCAAAAAAAGATGACCTCTGATGCGGAAAGAAGTAAAAAAGGATTGACCATTGTATGTCATAAAGTGAACCTTTTTTAAAATCCTTTTGAAAGGGAAACCAGGATCAGCATCCTTTGTGAAAATTTTGGAAACAGGATTTTGACAATAAATGTCAATAAGGGACAAGATGATGAGATGATCTCATGATCCCGGGTGTCAAAAGCTAAAAGGGGTTTATAATTGATGTCAAACAAGAAAAATGATGGCACTCTGATGTTTTTAGGGTGGAGAAAAAAAAGGGGCCATCTTATTGATTTTTTACGGGGTGAAAGGAAAAAATGGCACTTTGATACCCGGTGAAAAGGGATGCCCATTTTATATCATTCGATGTCAAAAGGGGAAAAAATGAGGTACTTTTTTGTCAAAAAGGGGATAAAAAAAAGGGATCCTGATGTCAAGTTTAAAAAAAAAAAAAAAAGGATCCCTCTTTGTCCAAAGTGGGGGACCATGTTAAAATCCGAGGTCTCAATTTAAAACCAGGATCACTTTTTGATGTAAAAATGTGAAAACGGATTGACCAAAATGTCAAAGGGAAACAAGATGATGAGATGATCTCATGATCGTCTGGTGTCATAAGAAAGAAAGGGTTGATCATCTGATGTCATAAACAAGAAATGATGGCACTCTGATTTTAAAGGGGAAAAGAATGGCCATTTATGTGATTCTGATGTGTGAGACAAAAAAAAGGGGCCTTTGATATCAAAAAGCTTAAAAAAGGTTTGACCAAAAATTTATGTGATTTGATGTCAAAAAAGGCAGAAAAAGATGCATGATGCAGCAATAATTGAGAAAAGGATGCCCTTTGATGTCATAAAGTGAGATTTTTTGACAATCCAAGGGTTGGTAAAAACCAGGATCAGCATCTGATGTGAAAATGTGAAAACAGGATTGACACGAATGTCAAAAGGTAACAAGATGATGAGATGATCTCATGAGTTGGTGTCATAAGCTAAGAAAGGGTTGATCATCTGATGTCATTAAACGAGAAAAAGATGACACTCTGAGCTAAAATAAGTTAAAAAAGGGATACCATTGTATGTCATAAAGTGAGACTATTTTACCACCCCAAGGGATGTAAGGGTAAAAACCCAGGATCAGCATCTGATGTAAAAATGGAAAAACAGGATTGACACGAATGTCATAAGATAACAAGATTTAAATGATCTCATGATCGTTGGGTGTCATAAGTAAAAAAGGGGTTATCATCTGATGTCATAAACAGGGGAAATGATGGCACTCTGATGTTATAAGGGGAAAAAAGAATGGCCATTTTATGTGATTCTGATGTGATAAAAGGCAGAAAAGTGGATTTTGAATAAAAGCTAAAAAAGGATGCCCTTTTTAATCATTCTCAGGTCATAAAGGTAGAAAATGATGAGTACTTTGATATTAAGGTGAAAAAGGGGATGACCATCTTTTATCATTTGATGTCATAAAGGGGGAAAAAAAGATGGTACTCTTTGTCATAAAGGGGAGAAAAAGAGGAACTCTGATGTCATAATTGAGAAAATGTTGAGCATCTTATGTGATTCTGATGTCAAAAAGGAAAAAAAGATGACACTTGCCCTGAAAGAAGTAAAAAAAGGGATGACCATTGCTTTTTATAAAGTGAGATATTTTGACAATCCAAGGTTGTAAGGAAAAAACCAGGATCAGCATCTGATGTGAAAATGTAAAAACAGGATTCATGAATGTCATAAGGGGAAAAGATGATGAGATGATCTCATGACTTCTGGTGTCATAAGCTAAGAAAGGGGTTATCATCTGATGTCAAAACAGAGAAAATGGATGGCACTCTGATTTTTAAAAGCGAAGAAAAATGGCCATTTTTTGTTTTCTGATGGGATAAGGGCGAAAAAGGGGGCACATTGATATCATAAGCTGAGAAAAAGATGAAAATCTCATATCTTTCTCATGTCAAAAGGTAGAAAATGATGGCACCTGATGTTAAAAGGAAAAAAAGGTCCCCCAGCCTAGTGATTCTGATGTCAAAAATGATAAATGAGTATCTTTTGTCATAAAGGGGGAAAAGGATGGAACTCGGGTGACATAAGCTGAAAAAGGTGAAAACCTCTATCTTTTCTCGTCATACGGGTAGAAAATGATGGAAATTTGATAAAAAGGGGGAAAAGGGGAGAGCATCTTTACATTTGATGTCATAAAGGGAGAAAATGAGGGTTATTTTTTGTCATAAAGGGAAAAAAATGAGGGAACTCTGATGTAATAAGCTGAGAAAAGAATGACCATTTTAGTGAGTCTGTGTTCAAAAGGGGCAGAAAAAGAGGAACTCTGATGGTAGAATTTGAGAAAAGGATGACCAATTTTATGTCATAAAGTGAGACCCTTTTTGCAATCTGAGGTCCATCAGATGAAACCGGATCAGCATTTGATGTGGAAAATGTGAAAAACAGGATTGACCTGAATGTCAAAGGGAAACAAGATGATGAGATGATCTCATGATCGTCTGGTGTCATAAGCTAAGAAAGGGTTGATAATTAAATCATAAAGGGAAAATGAGGGAAGTGATTTATAAGCTGAGAAAAGCTGTCTTTTATGTGTTTTGATGTCATAAAGTGAGAAAATGATGGCACTCTGAGTCAAAAGCTGAGTGAAGGATGGCCATTGTATGTCATAAAGTAAGACTATTTTAAAATCAAGGTTGTAAGGTGAAACCGGATCAGCATCTGATGTGAAAATGTGAAAAAGGGTTGACACAAATGTCATAAGTACAGAGGTGAGATGATCTCATGATCGTCTGGTGTCACAAGCTAAAAAAGGGTGATCATCTGATGTCATAAACAAGAAAAGTATGGCACTCTGATGTTATAAGGGAAAAAGAATGGCCATCTATGTGATTCTGATGGATGAAGGCAGAAAAGTGGCACTTTGATATCATAAGCTGAAAAAAGGTTCCCATCTTATTGTTTTTGATGTCATAAACGCAAAAAAATGATGGCACTCTGATGTTGAAAAGTGAGAAAAGGATGCCCAAACCATGTGATTCTGAGTCTAAAGTGATAAAAGGAGGGTTTACTTTTTTTGTCAAAAAGGAAAAATGTGGAACTCTGATGTGATAAGCTGAAAAAAAGGAAGCCCCATCTTATGTGATTTTGATGTCAAAAGGGGCAGAAAAAGGTGACACTCTGAAGTCAAAAAAGGAGAAAAGGCTGGGCCCTGATGTCATAAAGGGAGAAAAAGGATGGAACTCTGATGTCAAAAGCTGAGTAAAGGGATGGCCATTGTATGTCATAATGAGACTATTTTTTTTCAATCAAGGTTGAAAAGGTAAAACCCAGGATCAGCATCTGATGTGAAAATGTAAAAACGGATTGACACAAATGTCAAAAGTGAAAAAGATGAGTGATGATCTCATGATCGTCTGGTGTCACAAGCTAAGAAAGGTTGATCATCTGATGTCATAAAAAAAAAAAGTATGGCACTCTGATGTTATAAGGTAGAAAAAAATGGCCATCCTATGTGATTCGATGTGAAAAGGCAAAAAAGATGGCCTTTGTATAAAGCTGAGAAAAGGTTCCCCATCTTTATGATTCTGATGTCAAAAAGGCAGAAAATGATGAACCCCTGATTGAATAAGTTGAGGAAAGGATGACCATTGTATGTCATAAAGGGGGGACTATTTTGACAATCCAAGGTTGAAAGGGGTAAAACCAGGATCAGCATCTGATGTAAAAATTGAAAAAAGGATTGACCGAATGTCATAAGGTAACAAGATGATGAGATGATCTCATGATCGTCTGGTCACAAGCTAAGAAGGGTTTGATCATCTGATGTCATAAACAGAGAAAATGGGCACTCTGATGTTATAAGGTGAGAAAAAAATGGCCATCTTATGTGATTCTGATGTCATAAAAGCAGAAATGATGACACTCTGATGCTAAAAAGTGAAAAACGGCCCTTTTGTATGTCATAAAGTGAGACTATTTTGCAATCCAAGTTGTAGGTGAAACCAGGATCAGCATCTGATGTGAAAATGAAAACAGGATTGACATAAATGTCATAAGGTCCAAAAGATGATGAGATGATCTCATGATCGTCTGGTGTCAAAAGCTAAAAGGGTTGATCATCTGATGTCTAAAACAGAAAAAAATGATGGCACTCTGATGTTAAAAGCGGAAAAAGAATGGCCCATCTTATGTGATTCTGATGGATAAAGGCAGCAAAAGATGGCACTTTGAATATAAGCTGGAAAAGGATGACAATCTTAAATTTTTTGTCATAAAGGTAAAAAATGATGGCTCTTTTTTTATAAAGTGAGAAAAGGATGACCAACCTATGTGATTCTGATGTCATAAGCAAGAATATGATGGTACTCTTTTGTCATAAAGGGAGAAAAGGGGGAAACTCTGATGTCATAAGCTGAGAAAAGGATGACCATCTTATGTCATAAAGTGAGACCCTGTTGACAATCGAGGTCATCAGATAAAACGGATCAGCATCTGATGTGAAAATGTGAAAACAGGATTGACCTGAATGTCAAAGGGTAACCAGATGATGAGATGATCTCATGATCGTGTGGTGTCACAAGCTAAGAAAGGGTTGATCATCTGATGTCATAAAAGGAGAAAATGATGGGAATGTGATGTTATAAGCTGAAAAAGCATGATCATGTTATGTGATTTTGATGTCATAAGTGAGAAAATGATGGCACTCTGATGTCATAAGCTGAGTGAAGGAGGCCATTGTATGTCATAAAGTGAGACTATTTTGACAATCCAAGGTTGTAAGGTAAAACCAGGATCAGCATCTGATGTGAAAATGTGAAAACGGATTGCAAAAAATGTCAAAAGGGTCCAAAAAGATGATGAGATGATCTCATGATCGTCTGGTGTCATAAGCTAAAAAAGGTTTATCATCTGATGTCATAAAAAAGAAAATGGCACTCGATGTTATAGGTAAAAAATAGGGCCTTTGAAAAATAAGGTGAGACTTTCCCATTTTCCCATGCAGCATTAATAAGTATTTACAGTTTAACCCAAAAAAACACAATAGATTATTTTTGGTAATCCATGAAATAATTTTTAAAAATAGACAGTTTAAGCATTAGAGTAAAACAAGCATATTCTATGTTCTAGAATGACAGAGGGAGGCCTGTGGGGGGCCACTTTTTCCTGCCATATATTATTTTTATTTTTGCAAAAATAAAAAAAGTGTACCCAAAGAAATGATTTTATTGATTTTCACCCCCCTTTTTTTA